>JAGDYQ010000211.1:1276634-1509475 GCA_021962125.1 Bulinus truncatus | reverse complement strand
TTGTGGTAGAGATGGTCGTTAAAAAGGTCTTAATTTGTGTTAGTGTTAGAAATGTCACCGTTAAATACGGGAGAAGACACCAACCACTAACCGAACCAGACCATGCAATATCTCACTCATACTTCATAATGATGATACACAGATACACTTTTATATTGCGTGGCGGTCCAGCGACCCCCTCAATTAGTAGCCCGCGACTCGTTTCAGGGCGTAGCACAGCACTAGCCTTTCCTGTTATGATGTTTACATTTAGTCCGTGGCGTCGTTAGAGGGAGCGGAGGGGGGGTGCGGGCCGCACCGGGTGACACCATATTAGGGGTGACAACAAAATGAACAGTTCTAAGTTTCATAGCAGAAAAAAAACTCGATGTACTCGGTTTTATATCCGAGCAAAGTTAAAAACATGAGCAGTATCACAGGGTGTCACCATGCATAGCAGTAGCACAGGGTGCCACCAAGCAGAGTGTCTGGAGTTTAGGTAAATGAACACAATTCAAAGCTGCTTAGAGGCGTGGCGAGGGGTGGGCAAGGCAACTCGCGCCCGGGGCATTTTACCTTTTTAATACCTTTTTAGCGCCCCCCATTCAAAAACCATATAATATTATATGTAAAATATACCATTTGGCGCCCCTGAACCTCGGCGTCCGGGGACATATGTTCCCCCGCTCCCCTAGCTACGCCTCTGAAGCTGCTTGGCTCAATCTAGAATTTTGTGTAAACGTTCTAAAAAAAGGGACGCATGTAGTCACGTGATTTCATGACATTGTAGACGTAGTTTAGTGAAAGTAATATACATCTTTCTGAAATACAGTCAATTATACTATCGTTTTTATCGCTGAAGTATTTTAAAGTAAAGAATCTCAGGTCTAGTGCAGGAAAATTCAATATTGTTACCGTTGCTCATGGTGGAAGTCTTGAAGGGGGGGGGAGGGTGACACCGTGATTTTTCCGCACCGGGTGACACTAACCATAGTGACGCCACTGCATTTAGTTCATATTAGTTCACGTCAACACTTGTGTCCTTGGTACGGCCCGCAAATCAAATGTACGAAGCTAATGCGGCCCGCGACTTAAAAAAGTTGGTCCACCCCTGTCTTAGACTATTACCTTAGACCTGGGCTAACAACGGTTCCTCGTGCCATGTATGACCCGTTCAGCTTTTATATCCGCCCTGCGCTCCGCTCCCCTCTCGGCTTGTTTACATCAATAATGTTTACGTTAAATTTCATATCAGTTCATCAGCTTTCGGTCTTGGCCCGGATGAACAGTTGAATTTAGGATCCAATTGTGGCCCGCGATTTATAAAGTGTATCTACCCTGCCTTAAAAAAACACGCCCTTTTGAAGTATATCCCCCCCCCCCCAACACAGAGACATGTTTTGCTTAAGAGCTAAAAAGTTTTAATAAAGTTATCTAATGGTGAAAGGGTTGAAAGGGAGGGGGGAGGGGGGTGTAAAAAAAATTTAGAAATCAATTCTGGAGATACTGCACGACTTCAAAATGGCGTAGTAAAACATATTTGTAAATTAATAAACTGATATTTATTTAAACAACAGAGACTCATGACAGTCGATTGATGCACTTCATGTCAACTAGGATGCACTTCTTAGCTCAGCAGTTCTCAACATTTTTCGCGACTTTATCATCTCATGGGTGCGAAGCAGTGCTTTTTTTTTTCCCTGGCGGAACGCACCGGAACGGCGTTCCGGCACATTTTATTTTCCGTAGACCTTTGTTTACTGCGCTATATTTATTTATGACGCGACGGCGTTCCGGTACCTTTTTTTTTTTTTAGAAGAATAGCACTGATGCGAAGTAAGTCCGCGGGTACTCCTCACATGTTGGCGAAAAAATGTGTTTATTTTCATATTGTAATGCAATCACCTTTTTTAAAGCGATACGTGGTCACTTGGTTTGGTGATGAGTCACGCAGCAAAAGGAAGACCTTCAAACTCTTGATTGTTTTAAACGAAAATTATATGTCGATGCGTACCCCTGAATAACCTTTCCCTGTAGCCCTCGGTGTACGCGTACCACCGGTTATATATATAATGTTTTTAAAGGTATATTTATTTTGAGATTCCTTGAAGTGTGACATTGAACCGCATACCAGGATGTCGTTATTTCTGTGTTTGTTTACAATCGTCATACTTCAAATATCTTAAATTCTAAACAGTTGATGCAGAGCACATCTATTCAGGCATCTCACGAAATAAATGTTTGTTTCGCTACTCTTTAAAATGTAGTCTATTTTTGTCACAATTACAAAATGGCAACATATTTATGAGGCTAGTGGCTGGTTGAAAGTCCACTTTACTCATCCCAACCATTTTGACCCGAGACTGTCAAGGCCTTGGAAACTACAGAGAGACCAATGGTCATTGACACAATTCTGTAAGATACACCCTTCATTTGCAACCACTTATAATCGTCAACATTTTGGTTAATTTCGTTTAAGGTTTGCATTTTAAAGATGAGTGGATTGAAATAAATCCATTTTTATTACAAAAATCTTCAACTTGATTTTTAAACTTTATTTCATTTATCAAAATAAAAATGCGCTAAAGGAAAACATAGTGCCCTGGCCCGCCCGCAAGTTTTGGTCGCCGCACCGCGCGCTAGTTCATCAACCACTTTGCCAACTTATAAGTGACTCACCGGGGACTCACCGCCAGTGGCGTAGTGAGAGGAGCAAGGGGGCAACGGCAACATGCTCCGGGCTCTACTCACAAAAGGGGAGTTAAATGGTATTTTTTATATATAATATTATATGATTTTCAAATGGGTTTGTGTGGGGCGGGGGGCGCTAAAAAGCATTGTGCCTCGTGCGTGTGTTAAGCGCGCTACGCCACTGATCACTGCTGCTATTTATTTTCAATTAAAACTTTATAACGCTCAGTTTAAAAAAAAAAGTAATCGCTTCAGGGTTATCAACCAATACTGAATTTAAGAATATACTTTCAGAAATGTCCCGCCCAGCTTTACTGGTTTGCGACCGGCCCGGCCCCCCTTTGTGGCCCGACTGGCCCCCTCCCAAATTTTCCTCCAATTTTGTGTTCCCCCATTACCCCCCCCCCCCCCCCCACCAGGTCAATGTTGCCGTGAACTGACCGACCTGCTAGAAATATTTTGTTTTGCAGGCATGAGATGGTTTTATTAATTTATTTCAGATTGTTAAACTATTTCTGAAACATTTATAAAAGTTTAATAAAATTATTTTAATGCAAAGAAAACATTATGAATGCAAATCGAAGTAGGCTATACTTCATGATGTTGTTAATAAACTATAATTTAATATGTAATATAATTTTCAGGTCAAATATTTGTTTTTTTTATCCCAAAATGTCATTGCACCTGTTACGGGGAGGGTGGAAGATGAAACTCTTTTTATACCCGGTTCATTTTGTACTAGTCTTATCGTGGCAGTGGTACGGAATTTATCACAATTCACGCATCTTCGGCACAATTCGACGTTCTAATCAACGTGGTTTTTAAATATGTAAACAATTAAACAACTCATGCAGAACCGCATTTCAAATTATATTATTAATTTAATTTGAATTTTGTAATGAATTCTTGTTTATAATAGATTATTTTCTTTTTGTCAAAAAAATAAAGAAAAGAAAAAGTATGGAAGCAAGCAAGGCAGCAAGCAAGGCAGCAAGCAAGGCAGCAAGCAAGGCAGAAAAGCTAGCTATATGTGTTTTTATAACTCGTAAACTCAAAACAAAAACCTCAAATGTGAAAAAAAAAGAAACACACAGAAGATAAATTTAATTTCAAATTCTCAGGCGGAAAACAAAAGCGATCAAAGTCCAAAATATTACAACTTGATCGTAGAAATATCCTTACCCGAAAAAAATTATTTACGATGGCTAATTCCTTTCCCCGCACGGTTTATTTTTTTCCATTTCGAGCCCCCCTTTATATAAGTATAGCTGACCTTGGTTTGTCTACCTACATTCAATCCCAGCGTGCAGTAACAAATATTTACGTGAATAAATCAAACAGACTACTTAACAACAATCTTTTATTTTTTAACCTTTTTGATATATAAAATACGTGACACAAACTGTAAAGTAGGGTAGCTTTCTATGTTGGAGGGGGGGAGGCGGGTTACCTTCAAATACTTCAGACCTTCAGTAAAATGTCAATAATTACATTTCAAATATATATATACACATATATATATCTGTATATATAATTAACGCAATAAAATTTACCCTATTAGAACAACTCGTGTTGGACGTCATTTGTTATTCCATTGTATCTATTGAACCACCCATTGAACCACCACACTATGCGATGTACTTTTAGTGGCGTCATAAAATATCCATAATTTGGATCCACACAATTTTGTTATTCTATCAGAATTCATCTTTGATCACATAAACGTGATATATAAAAAACAATTAAATTACAAAAACGTTTTTAATCAAAGGCTAACAATGCAGCTGTCAGCGCGTGTTAAAATGTTGATTTCTGATTAAACAAGTTTTTTTTTCGATCATGAATTAAGCTGTACTAGCTGTACCCTGCTAATCTTTGCATAGAGTTATATCCCCTAATGCTTGATCGGTAGGCTAGGTTATTTTTTTGGTTTCGGGCAGATCCGATTTTTTTCATGGTTGTATTTTAAACTGGAATACTGTTGTATTCTTCATTCTTTACTTTCGATTTAACGCACACTGGAAATGAGTATTATTATATATGCTAGATATCCCCATTCCACTTCCGTTAGGCTTTATTGGTTTCTAAATGATTCGGAAAATTTTTAAGCCACAAGCGCAGTAGACCTTGGCCAGTGACAAAGCTATTAAATTCAATAGGTACCGAATCAGGGAAACGTATACCTGTTACATACGTTTTATAAAACAAATGGGGAAACACCCACAAACGACAAAAGCGGTGCAGACTAAAGAGTTTCTGAAAAAATAAATCATCACTGAAAATGGTTCTGGCAAAATATTTGACCCCCGGGGGAGGGGGGTTGTGTAGGATCCTCACACGTTGGGATAATATTATTTCAATTCTTATCTTAAGTCTATCGTTGTCTCCTGGAGGGTTACATGTTTTAGGCACTGGGCTAAATTTTTAGGCACTGGGTTACATGTTTTAGGCACTGGGCTAAATTTTTAGGCACTGGGTTACATGTTTTTGGCACTGGGCTAAATTTTTAGGCACTGGGTTACATGTTTTAGGCACTGGGCTACATTTTTAGGCACTGGGTTACATGTTTTAGGCACTGGGCTAAATTTTTAGGCACTGGGTTACATGTTTTAGGCACTGGGCTAAATTTTTAGGCACTGGGTTACATGTTTTAGGCACTGGGCTAAATTTTTAGGCACTGGGCTACATTTTTAGGCACTGGGTTACATGTTTTAGGCACTGGGCTACATTTTTAGGCACTGGGTTACATGTTTTAGGCACTGGTCTACATGTTTTAGGCACTGGTCTACATGTTTTAGGCACTGGTCTACATGTTTTAGGCACTGATGGAAATTTGTAGGACTTATCAGAGGCGCAACATTGACGATGGCGTAACTAGATGGGAGGTAGGTTTGTCTCGAGCGGCAATACTTTACAACTTTTTTTTGGAACGAAAGTGATGAATCATTTTTTTTTACAGTTAGTCTCGGGTGCCACTAAGGCTAGTTATGTTACTGTCCTAGGTACACACAGCGGTCACACACTATCGTCGTATAGAGCCAATTCTTTATTGTCACTTGGTCTTCACATTTGTCGCCCACTAATATAATTAAACTGAAAGCTGTGCGGCCCTCCAAAAAAAAAAAACATGATTGAAATGTATACACTTAGTCATAACTTACTCATACCTGGTCAAATGTCAGCCAGAATCAGCCAATTATTTCAATTTTGTCAACACTATAAAAGTAAGGCAGCTCCTTTTCTCTGTCTCTTTGTCTCCCTCTTTCTTTCTCTCTCTCTCTCTCTCTCTCTCTCTCTCTCTCTCTCTCTCTCTCTCTCTCTCTCTCTCTCTCTCTCTCTCTCTCCATTAATTAAACCTAATACATGTTTATATTGTTATAGTCCAAGTAAGCGGAGAACAAGTACATATGACAAGTTGAGCTCACTTACCTACAAATTCAGAGAACCTCAAGAATGAAACCGGAGAATGTCAACATACATCCTACACCGACTGAATCGTCTCTATTATTTTTTTAATAATAACATTCAAATTGAGAAATGAGCCTGCTAATGATTGTGTCAACAGGACTCACTGGCCTGATTGTAAACAAATACATGCATACACAGTTCCGCTTCAGACATATATACACACAAAAATATGTAACATTGAAACTGGGTAGTTCATAGTTTAAAATATTTTTTTTTTAAAAATCAGGATATAGACAAAACGCGAGGGGGAGGGAGGGGGGTCCAAGCTACTACAAAACGAACGAAACATGGCCCACCTTAAAGTAAACCCTGCTCCTTGTCTCTCCCGTTTCAGTTTGTTTCAACTGCGAGCGTAGTAGGTCGGCAAACAGTTGACGTGAGAAAGCATGGTATTTTATGGGTGGAAATATATTCTCTTTAATAGTGACATTGAAATTAAGATTGGTCAGATGTTGCTTTTTTTTTGTTTATACATGGTAATTATCTGTCAATATTAGTTGTTAGTGTGTGAAGGAAGGTGGGGGAGGGGGTCTAGAGGGCGGGGATGTTGGCGTGACGCCAACCGGACCGTGACGACAAAAGAAACCGTGACTTAGGGTATGTGTGTGTGTAAGGGGTTGGGGTCTAGAGGTGGGGGTGTTAGAGTGACTTAGGGTAGGTGGCTGTGTGTGTGTGTGTGTGAGTGTGTGTGTAAGGGGTTGGGGTCTAGAGGTGGGGGTGTTAGAGTGACTAAGGGTAGGTGGCTGTGTGTGTGTGTGTGAGTGTGTGTGTGTGAGTGTGTGTGTGTGTGTGAAGTACCTTTAAGGATGAGATGAAATCTCTTAGATCCTGTAAACCACTAATGGGGCTGTTTATATTGTTCACTTCTTTCATTTCCACCATAGCCTGTAGTGCAATGGTCTTGGGGCCACCTCGGAATATAAACTGGGGACTTAAGCCATGACCTAAAATATTCTTTGGCCCTCACTGGGGATCGAACCCGCGTTTTACCGCACGACCATCCGTCACCACACCTAGGGTATGTAACGTGCATAGGTTGTGGGGTGTTCGTGTAGAGCACGGCCATCTTGAATTACGCAGAAGTTGAACGAGTCAGTAGTTGAATGAGTCAGTAGTTGAGCTAGTCAGTAGTTGAGCTAGTCAGTAGTTGAACGAGTCAGTAGTTGAACTAGTCAGTAGTTGAGCTAGTCAGTAGTTCAGCAAATCAGTTGCTAGGCTAGTCATTAACCTACTAAATAAACGAGCTGATCGGCCTTTTCAACCTACAACGGCATAGTGTAGAGCAGTGTTTTTCAAACTTTCGACATCCGTGTACCCCTCTTTCCCCCCCCCCCCTTTTTTTGATTTTAGTAATACTTTGTACTCTAGGTCCTTATTTCCCCTCATTTCATTGTTTTTCCTTTAGCCGTGCATTTTGACCCGAAGTTCTCAGCCCGGCGCCGCGTGTACCCCCGCCCAAACTCTTATATTACCCTCAGGGGTACGCGCACTACACTTTGGGAAACACTTGTGTAGAGTATGACGTAGTACTTGTACTCGTACATAACATGGTCAGTTTTTATTATACATGTATATCTAGTTGAGAGTATTGAGTACAAACTAAGTGACTGAGGATGTCTATGATGGTGTTTTTTGAGGTGATAATTTATTGATGTTGTGGTACAGTGGACAGTTTTTGTCTGGGAGTTGGGAGAAATTTAAATTTTACAAATCATAAAAACAGTTTTTTGTTTAACCCACATGCAATTATATGCATTAAAACCCAATTCTGTAGTTTCTTTTCGTATGTAAAAAAAAACATAGTTTTATTTCAACACAATGTATCTTACTCTTCCTCTTTTTTAAAAGGACTACGCTCCTGATTATAATAAAAGTTTCTTGCAGTATGTGTAAATATTATAGTAGTAAGTTTCATCATGGCCAGCCAAACGACAGATTGAGAAGAAATATTTAATACAAAAAAAGCTGAGAAAGTAATTAATATAAAAATTTCAAAAATATGCTGTTTCGTCATTTTTAATTTCTAAAGAAAAATCTCTTAAAAAAAATAATTAAATAAAATAAACATATTCCTCGCTGTACAAAAACTGTTTACTTTTTAGAAATATACAGCTGTTTCTTGTGTATCCAATATTGAGTTATGTGTGTGAGTGTGGAGTCGGGGGGAAGGGAGGGGGCGTGGGAGATATGAACAAGGAAATAAGATCACAATATAAACAGAATGCCCTACCTAGTGACATAGCAAATTAATAGGTCATTCACGCGTCACAATGAGTCAGCATTTTTTTCTCTCTCAAGACCAAGGGGGGGGGGTTCCCCAACATGACTTTTAGAAAAAAATTAGGTCATATTTATTTATATTTACTGTTTGCCATTTATTCTGGATCCGGGAACAAGGTCAAGTTCCGGGAACACGACAAAGAAGTGGTTAACGTGTATTACGTCATAGACTAAAACATATTCTTTCTCTCCACTATCTATATATTTATCTATCTATATTATATTTATTTATTTATAATGTATCAAGCAAATGTATCTATCCGTTAATCTATTTATCGATCATCTATTTTCCGTCAGTATAGAGTGTAATACTTATTTAGATAATTTTTGGATTGAAAAGAACAAGAGGAAGGTTGACTGAACTAAATACGTGGAACACAAAGATACGTAGAACCAAAAAAGAAAAAAAACATGGTTTGTGTTTTTCCAAAAATACAAGAGTAACTTTTTACTTATTAATATTTTTGCCAAATTACTTTTTTTTTTTTATTTTATGTTGAAATTTTTTCAAAATGCTTAAATTATAAGGTTAACATTGGATTAATTAAAATATTTTTTTTTTAAATTCATGGTTTAGATAAAAAAGACCAATAAAAGAGATAGTTTAGAAAATAAATACAATATGTACTAGAGAATACTGATGGCAATGAATGGGAAGATAATAGAAGAACATTTTATAGGCAAAAGGAAAGCATCGTTCTGAACATAATTTCATCATATATATTGAAGTCACACTCACTGAAATGAAAGCGCAATCACACAAACACGTGCACACCAAAAATGTACAACAAAATACAAATTTGCGCTCCGAAAGTGGCTTTTGTTGGCTTGTAAGATTTCTTCTTTCTTAAATTAATAAAAAAAAAAAGTAATAAATGCAAACAATACAAAATTTGCACGAATAAAAATAATGTGGGTCTCTATGATATGATTTTCATATCCAAATAAAATAACAATTCGAAAATGAAATAAAAATTTTACATTTTGAATAACAACGTCTTACTATTATTTTGAACTGAACGCGATCTTTATTCCTTTTTTTTTTAATTGCGACGCCATCTTGTTTATAGACATAATGTACTAAAGAGTATGCATTTAAACTTAAGTTATACTTTACAATTTACCAGACGAGTTGAAAAATTGTATTTAACTAAGTATGTTAAGAAAGTAAGGTGCTTTAATTATTCTTTCTGCTTATAGACTTAAAAGACCTCACTTTTATTTTAGTGGTGTACTTAAGCAAAATAGAAATCAAAGCAGGAAAGGAAATGGATGAATGCGTTGACATGGCTCATACATCTGGACGTTCATTTCCCTACACAAGTGAGCAATAGATGCTTGTACTAACAAATAACTCCACGTACCTTATGAACTGTTGGATGTCCCTCATGTACGCAGCTTTCACTCCCAGCTGCCGGCTTGCTTTCAAAGTTTCTATAGCATCTCCTACTAGAGTGAAGAATATTATTATTATGTTTGAGGTCTTACCAATTACCGATGGTGTGACATACTTCAAAGCTGGTAGTTATGAGTTCTTTAAGCAGAGTGTATTAAAACAAAACAAAGATCCAAAAAAAAAAAAGAGGCAGTCTATTATGATTTATTCGAATAAAACAGCAATGTACAAGGCACTGCAGTAATTGGCATTAACACATGACATATATTTTTAGGAACTTACTGTGACTTAATTTTAACGCCATTTCATACTCATCATGGTTTGTTTAATTATAACGTCTTTAAAAGTGTGTATCAATCATACATGAGAGATATTAGATCAAGGACACTTATATTGTTTTGCTACTTCATGCATTCTTACGTTTTGGCATCTGCAGAACATCGGCCAACAAATCTGTATCGACCATCAGATTAAAACAAAACAAAATATAAAGGTACATTTTGATGAAATAAGTTTTGTTTTATTTCATGAACTTGCTTTATTTGAATTGTTTTCAAACTTGTAAAATAAAAGATGTTTCAATTTTACTGGACACTTAAAAACACAAGAAACTTTCGATTCTTTTTAAGCATTACCAATATTTTCCCAATGCTCAATGTCGGCTTACAGCTCAATGTCCCCCCCCCCTTTTTCCGCAAAATAGTTGAGGGTGACCCTCCCAAAATTAAGATTTCTCTTATGCTCCCCTGGTTCTAGCACCCAGCGTCCCTTTGTTACCAATATCGATATATACGCCAGTGCTAAATACGCCCCCCCCCCCCAATAGCAGGGGAGAGCAACCTGCAGCTCGCGAGCAGCATGCGGCTCTTTTGATGTCAAGTTGCGAATCTTTGATGTCAAATGGCGGCCTTCCAGTTCAATGCGCAAACAATTAAAATGATATTATTTTATATACCTTTTCCTAATCGAATACCATAATATTGAAAGAAAACAATTTGAGTGGCTCTTTAAGAACTGAGAAAATTGTAAATTATAACTTTTGGCTCTTCCATCTCAAAAGGTCGCCGACCCCTGCCCTATAGTATTAAAAAAAACACATTCATATTTTGAACTATTTCATTCTTTATCATACGAGAAATAATCGTTTATATATTTGTTTTGTGAATGGCAATAGTTCTTTACAAACAGCACGAAATTCTCGGAGGGAGAAAGGGGGGGGTTGCGTCATAGTCAAATTCATATTTTACTACGAATAGTCGATTTAGTAGATTGTAGTATTTTTTTTTTTGTGAATGAGTTGTTGTTATTTTTTTAGTCCATCGTGTCACATCTCAGGAGTAGCCATGAATGAGGTCAATGAGTCACTTAAACAAGATTTAATGTAAAGTAATTAAAAACTATGAGTAAACGAAAGGCCGTACTCAGCCTCGTGAATTAAAGGATGTGACCCCGGTTTACTGTGCTATCAATCACTGACCGTTTCTTTGTTTTAAAAAACTAGTACGTTGTAATAAGAATAGCAGCATGTTTCTTGTTGTTGATTTTTGAATGGACTACTATTTTCTTCCCTTGATGGTAGAAATCAGAACCATGCGATGCCTACCTACCGCCCTCTTGTTGTACAATACACGATGAGATAGTGGCAGTGAATTCCTGCGACGCCAGATTACAAAGTTGCCTATTAATAGCAAAGGCGAGATGTACAGGAAAAAAAATAGAGAAAGAAATACAGACGCTGTCCCATAGTGATCTTTGTTATATATCAAATGAAGATATCATATCTCATTTTATCCCTATCTGGTATTGATATTGTAAAGCATTAAATTTTTTTTTTCTGAAATCGATATGTCGATGTCTGTTATTTTCAAACGATAAATGATTTATTTCGACCTATTTTACCCCCTCGGTTTTTATTAAAAATTTCGAATACTTCTGGGGGACAGTTCCCCAAGACTTTTTTATTATATTTTATTCAATATATTTTATAAAATAATAATTTAAAACTCCAATTTAAAATATTAGTCACCCGGAACACAAAATCATATATTTGATTAAATAAAAAACTACACACACTCCAATTACATTTAAAAAATCCACCATTGTAAGTCATAAAAGCACCAGCCTATATAAGGGTCAGCATTCGTTCTTTTCGTTTGAAAGGATCAGGAAATGACGTAATTGTTTTTGTTTTTTTTTTTACTGCAAAAAACAAGCGTACAAACAAAATGGCTTGAACAATGAGTGAATTGAATGGTAAACATTTTAGATTCCCTGCTAAACATAGACGTACTAATTTATACATAATGCTTAATTAGAACATCACCCTTGATCTCATCGGCTTTGTGTAATAATATAATGTCCTTGAACACATTGCAGCTTAATTTAACGACAAATCACAAACATTCTGCTGAAGACAAACTTTTTAAAGGGAATGCCATTAAAGAAAGTTTGTTATGTTACGGTGGCTCTCGAATTCTTTAGTTTTCTATGTACCATCGACTGTTCGAGGACTTACAAAATTGAGTTACAAAAACTGTTTTTGCTTGTAGCTATGAATTCATTGTGTACGACACCCTGACATGTCATCTTTAGAAGAGTATCATATCAAGTTAGATCAAATGTAGACATTCATTTATTTCGAAATGAATTAGTTTTAGAATAGACTGTTAGCTACCTATGATAACATATTTAGGTGATTGTGTGTTTTGGTACTTTTATTTTCGTTCAACATTTGGTACATTTATCTTTGTTCTGTAATCATAAGATTTAGATATAATAAGACTTGAAAATGAATATTTTAACGGCCAGAGCATCTCGTGTACTTGTCAGATGAAAGTTGTAGCGTAATTTGTGTTAGTAGCACCCGGGGTGGACTCTAATACTACCGCCCCATTCTCGTGCCAAATAAAAACATGCTTTAGTGGTGAAAGTGCCGACTCTTACTGACGGCAGTGTAAAGGCTGACCAGGGCGGAATGACCCCCCCTGCCCGCCCCCTTCCTTAGTTACCCCCCCAACGGACGTAAGCTGAGTGACCACTCAGAATTGTGTCACATTCAACAACACTTGACCAGAAATTAATCTTTGTCTAGCCTATCAAGTTACCATTCCCCCCCCACCCTCACCCCCACCCCACTCCATTACAGTTTGTTTCGTTTCTTGAAACAACGTCAAAAAATATTTTTAAAAAAATGTACGACTTTTATGACATCCATTTGTGACATAGTTTATTTTGCATTTTTTATGTTTTGATATTCTAGTGATTGAGATCTCCAATCATTCACGGATATTATCCCTGTTATTATTCCTTGTTATTTAGACTATGCATGTCTTTGAAGTGTCATGTTTCTTGTAGAATGAATTGTGTGTACTCTATATTTTCTTTTGTTACAGAATTGCGACATCGTGGGAATAATGACCAATCGGACATGATTAAGCCGTTTACTGCGGTACTAGAGGGGAAGAAATTGCGCATCTCCACATCCAGTGATGATCCCGGGACGAGGGCACGTGATTCAAACATGTCTGCCATGACCGGCGCCTGTCGACATGACACAGCGGTATGCAGCGATGTTGCGGCTGCCCCGCGTCAGTCGGATGCGATGTGTACGTACCTCCACAAGCCATCCGCGCCGTCCCCTCTAGTGAACACGCCGCTGTCCGGGAAGAAACTACCCATCCTATCAAGGACCAGGAACGACTATCTGTTCTACACGCCGAGCGAAGAAGGGAAGTTAAGAAAAGGCGTATCCATGCTGGACAGTCAGGTTGACGGCGAACCTTTCATCTGTTGTCAGTCCGTGCCAAACGAACAGGACGTGGATGGTCGTCTCCATAAAGGAACCATAGAAAACAACTCGGCTTATAACCTACTGTGCCAGACTAAAGACGTGTCGCCCTTGACGATCGCGTCCATCAGCCTGTTGCCCTTAATAAAGAAGACCGTCGGGGCGGTAGAGGACAATGCACCATCTAGAGCGCTCAACACTAACGCATTCCCATTGGTGGTGGCGGCGAAAAATATGCCAGAGAGTCAAACAAATGCACACACCCTAAATCCCATCATAGATGAAAGTCAGATTTCTCACGTGAAGCGACTGCACGTCAAGCCATTCAAAGTTCTGGGCACCGGATTCAGGACCGACAGAAAGGAGCAGTCCAAGGCTGAGACGCCCACATCTAGCAAAGTAAAATATTGCCGGGGCGTGTCTTACAACGGCGCAAACTACGCCTACTGTTTACACGCTCCTTACAAAGCACGCATCAAGGGTGTTGCTCCGGAGCTATCTGTGTGTCTGCAGTACGTCATTTGCTACGATAAGAAAGTACCCCAATTAGAAAAACAGCCAACTGTACATAAGAGCGTCATCCCAGCCCCCAGGATGTCAGAGAACAAGAAGGAGCATGATGACATTGTCAGGGGAAAGAAGAAGAGAAGGAAAAGTAAATCATCGCCAGAATATATTTATAAGACAGAAAAAAACGGAGTCCTTTGTCGCCCGGTGACAGTATCAGACCCACGAATGGCGCATCATTTGTCCCTGAATGACAGGCGCGTTGCCGTCCGGCGTCGTTCATCCAGCGAGAGACGTCTAGCGCTTCACGACGACTTCCCGTTTCACTGCTTCCTGCTGTTTCAGTTCGAGGACAGACAGAAAGTGATGAAGCGACTGACGAAACTTCCCGAGAGGATGCAGCGGTCCTTGCTGAAAAAGAAGAAAAGTCTGCTTGATGGCACGCGCAGTGACGTGAGAACAAAGAGCAGACACGCGAATGTCACGCCCCCGTTTCAAAGCCATCCACCGAAGAGAAATTCGCAAAGTGTTGAAAGTTTGGTCAAAGATCGGGAGAATCCTTTAGATAGACGTTCTAAAATCAACTTGGAGGGTCGTACAAACGATAAAGTTCAGTCAAAGCATGCATCACGGGAACAAACCAAGACTGAAGACGCTGATGTTGAAATGAAACTTACTCAACGCAGCAGCGGAATGGGGGAGGTTTGCTCCCACAAGCCTTTGTGTGATGAGAGATGGCGACATTCAGCAACATCCACCGATACGCTAGTTAAAAATCAATATGTAGATATGAGGGTGCGAGAAAAAAAGAAAGAAGATGATGAGGCCACAGTCGAGGCAGCATATTGCGGGCCCCACGAAGATCGCCAATGTGTAAATTGTATCGGCCAATCTGAAATGGGGCAAAAAGAAAGCACTGTCGATAATGGTCAAAAGGCTGACTCGACTGTAAGCTATTTACGGACCTCAGAATCGAAAACCAGCCTTCCAACAAAGATGGCAACAGAAGCTGGCTGCGATGTTGAGCAAACTAATGCCGATTGACACACCCTCGTTGGCTGCAGAAGAGTATAGAAGTGAAGTCATTTCTATGGATAAGATATTGCTACCAGAATATTTGAATCAAACCAGTGGTTTAGCACCTGTCGAGTTTGTGACGAACAGCGACGAGTCTACCATCCCAGGGGATAATACGCACTTTTCTAATAGCCGAGCATTGCAAGACGAGGTTGAGGAAATTCCAAATGTTGCGTATAATTCATTCTTAAATCTTGAGCTGCCTGAAAACAGAAAATGCATAGACAGGCCGTTTAGCTCTTACAGCGATAACCGGTCCCAGTCAAATGGACAGGAAACTACACTGGCAGGGTTACCATGCATCTGCCAAATTATCAGGCGGACTAGGTCATCTGGTCATCTTTGTGAGACTAATCCATGCATTATTGGTGTCAGCAGTGACTTAAAGTCGTGGACATGTAAAAACAAGATGGGTAGCCCCAGTCCACTGGGTTATGGAACGGAGAAAAATATGGGGGAAGATTCAAAATTATCAAAGACCCCGAATGAAGCAGAGCTCGTCAGTGTTGAAGA
Source organism: Bulinus truncatus (assembly GCA_021962125.1). Taxonomy (NCBI): domain Eukaryota; kingdom Metazoa; phylum Mollusca; class Gastropoda; family Planorbidae; genus Bulinus; species Bulinus truncatus. Next base: position 1,493,777 of record JAGDYQ010000211.1, on the reverse strand, counting down.
TCTAAAAAATCTTACTGTGGACAATTCAGCAGCATCTGGTCCAGCCAACAACAGTGGCGACGGCCTGCCTTCAATTCATGCTGCACAGATGTCCGGGTGTAGAAACGTTAATATCCCACAGTCTCTCAGCTACACAGCCAGCCATCTGCAGAGTTTGCCTAGCGGAAGATTCAACGACACCAAAAATAAACAATTTAAACCACCCGTCCTTTCCCCGACACGTGAACCAGTCGGAAAAAACATGGCCGTGTTCACCAACTCCAAGATTTATTACGTTTGACAGAACAGGCAGTTCGAACATATCATCCTGCCAGATAACACTGCGCCCCGAAGACACATTCTCCGAAGACGGCCCTGTCAAAGACAAAAAGCTGAGACATTCGGATTCTGAGAGCCCCGACTCTGGCATCAGCCTTGATAATCAAACCGTTGCTGACTCGCGTGTATCAATACAGGACACTTACGTTGTTTCCGAAACTCTTGTGAAATTGAACCTTCAGCCAAGTAAACCCACGGCCACGTATCAAAGACACACACTGCCGGATCCTTACAGTGTCTCGAATACGAGGAACATTTACCGGACGGAAATCAACCGCAAGTCTTCGAGAAACTCCCTGCCGAAATTTAACGACTGTATAACAATGTTAACTGACACCCTTTTTCCGATGTCCAGGCAACTGTCCAGCGGCTACAAAGCTGCGGAGGTGACTAAAAAGAAGAAACAATCGGTGAGGTTTAGAGATGTCCAGAACATGTTTGAAGATGGCTTCGCTGGGTCTGGAAAGGTTTCATTAACACCGAAATTCCCAACGGGAAACTGGACGACAAGTGTCCCGGCGTTTGGTGCCTCGCCCTCTATTAAACGGCCCTCGATGACCACACTGCCCACGGTGACCGCACTTCCCACGATTGGTTCAGATTTCTGGACAAAAGGAGTAGTTGACAACAGCAAGGGACCTAAGATGATCTTTTTGTAGGACGAAATTGTATGTTTGCACACTTACGTGGACCTAATTGTTTTATGTTTAAACTATTACACAACATGCCAAAAACAATAAGGGTCAATCAACTTGGACTGAGCAGCGAATTCATGAGTCGTTCTGCTTACTGATGCCATATGTATATATCACTTTGTTACATACATTTATATTACCCACTCGTACAACTATTGGTATCATTTTGGTCAGAGTGTAAAATGTTTTAGGGAATCATGGACAGTTAACATTACTAAAAGCATTGACAACAAAAGGCTTCAGATTTATACAGTTTATTTAATACTATAGTGCATATATCTAAAATAATAGTATTATGTATTTACAAACAAACAAAAATTATACCTTAAATAAATGTTTTAACACCTGATGTCTTAGTCTTTAGAAAGAGTGAGATTTGTAGTGGTTTGAGAGAGAGAAGGGGGAGGGAGATTATGTTATAAAGGGACAAGATGTAAAGCCGCAATATGATACATATTGTCAGAGGCATTAGGTTGCACAGTAAATGGATCAGTATTTGCAAGACGTCTAGGGATGTTTTAAAGACAAATAACATTAAAATTTCATTTACTCGGAGAAAATATTTCGATCGTCAAGGATAAAATATTTGGAATATGGGGAGAAAACATGAGAGAAATTTTGAGTGTACTTTGACTTGAACAATATCTCCCTCCCTCCCTCCCTCCCTCCCTCCCTCCCTCTCTCTCTCCCTCCCCCTCTCTCTCTCAAATTAGCTTCTTAGAGATCAAACTCGTTGTGTCCTTCAACATCTGGAGACTGTCATAAAAACCAATGGCCAGCAAGCTACCCGACTGGTCCCGCCTGTTGTCCGCCAGCCCGGGGAAACTCAAAAAGCACATGATCCACGGTTTCCTCAACTTCTCTGCAGTGGCGGCAAACAGAATCGAAATTGGGCATCAACCTCCCAAACTACGCACCTAAAGGACAATGCCCAGTGCGAAACTGGGCAATTAGTGCCTGCTCAATCCTCCTGAGCCCCCACCACGGGTCAGTTTTGGACGGCTGCTCCATCTGAACAATCGCTAAAACATAGCATATTATAATGTCTAGTTGTCTTCAGGGCTAATTGTTCTAAAAGATATTGTTGACAAGGTCTTTCCCGAGATGGGATGATTGGTGGAACAGGGCCGTCAAAGTGAGGGGTTGCAGAATGTGCAAGGAGTTAAGGCTTCAACACAGAGAGATCCCCCCGAACAGTGTATTTTTTTTTAAATTAAGTCTTTGTGGTTTAAACAAATCTTAATTAGGCTGAGTAAATTGGCTTTGCGCATGAGCATAAAAGGTTATCAAAAAACGCCATGAATTCATAGTTAGCATAACATGTAGGTCATGTACAAATACTTTGAAAAAGATAAAATGAAGTTGAAATATAATGATAGTTGTATAATAGTCAATAATAATTTTAAAAAAATAGCAAAATGTAATATATTAACATTTTAATTAGCAGCATTCATAAAATGTGAATAGAACTGAAAACAACAGAAAAATTCATTAGTGTCTGCTACAATCATTTTACTAGAAAGTATTCTATGTTAACTGAAAAAGAAATTGTGTGCACAATCACTTTTAACTGATAAACAATCACACATGAATACAGCTAGATAAATACATAACGAATTCATAGTTAAACGCAAAATCAAACCAACTACAATACAAAAACAAATTCAGGAAATAGCAAGATGAATTTTCATAGAGGAGACATTTAGCTCTGGTCTTGTGGACCAACTTAGCTCAAAGTAATTACCTAAAGCAGTGGTCCCCCCGGTCCGCGGTGAAATTATCAAACATCGACCGGTCCGCGGCTAGAAAAAAGTCCGGGGACCACTGAATTGGAACATTAAAATGGATATAAAAAATGAGCGAAAAAAATTAATTTCATTTTATGTGTTTTGTCAAGATCTTTGTTACAATCTTCTTATCATGTTGACTTCTGCGCTAAACCTGGTCAGTCAAGTTACACATACCCGTACAGCAATGGGAAAGCTCATATTCATTAATGAAATGTAAACTTCACGAATTCATTATTTCACCTTTTACAAGTCACAGTATCCAATCGTCATAACAGGATGACCACAACATCCAGTATCTGGTAAAGTGTTTACACTATGACCAAAGACGCTGGTCTGGACACAGTGCCAGTCGACTGGGACTGACACCTCAGGATGTCACCGTTGGACTGAGAGCCAAATGACATGACAACCACGTTGTTACTGCGAGACACACAATCCCTGCGAACGTAAAAATGAACAAAAGGGAAATAAGTTTCAAATTTAAATGAAGGTCTATCGTGTATGTCGCATTTTGTTGAATGTTTGTTTCCTTATCTTTTTATATGATATACTGGATATTTATCTTTGTATATGATATACTGGATATTTATCTTTGTATATGATATACTGGATATTTATCTTTGTATATGATATACTGGATAAATTCACAGCAGCGTCAACAAGGAGAGGAAAAAAAGAATTTTTAAATAAAAAAAAAGATAAGTAAAAAGATAGTAGGAGAGATAGAACATAGTAATAGAAGAGATAGAACATAGTAATAGAAGAAGTAGAGCATAGTAATAGAAGAAATTAAACATAGCCATTGAAGAAATAGAATATAGCAATTGAAGAAATAGAACATTGTAATTGAAGAAATAGAACATAGTAATAGAAGAAATAGAATATAGTAATAGAATTAGAACTAAGTGATAGAAGAAATAGAACTTAGTAATTGAAGAAATTAAACATAGCAATGGAACAAATAGAATATAGTAATTGAAGAAATAGAATATAGTAATTGAGGTAATATAATATAGTAATAGAAGAATTAGAACATAGGAATAGAAGAAATAGAACTTAGCAATAGAAGAAATAGAACTTAGCAATAGAAGAAATAGAACTTAGTAATAGAAGAAATAGAACTTAGCAATAGAAGAAACAGAACTTAGTAATAGAAGAAATAGAATATATTAATAGAAGAAATAGAACTTAGCAATAGAAGAAATAGAACTTAGTAATAGAAGAAATAGAACTTAGTAATAGAAGAAATAGAACAATTAAGAGATTTAAAAAAATACGTTAACAAAAATGGACCTATTGAGACCAGGAATAAAAAAGAGGAATTAATAAAAAAGGGTAAAATAATTAAAAAAATTAACATGAAATAGAAAAAACTGGACAGAAGAGTTAATTGGATGATCGAGAAAGGATTGGATGATTGAGAAAGAGATAAGATTAAAAGAACAAAATCGCCGTTGATTAGATAGATTTCTATATTCTAAATTACTTTTTTTTTTTGGAGTCTCTAGATTAGCACCTGTTGGGGGCCATTAAAATTTCATTAAAATATCATTAAAATTTCATTCAAATATCATTAAAATTTCATTCAAATATCATATTTGATGAAAAAATTTCTACTAATGGGGCCATTCAATAGTGGGGTCCCTATGCGATCGTATAGTTACCCATTCATAAGAACGTTTAGCGTCTATTGTACAATGTTTCTGCGTCTATTTTACCCGATGTCTGATGATCCTGTCAGGTTCTCGCGAGTTTGTAGCTCCCCATTGAACCTGATGGGGACGAAGTCGCTAAACTGGGTGTCTAAAGGTCTCTGCAGCTGCCATATCGGTGTGGTGTTGGTGCTCCTGAATTCATTGCTGGAACATACCAGTGTCACTGTCTGACCTACTGTTATGGGACTAGGAACAAGTGCCTCGACTTTCTGGTATTCGGGAGGAACTGGGAACAAATAACAAAATGGAAGAAATTACACTTACTAGTGTGTTAACTAAACTTTCCGTATCTATCTATCTATCTATTTTATTTATCCATCTATCTATCTATCTATTTATCTATCTATCTATATGTCTATCTATCTATCTATCTATCTATCTATCTATCTATCTATCTATCTATCTATCTATCTATCTATAAACATATATATATATATATATATATGTCTGTCTGTTTATCTTTCTATCTATCTATTTATCTATCTATCTGTCTATTTTTCTGTCTGTCTGTCTATTCATCTAACTGTGGAAGCTATTCTGATAAGCAATTATTCCTATCTAGCTTACGGAAAATTTTTGAGTTTCCTTCTGCAGTGAGTACAGCATTGGGTACAGCTGCCCTGCACCTGTACATTGACTCATCAATACACCTGACTCTCTTGATGTTCACAGTGAACACATTGGTGAAACCTGAACTTTGTCTGAAATATTTTCAGAAAATACATAAATCATGACATACATGTAATTACATCAGTAGAGTAAACCATCCGAACTAATTTAATTTTTATTTTTGAAATAAAAAATGTAAGCATTCTAAAAATTTGACTCCACAATTTTATCAGGATGACTGGTGAATTTTTTTTTTTACTGGACTAGTTCAAATAATTTCAGCGTTTTTAAACGAATCAATTATCATATTGTAATAAAAATATGAACCACCATATTTGCTCTATACTAGGAATTAAGTGAAAGCATGGCATTGGGTTATTACGGTTCTCTCTTACCATGAAGACTGCTTACCGGTTGACGCTGTAAAATGCTGGGTCAAGGTCCAGTCTTGGGGGGTCAGTGGAAGAGAAGACAGCCACAGGGGAGAATCCGTTGATTGACGCATTGTCTGCTCTGAATATGGCCAGCAGAAAGAACTGCCCTGCGATGAGAGTGCAGTTTATTTGGGCCGATCCGTTGGCAGGGAAGATTGAAATGACCATGGTCATAGCTGAGAACAAGATGTGAGTTGGATGAGTGAAAGTTAACAGTTTCTATTGGTTGAAATTTTTTTTAGCTACAAGCAATGTTTAACTAATTTTAAAAAAGTTTACTTTAAAAATAACTCATTATTTTCAGTTAATAAATAAGATGCTAAGGTAGTAAATTTAGTAAATTTGTACACATTTGTACACATTTGTAAAAAAAAAATTCTTAATATTTTTTTTAAAAGCCGGAAATTAGTTTACAAAATAAGTTGTAAAATTTTATTGAATTAGTTGTAAACTAAAAAGTGTAACAAAAATCAATGAGCTATCAATAGGTAGCAGCATTTCGGGCCCGTGGGATTACCAGTGTGTCAGCCCCCCGACAAACGTTTAGTTAAATGAGCTATAATGTATCTACTATTATAGGGCTGCTATTGTTTTCCTCTTAAAACGGAAGACTTGTAACAACCTTTTGATGTAAGGTTGCAGTATCTTTACTGCAGATGGAAGGTCTGAGTTAAGAAGGAAAAGTAATATTGAAATCTGAATTGGATGGCTCATTGTACACTTTTTAAAATGATAAATTCATAGGAAATAAATTTAAGATAGATGATGAGATAAGTATAGTATTTTTGTATCATGTTGTTAAGCCAGCTTTTATAAAAAAAAATGCCCTTTTCTATACCTTTAAAAAAAAAGTGGGCCTACATTCTACTTTGTTGGAATTTATAAAGTACTAGATCAAAGGCCCGGTACCCGGACCTGCGAATGACTCCTTATAATTGAGTTGTATCCTTTTGACCATCTTTACAAATTCCCCAATCTATTTTTAGCCGCGGAAGTTATACACATGTATGTACGCCAGGCTAGCCGAGTATGTATTTGACTAGTTGAAAAGCCTGCTAAAGCTGGCTGCTACCTTCGAGTGGTAGCATTACTAAGTAAGGGCTTTAATCGTAATCAACTGTGACGAACTTTTAATAAATGGGTTATTTCCCTTGTATCATTCCTGCGAGGGAGACACACGCATAGGCACGCATAGGTTAGACGATTATGTATTTAAGGATTTGATTAAAAACATAGAATTTCGAAGTGCTTATATAGAATTAGGTCAGCACTGCTGTGTTTTTTTTTATATCCTCTTCAAAGGATGAGACGTTAATCTCTCAGATCATAAAAACCAGTGGTTCCCAAACACCAGGCCGCGGGCCTGTACCGGTTCCGTGGATCAAACGGTATCGGGCCTCACAAGAAACATTAAATTATCGGTGTTTCTTTTTTATTTACTGCGGTGCATATATATATATATATATATATATATATATATATATATATATATATATATATATATATATATATTTATATTTATATATATAGGTGACTTTGACTCGCCGCGAATCGAACCCATAAACCACAGCATGCTGCCAAACCACCACCCAGCCATCTGTAGGCCTATTAAAAAAAGCATTATCCCGAACGATAACAGAAAGACCTCAGTTTTAAAAGTATGAAAACAAACTTAACTTTGATCTGTTCATACTAAATGTGTTATCAAATTTCGAAAAGACATGATAAGCATTTACCGAAAAAAATGCATTAATTACACAATTTAAGGCAATAAATTATCTTTAAAAAAACGCATACGAATTTTATGAATATCATGAGAATATAATCTGATATTTTCAAACCAATACAATAAACGCCTTTCACAAAGATGCGCCTAACAACTGATAGTGGGACAAGAGAAGGAGAAATAGTTCGGTTTAATTTTTCATTCTAATATGCGTTCGAAATGATTGAAACCAGTCTTTCCTATAATAAAATAACTTTCGAACTTAATTGTGTGCGTTGACATACTGTTATGTTAGATGTTAGAGGGGCATGGTCATTTCGTTGGACAGATTGTTTTTATCCGTGATGCATACATAGGACATTACTGATATATTTACAGAAGTAAAAAAAAAATTACTTACACGGAGCAGGTGTAGTTGTGCCCAGTGTGGACGTGGAAGTCAACGTTGTTCGTGTTGTTGTAGTTGTAGGTGGTGTTGTTGTAAGTGTGGTAGTCGTTGTGGGTGTGGTGGTTGTGGTAGTCGTCGTAGTTCTTGTAGTAAGTGTAGTGGTTGTTGTGGTAGGTGTATTGGTTGTTGTGGTAGGTGTAGTGGTTGTTGTAGGTATAGTAGTTGTTGTTGTAGGAGTAGTGGTTGTTGTGGTAGGTGTAGTGGTTGTTGTAGGTATAGTAGTTGTTGTTGTAGGAGTAGTGGTTGTTGTGGTAGGTGTAGTGGTTGTTGTTGTAGGTGTAGTGGTTGTTGTGGTAGGTGTAGTGGTTGTTGTGGTAGGTGTAGTGGTTGTTGTGGTAGGTGTAGTGGTTGTTGTTGTAGGTGTAGTGGTTGTTGTAGTAGGTGTAGTGGTTGTTGTAGGTGTAGTGGTTGTTGTGGTAGGTATAGTGGTTGTTGTGGTAGGTATAGTGGTTGTTGTGGTAGGTATAGTGGTTGTTGTGGTAGGTATAGTGGTTGTTGTTGTAGGTGTAGTGGTTGTTGTTGTAGGTATAGTGGTTGTTGTTGTAGGTGTTGTAGTTGTTGTTGTAGGTGTAGTGGTTGTTGTTGTAGGTGTTGTAGTTGTTGTTGTAGGTGTAGTGGTTGTTGTGGTAGGTGTAGTGGTTGTTTTGGTAGGTGTAGTGGTTGTTGTGGTAGGTATAGTGGTTGTTGTTGTAGGAGTAGTGGTTGTTGTTGTAGGTGTTGTAGTTGTTGTTGTAGGAGTAGTGGTTGTTGTTGTAGGTGTAGTGGTTGTTGTTGTAGGTGTGGTGGTTGTTGTGGTAGGTATAGTGGTTGATGTTGTAGGTGTAGTGGTTGTTGTGGTAGGTATAGTGGTCGTTGTTATAGGAGTAGTGGATGTTGTGGTTGGTGTAGTGGTTGTTGTGGTAGGTATAGTGGTTGTTGTTGTAGGTGTTGTAGTTATTGTTGTAGGAGTAGTGGTTGTTGTGGTAGGTGTAGTGGTTGTTGTGGTAGGTATAGTGGTTGTTGTTGTAGGTGTAGTGGTTGTTGTGGTAGGTGTAGTGGTTGTTGTAGTTGGTGTAGTGGTTGTTGTGGTAGGTGTAGTGGTTGTTGTAGTAGGTGTTGTAGTTGTTGTTGTAGGTGTTGTAGTTGTGGTTGTAGGTGTAGTGGTTGTTGTTGTAGGTGTTGTAGTTGTTGTTGTAGGTGTTGTAGTTGTTGTTGTAGGTGTTGTAGTTGTTGTTGTAGGTGTTGTAGTTGTGGTTGTAGGTGTAGTGGTTGTTGTTGTAGGTGTTGTAGTTGTTGTTGTAGGTGTTGTAGTTGTTGTTGTAGGTGTAGTAGTTGTTGTTGTAGGTGTAGTAGTTGTTGTGGTAGGTGTTGTAGTTGTTGTTGTAGGTGTTGTAGTTGTTGTTGTAGGTGTTGTAGTTGTTGTTGTAGGTGTTGTAGTTGTTGTTGTAGGTGTAGTAGTTGTTGTGGTTGGTGAGGTTGTTGTAGGTGTAGTGGTTGTTGTGGTAGTTGTAGTGGTAGTTATTGCAGGTGTAGCTGTTGTTGTGGTAGGTGTGGTGTCTATTGTTTTAGGTGTAGTGGTTGTTGTTGTTGCAGGTGTAGTGGTTGTTGTGGTAGGTGTAGTGTTTGTTGTAGTGGTTGTTGTTGTAGGAGTAGTGGTTGTTTCTGTAGAACTCTCCGCTGTTGACGGTGTCGTAGGAATAGTTGTACTCGCAGTAGCTGCAGTTACACCAGATGTTGTTATGTCCAGCGTTGCAGTAGCCGCATTAGAAGGTGTTGTTTCATGTGAATACGTCGCATCACCTTTAGTTACGTTCGACAAAGTTCCAGTGCCGTTGGCTTTAGTCTCAGAAACAACGTCCACGTGAAGTATAAGTGACGTTACTGAAGTATATCCAACTGTTGAAGTCGTGGACGTGCCATCGTTAATACTGCCAGACAACTGGTACAGAGGCGAAGACGCTGAACCTAAAGACAGAAATAAGCTGGTTTGTAGCATTCAACACTGATCTGTATACTTTCTAAATGACCATAATAGTTATTTTCTGTATTGAGAAACTCTACAAGTCACAGAAAAAATAAAAAAAGATATTAAAAACAAAAGACTTTTTTTTTTTAAATGCACTAACAAATTAAAATCATTTCTTATTCTTAGATTATACACATATTTACAGTGCCTTTTATTTCTTGTGAAACGCAACGGAACGGTGTTCCGGTAATTTTTTTTACGTAGACTTTTGTATATTAGTATATTACTGCCTGGAATATTCTGGTCTTAGTACTTTTTCAGATTTTTTGATCGTTTTTTTATACGCAATATCGCTGTAAATAAATTATAATATTAAACAAACTAGCTATATATATATATATATATATATATATATATATATATATATATATATATAATTTATATAACAGGCTGGTCCTACGATGTTATGGTAAGCTCTATGTAAATGTATGTGCAAACATTCTTTTTTATCATTCAATAACACACAGAACCGTCTTCAACACTAAAGGACCAATTGGTATGTTAAAAAAATAATTCTAAACGAAACGAAATATATGTACTTCAATAAATAAACTTAACAGTATTACCTTGTAATTTTATTTCTTTGATATATTCAAAAATGTACTATTTAGTGCACTATATTTTCAGTGTTTTTTTTATGACAAGACGGGCATAAAAAAGGAGTTTCGGTAACGTTTTTTGTTTGTTACAAAACGAACAATGGATATTTATTTAAATTATATAGACTAAATAAATGTGTGAGCATCATTATGGATAAAAAAAAATATTTGTAATACATTCTAAGATATTGATGTATTAAAATTTATTTCATATCATTATTACAAGAGATACAATATTCGGGAATAGCAACAATGATTTAGCTTTTTTTTTTGTCCCTTTTATTCTTTACAGGTGGGTCGAGGAAAAACTTTCAGATTTCTAAGTGGATCGAGGAAAAACTTTCAGATTTCTAAGTAGGTCGAGGAAAAACTTTCAGATTTCTAAGTGAGTCGAGGAAAAACTTTCAGATTTCTAAGTGGGTCGAGGAAAAACTTTCAGATTTCTAAGTGGGTCGAGGAAAAACTTTCAGATTTCTAAGTGGGTCGAGGAAAAACTTTCAGATTTGTAAGTGGGTCGAGAAAAAACTTTCAGATTTTTAAGTGGGTCGCGAAACGCAAAAAACTCGAGAACCTTTGCTTAACATAATTACAAAAAAAAAATTGTAATAATAAATATTACCTGTGATAAATGGTGAATTATGTGTTACATAGAGAGCATAATTTTTTTTTTCCGCGAGGAAAAAAAAATAGAACAAAAGGGGGGGCCTAAAATAGAACAAAATGGGGTCATAAAATAGAACAAAATGGGTTCCTAATATAGAACAAAATAGGGTCCTAAAATAGAACAAAATAGGGTACTAAAATAGAACAAAATGGGGGTCCTAAACTCAAGTTTTTGTGCTCCTATCACCCTCCCGCACACACACATATTGACAGAACCACACAACATACACATACATACACTTGCACACATATTGAAAGAACCACACAACATACACTTACATACACTTGCACACTTATTGACAGAACCACACAACATACACATACATACACTTGCACACATATTGACAGAACCACACAACATACACACAACATACACATACATACACTTGCACACATACTGACAGAACCACACAACATACACATACATACACTTGCACACATACTGACATGCAACATACACATACATACACTTGCACACACATATATAACTAGTATATATGTGAGATGCCTACAGTCATATTTCGTGTTTTAAGATTACTGTCTTCTCCTTTTGATCCTCAGTAAGCTGACTAGATTAATTCAGTCAAAGACTAGACAAGATTAATCTGAGACTACCTTGTCATTTTATAAATAAAGATAAAAGATTTAAAAAAAAAGATGTTTGTTGTATATTTTAATGTCATCTTTTATTTCCAAATAACTCATTCATATACCGACGTAACTCGTCTGGGGATTTGTTGATCTTTTGCCTGAGGATACAATTCTAACTGTAAAAGTACACTAGACAGTAGTGAGGGTGTTGGGGTGGGGAGGGTGTTTGGGGAGATAGACGAATCGCTCCTAGATAACCTTGATGTTAATTTGCAAATTTATTCTCATCTAAGATCTACAAAAAGGACGACAATTGTTTTGTTTCCTAAAACGGATCAATGTAAAAATACTTTGCATAAGTTGTAGTTGCCACTGATCCGTTGTGTCCATGGAGCCACCACGGGGTGCATATGTAGCCATGGAGGCACCACAGGTGGACATACGTAGCTGGAATCGCTGTGGATCGAACACATAACCTCGCAAATCCGATCGGGCTCACAAATAAAGCTGCACACTCACACCCCAGAGACAGCTGCACACTCACACCCCGGAGACAGATGCACAATCACACCCCAGAGACAGCTGCACACTCACACCCCAAAATGACAGCTGCACACTCACACCCCAGAGACAGATGCACAATCACACCCCAAAGACAGATGCACACTCACACCCCGGAGACAGCTGCACAATCACACCCCAGAGACAGATGCACAATCACACCCCAGAGACAGATGCACAATCACACCCCAAAGACAGCTGCACAATCACACCCCAGAGACAGCTGCACAATCACACCCCAAAGACAGCTGCACAATCACACCCCAGAGACAGCTGCACAATCACACCCCAGAGACAGATGCACAATCACACCCCAGAGACAGATGCACAATCACACCCCAGAGACAGCTGCACAATCACACCCCAGAGACAGTGCACAATCACACCCCATTCACCGCACTACTACATGGCCCTGACCATCCATTCTCCCCATTAGTCATTAAAATCAAATTAAATTTTAAAAAATAAAAACTAATGTCAATATGCAAAAGAGAACTTTTGGAGAGTATAGATTGCAAGGTTTTCTAAAAGTTGTAATTGTTTCCGGACTTGCAATGGCAACGCAAAATAAATATGGACCTAAATTCACCGGACCTTTAACCCCCACATCCTCAACCTGACTGATCAGGTTTACAACCTCAAAGCCAGGTCAGTTAAGTATATAAAATTGTTATCTTATTCTTGGCTGTCTTTTTTTTTTGGATTGAAAAATTAGAAAGTGTAATTTTCGCGTCACGCAGTAGGCATATGTCAGTATGCGATCGACAGCCCATCTATCCGTACAGGTTTATGATTTGCATGTGGAAACAATTACACGTTTGATCAAATAAGATTGGTCAAAGTTGAGCATCGTCTAAAGTTGGAAAATCATATGAATGTAATACACTGACTCACGTGACTCAACCTGACTGGATACAGCACACAAATAGGATATATGTGTTTATGAGCTATGTTTATGTTCCCATACACCAACAATAAATGAACGCAGCGATACCTCGAGTCAGGGCCGATTTAAGGTCATCGTAGGCCCTAGGCACTTTCAAAGTTGTAGGCCCTCTCCGACTTAATTTTTAATATTTTTCAAGAATGCACCCCCCCCCCACTTTAAATAAACTTTGAGGACGTCATATGTGACTTTGCTAAGACAAAGAGCCGAAAAGTTAACATACTGTAATTTACAGACTTGACTTGCCCAGGTGCTCATCTCACACGGTTATATATAGTTACTTTAATACAACCGTTATTAAATTTTACTGGAATTCTGAACTTGTTTTCACTTTATGTTCTAGCTTTCGTAGGCCCTTGAAAAGTCCGTAGGCCCTAGGCACAGTGCCTACTGTGCCTAGTTGATAAAGCGGCCCTGCTTCGGGTTATGAATTTGATTTGTTCCAGAAACCCGTTCGTAACTCTAAACTTTGTAATCCAAACATTGAAATCAATGAAATAAACACAAGCCCTTTACAAGATAAAAGAATCGTTCAGGTCGTTGACCTGACAAAATACAAAAAATAATACTTCTACTTTACGTATTCAATAAAGAGAAAGAAAACAAACAAATAAATGTAACATTTTTTTTTAAAGTGTATCTCTCTTACCAAGAAAATGATCATGGGGGAAATTTGTCACTTTATTGCTATTCTGAATCATTTATTTATGTACATTCTTGTCGCTGTTTCTTCGCGGCCGACTTGGAAATTTTCTGCACCAAGAAACTACAAAGGGGAAAAATGTCGCGTCCTATTTGCTGGAGAAATCTTTCGGAAGTGGACTATCACGTTTTCATTATCAGGTTTACCGCCCTGTTAGCAACACGTTTGTTTGGATGATGGTTTACAATGAAGTTTTCGACGTTTGCCACATTTGTTGCAGGTATTGGCACCTCTTCATCGGACGACTGCTCTTCTTCATCGGACGACTGCTCCCCATCATCGGACGGCTGCTCCTCATCATCGGACGACTGCTCCCCATCAACGGACTGACGACTGCTCCCCATCATCGGACGACTGCTCCCCATCATCGGACGACTGCTCCTTCCTTAATGTCCTTAGCCGGACGGCTTGGCCTTCGTTTGTACTGTCCGCGCTCGTTTGCGATTTTTAAAATCTTGCTTTCTCTCTCTCTCTCTCTCTCTCTTTCTCTCTCTCTGTCTCTCTATATATCTATCTATATCACTCTATCTATCCATCTATCTATCTATCTGGTCTATATGTCTGTCTGTGTATACGTATTTATCTATCTTTCTATACATCTGTCTCAACACACACACACCCACATTACTGGCTTAACACACACACCCACATTACTTACTTAACATACACCTAGTTTACTGGCTCAACACACACGCACACACACACACATTACTGGTTCAGAAATAACTCTGTATTTTGTGTTGTGTTTCAATCATTTAGGTAAATTACCGTAGAGGATTGTTTGCACACTTCACCCAGCCTGTATACTAGCAATGTTGAGGATGACCAACCAACCAAACGGTGCATGAAAACCAAACAGTGCTCTTACCAGTTCCCGAGAGAGCTATCAAAAAGACGACGGCGATCAAAACAGCGATAAAAAGCAACAAACACAGCAACAGGCAGACGACGAAACAAGTAACCTTTCGCCTCTTCTTCTTCCACTTCACTCTGTCAGAGGCGAAGTCACTGCTGGATGATTGCTGTGAGGGGTAACGAAAGTTGATAGGAGGGTAGGCGGTAACGGCATCGTCGTAGAGAGGATTCTGCAGAGGAAAGATGAGTAAACATTGTCTCATGTTACTAAAGTGTGAAAAACATTGTCTATAGTTACTAAAGTGTAATATGTCAATACAAAAGTATAGACAGACATGAAAAGATAATCAGACTAATACAGATAGAGCCGTTCTTAATTATAGGTAAAGGCAACCCCCCCCCAGGCCCGTAGCCAGAGGGGGGCTAGGGGGCTGAGCCCCCCCCCCCCCCCGTGCATGACCTGAGCCCCCCCCCCCCCGTGCATGATTTGAGCTTTTTGACAAAATTTTAATAATAAAGACTATAAAACATCAATCATTTTGTTCAATAATAATAAAAACTAAAAAGTTTATATTTTGACTATTATACTTACATATATAGCTTATCTAATTTTTGGGCATAAAAGATTGAATCTTATTTAAGTTCACTTCTGGGTATTTTGGGCAGCATTGGCATTTGGGGTTTCCACAGCCGTGTGTGAGAACAGTTTCTCAACCCTCACACGAATGATCACCCCATATCGCAGATTAATGTTACAAAAGCGTCTAAGCAATCTTTTCCTGCTTACATTTGAAAAAGATTTAACAATCTGAATGCTGAAACATTTTTAGGTAAATTCAGTGCTAAACCACGACGTTTGCAAATTTGAAACGTATTATAATATAAGTTCGCAACCAGTGCCGACGAGTGTGGGGTGGGGGCAGGGGGGAGCCAATGCCCAGGGGCCCGGCGAGTTTTAGGGACCCGGACTGAGCTCGCCAATCAACTTTTTAAAATATTAATATCAGCACGAAATTTCTGTCTATGGGCCTGTTCGCAACCTTGTAATAGTTTTATATATTAATATCTTCTGAGGACAACTAGCAACTTAAATAAGTTAATAAAATAACGTTGACTTCTGACAACATTTTTATACATATGTATAATAAAATAATAAAGTACAAACTCCGTGATTTCTGATTGATGTTATTTAATTAGCAAATTTACTTTTTAGCAGAATTAATTGTATTTTAAATTGAATAATTGCGACTGTTGTTGTTGATAGATATGTTCTTTGTTTTCAATATTTTATAAGAAATATCACACAAATAGCTAAGCTATATTCGTGCATCTTTGTCGTTCTTCCCGGGTTGTAAGTTAAACAAACAGTATCTCTATACTCATAAGACGCATTTGTTGTCTGTCTGTCTGTCTGTTCCCTTATAACTCAAGATCCAGACAATACAATAACGTGAAATTTGTTACACATACACATAATTACATGGGGAAGGTTATAGGACAGGTTTCGTTTCATCTCGATGGGTAGTTTAATTGTAATTAATTTTTTTTATTTTAGTATTTTACTATATATTAACGTAATCTCGACGGCGCCATAAATAAAATTCCTCTGTGACGTCATTTCCCGATGATCGAATAGAACTTGCGCGCTGGTGCTGTATTGTGCCTTTGTGATGCAAAGAATTGTTGATGTTTTTTCATGCTCTCTGATTTGTACAGTTTGAAGAAGATAAAGGAATGAAGAAGGATTTTAGAAGAAGTGTGAAGCCATAATAATAAGTGTATATATATGTATATGTATATATATATATATATATATATATATATAGAGAGAGAGAGAGAGAGGGAGGGAGAGAAAGATAAAGAGAGAGAGAGAGAGAGGGGGCAGGAGGAGAGAGAGGAAAGGAGGGTAGGAGGGAGGGAGGGAAGGGGAGAGAGGAAGGAGTGGGATGGACAGGGGGGAGAAAAGGAGGGAGAGGGAGCAGGAGGAGATGGGAGAGGGAACAGGGGAGAGGGAGAGAAAGGAAGGGAGGGAGAGAGGGGGTAGGGGGAGAGAGGGGAGGGAGGGAGAGAGAGGGTGGGAGAGAGGGAGGGAGAGAGATAAAGAGTGAGGGGGGCACGGAGGGAGAGAGAGGAAATGAGGGAGGGAGGAAGGGGGAGAGAGGGGGAGGGAGAGAGAGGTGGAAAGGGGAGGGAGGGAGAAAGTAGGGAGAGATGGGTTGGGGGAGAGAGGGGAGGGAAGGAGAGAGGGAGAGGATGGAAGAAATGGGAGGAAGAGATAAAGAGAAAGAGGGGGCAGGGAGGGAGAGAGAGAGGGAAGGAGGAGGGAGGGAGGATGGACGGTGGGAGAGAAGGAGGGGAGAGGGGAGAGAGCGAGATGGGAGAGAGATGGGAGAGAGGGAGGGAGAGGGAGGGAGGGAAAGGGAGAGAGGGGGAGGGAGGGAGAGAGAGAGGAAGCGAGAGGGGGGTAGGGAGAAAACAGAAGGTAAACAGAAAACCTTATTTTAAACCCGGGCAAAGCCGGGTACTTGCAACTAGTAATAATATAAATCAGGTATCTATTATGTAACAATTGTGTAGCAGAACAAATGGTCAATATATTTATAACAGGAATCAGAAATTTCTCAGCCTCAATAAATTTTTATCATCAAAACGCTTTACTATTTAAATTATTTTTAACAAAACTGCAACATGCCATGCATTATTGAAACATAGTTAAAATTATATATTTCTAATTAATAGCTAAACAATCGGTACTAAAATGCGCCATTCCAGATATGGAACTGCAAAAAATTTCTTGGGGAGGGGACTCACTGAGAGCCCCTCCCCAAACCCCTCCTCTCCGTTCGCAAGCTTTCGGCGCTTCGCGCCTCCATTTGCTCCCCCCCCCAGAACACTTCTTCTACCCCACCAGGGGCGGATTTAGGGGGAGGGGCCGGGGGACATGCCCCCCCCCCGTTATCGCAAGTTTAGGTAATACATCATTAAATTATCGAAATATTTTTTGTTCTAAGACCAATTTTCAACAATGAAAACAGTTTTGCCCCCCCCCCGGTCAAAGTTGCCTAGCTCCGCCCCTGTGTCCCAGAATCATTTCTTCGCCCCCCCCCCCGAAAAAGATTTCTTCGCCCCCCGAAAATGACTTCGCCCCCCCAATCCAATATTCCTGGCTACGGGCCTGCCCCCCCAGGGCCCCAATGCTAAGGGGACCAACACAAGTAATGTTTCTATGAAATCCGATTCGAAGGGGCCCCCAGGTAGTTTAGCCAAGGGCCCCACAATATTGCTGGTTGCCTCACCATAAGGCTCCAACGGCCCTGGAAACAGAAATATTGTGGACAGTTAAAAGTACTGAGAGCCTGACTTATAAACTGTTATATAATGTCAGACAGACAGACTGATAAATTTATGAATTTTTTAGATAGGAAATCGACGTATATATATATTTATAGGCAGCAACAGAGACCTGCCGACTGACAAGGAAATAGCTATGTAGACAGAAAGACTAACAGACATATACATTCATATAACTAAATACACTTACAGACAATAGAATCGATACATTGATTAATAGAAAGACACACAATGATGACAGATTAGAACATAAAAAAAGACAGACACACAGGCAGAAAAACAGACAGATGGAAAGACGGACAGACATATGACAGACTTTTAACAGACAGGCAAATATACAAGCAGATAGACAGACAAAAAACAGACTACATACAGACAGACAGATAGATAGATAGATAGATAGATAGATAGATAGATAGATAGATAGATAGATAGATAGATAGATAGATAGATAGATAGATAGATAGATAGATAGATAGATAGATAGATAGATAGATAGATAGATAGATAGATAGATGCCTATAAAAATTATTGATCTATCACTTCTGATTCTACTTGAAACGTGTCATAACCAACCTTAAGAAATGTGAAACCAATGTTATCTTTATTTTCCTCCATAGCATGCACCCACTGCGGTTTCTCCTCTGGTATCTCATAAGCGCTTTCATAGTTATTTGAGGTTTCCAGGGTCGGAGTCGGGGCCCTGGTAGGGAGATCGAATCGCCGCAATACTTCATTTCCTACCACCTCCAATCTCGGCAGTTTATCCATGGCGCTTCTAATTTAACGCATCGACAAGAACAACGTAAGGAAGTGGTTGGTACGATCGCTTTCATGAAGAGTAGTAGAAGACACGCATGTCGTGAGTCCAATGATTTTCCACATATTAAGATGTTTGTTCCAAATCTAATCCTGTTTTTCTAAGCCTGGTGCAATTGGAAAAAAGTCAAGAAACGGCACTCCACCGATGATTAACTTAGATTAATTCCCCTTGCTTTGTACCAGCTATTATATCCTCTATCGACAATTAACACAATAATCTGTGTGAACATATCTAACCTAGTGGTCACTTTATGAACAAATTTATTTAACTGACTGGTCACTTTCGATATTGCGATGTTATAAGACACGTTGATATGTTATGATAGGAAAAAAATTAAATTAACAAACAAAATCGATTTGATGTTATAAGACAATATTCCCGATAAACTACAACTCTGTATTTTATTTACAACCTATCAATGGCGTCTCAAATGCCCACATTCAAATCGACTGAGGTAAAAACTCCACTATCTTGACAGTTTGGTTCAATCCCCGAAGCTCACTGAATGGATTTAAATAATTATCCTATCCCTTTATCTGAGTTTTTTTTATTTATTTTGCATTGTTTTATTTTTAGCATGTGGCTACGCTTGACTGAACTTGCTTGATGTATGTGAAACGGAGCTCAGAATTGTCAAAACGTATGTTTGAGCAATTTCACAGGATTAGCCAAATATTGTCTTTACAGATTAAATCTAATTGAATAATTCATGACATACGGGCATGTGAAACCCAGAAGTTCATGGTGAATTTAGTTAAACAAGTTCAGATACATTAAAAGAAAAACATAACAGACAATTTGAAATATTCGTTAAGAAAATGTGTGCACGATTTCGGTAATTATTTTCTCTTCATTTCTCTAAACAATTTATTTCAACCAATATAAATTGGTTATGTGTGTTGGTGGGTGTGTGGGTGTGGGTGTGTAGGTGTGTCTGTCTGCATAATGTGCGGTGGGAGACTAACCTTACTAATATTACTAAACATACCAGTAAATAAACAATGTTTGCTCCTGACCGGACCTGACAATGTAAACTATTTGATACATTTTTTACAGCAGTGGCGTCTCTCAGGGGCCATCCCGCAAACTGTTTAACAGGGGCCCCTTACAAAAACTATAACTCAGTCGGGGCCCTCTAGGTTCTCGAATGACGCCAGTGACAGATTATCATTATTGGAATTGTTTTGATTATCGACTACAGTGATTCTCAGCCCTTGAGTCGCGAGGCACTCTGCTTCCGTAGAGCCACTTCATGTAATCTAGTTAAGCAATTGTTTCAAAGGAACTAGGGTAGTGAAGAGAGCTTTGGGCTTTTTTTTTTTCCTTAATATAACACAAACAATTGATTTTCAGACAACCTACGGTAAACAATTTATTTCAACCAATATAATACACAAACTATTCAATACTAACAATATTTCACATGTAATTAATTGCAGACAATTTACCATAAAATATGTAATTAATTACAACAATGTTCCACAAACAAATGTATGAAAATAATAATCTTCACGCGATTTTATATACGTGAAGCATCTGCAAATGCTAGATCATATATATATATATATATATATATATATATATATATATATATATATATTGTAATATCACCGACAATATAATTTTACAACACATTGTACCGCAAACAATCCATTTTTTTGAAAATACATGTACACAATAAAAACAAACTATTACTATCAAATTATACGTAAAGAAATAGTTGCTGCCAACCACATTTGCCTAACAATTATAATTTCAATGTAAAAACAAAAGGGCTGTAAACAACATAATGGTAGCCTACTTTAAATAATTAACTATAAAACATTATACTTTTAAAAAATATATACTTTGAACAATATACTGTATGTTTCCTTGGATTCACAAATTATAAATAAAATAAACCATTTTAAAACTGTATTTTAAGTATTTTTATAATATTATAGCTTAATTTTTTATTATTAAAAAAAACTTTAAAAAGGTAGCGCAAATTAATATTGAAGTAGGTTACCATGTTATATTTATTTTACCCCGTTCTGTTTAATCGGCATTTTTCCTCAAAACCTGTGGAGTTGAAAATTAAAGTGAATTGTGCAGAATTAAAGGAGAGCGTTAAATTTTTTGTGAATTTTTCAAAATTGTCATCTTAGTGATTTTCTCTCCCTTGGCTAATATAATGAAAATCAATGCTTAGAAAGAAAAAGTGAAAAGTTGCTATTAATTTAGTGCACTAAAAATTAAGTGATTTCAATAGGTTATTATGTGAATGTGATATAAATTTAAAGCATGTACATGCTGTTGTTTTCCCAGATGATAATTTCCGAAAATGAAACTTTTGAAAGTTTTAAAATAATTTTTGTTTAAGTAGGCCTACGACTTTATAGTTTCGTAACTTTTTTATTTATAGGATATACTCATAAATTTAGTACGCATATTTTTTAGATCTACGAGTTCTTTTCAACTTAACAAAAAAAAATCGATGGGCAATCAGATTTGGACTAACTTCTACTATAAACAGTATTCTATTAATGAATTCAGAATGAATATGCTAATTTTCTGGGTCACAGCGACAATTTTAATATTGCACCTTTGCCTGGGGAGCAGTGTTCGTGAGATCTGAGAACTGCAGGTAGAGTTCACATTATTTAAATCAATATAATTTGCTTATTTTTTTTCTTTAAAAAAACTATGATACTATTAGAATGATAAACTTGTATTCTATATACAATTTACTTTATTTTTCTTACTTTAGCATATGTATGGGCGTCGCTAGGAATTTTTCCAGGGGGGGCAAAAATTTTCCAGGGGGGGGGGCAAAAAACAACTTTATGACATTTTTTTAAATGTAGGGGGGGGGGAGCAAATGCCCCCCTCTTATATGAGATTTTTTCAAAATGTAGGGGGGGCAAATGCCCCCCTGCCCCCCCCCCATGAATACGCCCATGAGCATATGCATTCAATTTTAATATTTATGTGCATTGTTTTTCTGCCATAACAATTAATGCTTTCGTAGGTGTGATCAGGTATCCATAAATAATTATTAAATGTACCTTTGACTTACGTCTAGTCAGCCTATAGATTTGATGTAAAGGAACAAGAACATGTTGTTTGGTGTTTAACGGTGAGATATAAGAGAAACGACCAAGAATGAACTTCAATAGAAATTATGTCACTTGCAAAAAAAAGTTTAAAACTTTAAATACGAGTATATCAATATTTCAGAATAATTAATTATGTCTTGTTAATTTAACAAAAAAAAGCGCACTTTTAAAAATTAGTTGGTATTAGAAAGTTCTGAATTTTAGACAGTCATGTCAGTTTGTTTTTTTAGAGATTTCTATTCTTAGACGCTTAACAGCAAAACAACGGAGGCAAGAGGCACATTTTTCAACTTCATCTCTTCATCCTCTTGATTATTCGTTTCGTTTTTTTTTTCAGGTGTTTACATACAGTCTGTTTTAGATTGTTGTATACATGTAATAATATTGTGTTGTATACATTCAATGCTCTTATTTGCTCTGTCCCGCCCTGCATGATTGTCATATGCGACAGGTAAACTGAAACACACACAAATATAAAATCTTTGCTGAGTTGTGTATCAGAGAGGCGAGTGTCATTAGATGCCTTGGGGTGGGGGTGGTGAGGGATCAGACAGACTGATAGAAATCTGATAATTAGCATTGTGTGACAGCTTACGGGTTATCTGATGGTGACTTAAGTCGGCTCGATAGGTGCGTTGAAGAAATCTGGTTACCTACCCACCCCCGCCCCCATCTCAACAGCGCCCTCATTTGTCAAAGTCCTCCCGTGATGCCTCTTGACCACTGCCGTCTCAGCTATGTTGATGAGGTAGAAAGAGCATTTAACTCTGCCCACTTACAGTGGTAACGGTCTGGTTGAAATGAGGACCATTGTTGTGTGGATCAAACCAGTTGGTTGTGCGTCGCGTTGATAATTAAATTCGTAGAAGATTTTTTTTTTAATTTAGGGACGTCTTATTGGGACTAAAATGACCTCCACCTCCCCCCCCACATACACACACACCCCTTTCATTTCCGATTAACACGTGGATAACAATAACCATTTAAAATAATGAAATATAAATGGTCAATTTATGGGTGTGTCGTCCTTTAAAAAATTTGGGAGTTTAGCGCAGGTGGGGAGGGGTCAGCATGTTTTGATACGGCCCTGGTTGAACTACACATACATTCGTTATGTCCAACATCACTAGCAATATTTTCATGTTGTGAGGGGGGGGCAAGGGGGTTATAATGAGATTTGCCTCAAGTACTTGTTTGTTTGTTTGTTTAATCTGTGATGTCATGTAGTTGTCCGAAGTGATTTCTAGAAACTCGTTCAAAGGTCATGTATGGTGCATCAGAGATCATCGCAATGATTGAGCAAAAATCTGCTATGACATATTGACCGTTGTATGTTTGTGTGTTGGTGGGTGTGTGTGGGTGATGTGGGTGTGTAGGTGTGTCTGTCTGCATAAGGTGCGGGGGGAGAATAACCTTACTGATATTACTAAACATACCAGTAAATAAACAATGTTTGCTCCTGACCGGACCTGACAACGTAAACTATTTGATACATTTTACAGCAGTGGGCGTCTCTCAGGGGCCATCCCGCAAACTGTTTAACAGGGGCCCCTTACAAAAACTATAACTCAGTCGGGGCCCTCTAAGGTCTCGAATGACGCCAGTGACAGGTTATCATTATTGGAATTGTTTTGATTATCGACTACAGTGATTCTCAGTCCTTGAGTTGCGAGGCACTCTGCTTCCGTAGAGCCACTTCATGTAATCTAGTTAAGCAAATGTTTCAAAGGAACTAGGGTAGTGAAGAGAGCTTTGGGCTTTTTTTTTCTTAAATTACGGTTGTTATTGCTCTATCGGTTTCAAAAAGGTAAGCTGTTTCTACTTTAAAATATGTGTTTCATTGGGGGTCATAAAAAAATGCATCCCAATCGTCCATGAAAATCATTTGGGTGATGACTGTGAGGTATGAATATTGTTAGAATATGTGGTAGTGACATTGTTAGAAATGGAAGCCACTATACTGTACAAAATAATAATTTAATCCTTTCGTCTATATAAAACACTTATTTCAAACATATCTTAAATCAAAACGTGCAGTGCAAAGGCACAATTTACACAATTTAATTTTTGTAAATATCAATTTACACAATTTAATTTGTGTATATATCAATTTACACAATTTAACTTTTTTTTTAAAAAATATCAATTTACACAATTTATTTTGTAAATATCAATTTACACAATTTAATTTTTTTAAATATCAATTTACACAATTTAATTTTTTTTCAAATATCAATTTATAAAATTTAATTTTTTTAAAATATCAATCCGACTTATTAATTAGCTTTTTCTCAGTATAGTATATAGTATAGTATAAAGTTTTATATGTAGTATTTGACATAAAAAAAATTTTACGATAGCAAAAAATAACGTCTAGATAAAGTGTTGTCAAAATCAAAACAAAACCGGGCATTCGTGGATTTAAGTGTATGATTTAATACGTTATAAGTTTATATCAAACTAGAAATGTGTTCATCGAAATTGCACTATTGGTGTTCACGTTGATAGGAATACTAAGCTTGCTGGAAAATATATATAAAAAAATGGTTAAAAATATTTACGTCATTTTTATACTTTTAAAAACGATATTTGTTAACCCAAAAAAAAAACAGTAAAAAATATGAAGAATCAATGAATTGAATTTTCTTTACAAGTAAACTCATTAGCAAAAAAGCGGAATGTTAATTATCCTCTAAAACAGATCAATACTATGTCTGATATGAAACGCTTAAAGTTTGCGCCAAATGTGTTGCACAAAATACAACTACATATTCTAAAAAATATAAAGAAAGAAATACAACATAATTGAAACCATCTCGTTTATACATGGCTTCAGAGATTGAGATTGTTACAGAATGTACAAAGTTTCATGAGATTGTAACAGAATGTACAAAGTTTTATGAGATTGTTACATAATGTACAAAGTTTTATGAGATTGTTACAGAACGTGCAAAGTTTCTTTATAGCAATTGTGTATAAACAATTTCAGCATGAAATATTTTCGAAAACTTAAAAGCATTCTTATGGGATGTTTGGTGATTCTTATCCCTTTGTTGATCTTACACAATGGTAAGTCTAAGATACCAGTATTATGGACAGAGAACTAGTCAGACAGATAAATAGGAAGATCATCAAACAGGCAGGTTAAATAGGTAGACTGTTAGACAGACAGATAGACAGATAGTTTAGATAGATAGATAGATAGATAGATAGATAGATAGATAGATAGATAGATAGATAGATAGATAGATAGATAGATAGATAGATAGATAGATAGATAGATAGATAGATAGATAGATAGATAGATAGATAGATAGATAGATAGATAGATAGATAGATAGATAGATAGATAGATAGATAGATAGATAGATAGATAGATAGATAGATAGATAGATAGATTCTGGATTGTTTTGATAACAAGTAAATAAACGAAGGCCTATTTATATTTATTTTCCACAATTTTTCAGAATTTATTCAACCCAATGGTCGTGCCTTGATAAACAAATTTATATTTCACAAGTACACAACAGTTGTGACCAACACAGACCACCATGATGGCGATCCTAGCCTAGTGGTGCATCGACATAACCTGTTCAACGTAACCAGCAACACAGCGAGTCTTAATAGCATCAGTATGGAGATGAGAAAACGCAGGTAAAACAAGCAAAAATTAAGCCTGTAAAAACAGGACGTTTAAAGCATTTTCATGTATAAATAGAGAGGGAAGTAAGTCATGTTTAATAATTGTTACAAAAAAAAATAATGATTACACCCCTTTGATTAGTTTATAATCAAATTTTATTATAAAATATACTTCTTTATCATTGTGTTCCAATTTTTTCCTATATAAAACTCTGCGAACAGCCCCCCTCCCCCCAAACAAAATCCTGGCTACGGCCTTGATCATAACCACATGATTAGGGCATTAATGGAAGGCTGTGGGACACCACTGGAAGTTGTCACATTCAAATGCATCTTGTAAATTATTGAATAAATTTCTCTCCTGTGTCATCATGTTTATCATGTAATAAAAAAAGTAACATGTGCTTGAATTTCGTTAACATTTAATAATGCACAAGATTCAAGAATCGCATTTACATTTTGATGCACACAAACTTTTATTTCCAATACCCGATTTATTTATAAATCAAACCATACCATAATCAAAGATGCTTTTAACAACATTTTTAAAGATGCGAGGCAACGTCCATTTGCAATCAAACAATTAGTTGTTGTTGTTTTTTTTTTTTTTTAAAGTCCATGTAATAAAGCAGCAATATCACGATCGTAACTAAAAACTATTTTTTTTTTTTTGGTTTAAAGGGTTTCAACTCTGTCTAGTAAGGACCTTAGAACGCATCTGCCAATAAACTAAAGAGACATTCTTCAAGGCCACCCCTGTACCCTAAATTAGTAGGTACTGGGGGGGGGGGGCCAATAGAGAATACTTAATTTGCATCACCAGGTTGTAAAACGTTATTGAAAATACCCGGCAAGCCAATAACAGACTGACTGCATGAGGGCCCCCACAGTTTTTGTGCGGGGTCCAACTGGGGGCAATGAGGGTCGGCCCTGCTACCCTATTTCGTTTTTTTTTAAAAACAGAAATCAAAGGTATAATAATTTTACTGAAATATAGGGTAAATATATTTAAAATCATATCATAATAAGGACGATTTATGTATGAATCATTTCTTGATAATGTTTACAAAACAAAAAATTGTTTTGACTGACCAGTCTTTTAGCAATAAATCAATTCACTTTATGCATCATGTTTTATTTTTTATTTTTGAGAAACGATTTAGTGTTTACTTTCAAACCTCATTGCAAAAATGTTTCTACATCTAACTTGCTGTTCATGATATTTGATTTAATTCGCTATTATTGACAGAC
Source organism: Bulinus truncatus (assembly GCA_021962125.1). Classification (NCBI taxonomy): domain Eukaryota; kingdom Metazoa; phylum Mollusca; class Gastropoda; family Planorbidae; genus Bulinus; species Bulinus truncatus. Next base: position 1,466,954 of record JAGDYQ010000211.1, on the reverse strand, counting down.
AACATCTAAGTCAAGTTTGTAACAAACTATCCCTGGGTAGGTCAGCGCAAACCTTTCCTCGTGCTCTTGTGTCCATCAACAAACGAGTGGTCTACTGTCCAGTGGAGAAAGCAGCATCGACATTCTTCAGAAGAATTCTATTTCAGCTGGAGTACCTGAATCAGATCAGGTAATTTAAAACTGTTTTATTGGAAAGGCATCCAAGTAGAGAATAAAAATAATTTTAAAAAAAAACGCATGTAAAATTGGTTAGCTTGTCTTTAGACGATTTACTGTAGTCTGCATAAATGAATGTTGATATTCCGAAAAGTAAAAATACAATTTAAGTAAACTTGATTTTGATAAGTCTGTTTAAAATTGTACTTGTATGATTTAAAAACCAATGTAACATCCTAATGATTATCCTGAAGTATAATCTTTCTTTTGAACACTTTCAGCGATCGTCAGACCCCCCCCCTCCCCACCCACCATCTCTCCAGTAGCGTAACAAGCGTTAGCTAGTAATGGCCGAGGCAGAATCGAAAATTGCCAACTCACTCATGTGCTAGACTGCAGCTAGACCAGTTGTGGCGAACCTATGGCACGCGTGCCACTGTCGGCAAGCAGAGAGAGCCTCATCGGTCGGCACGCGAATCAAATATCACTTCCTTTAATTTTATGTGTAGTTTTGGCACTTTGCTATAAATAAGTGGTTTTTCGGTTTAATTTTGGGCATGCGGCCGCAAAAATCTTCGCCCCCACTGTGCTAGAGAGTACTAAAGTGATTAAAATGCCACCCTGAAATAGTGGCAAAATTTCTTTAAGCTGAGGAAGTCCGCCCCACCCCCCCTTGACCTCCACTAATCACTAACTCCAAATAATTCAAATGTGTGTTGATTGTTACATAATTTAATTCTAGATGAAAAGTTATGCATGGATGATTGGACGTAAATTATCTTAATTAAACAATTCTTATTTTTTCTTTTTTACATTTATTTAATTGGGTATAAATAATAATTAACCTTCTTTTTTTTGTTTAAATTTCTTTCACAAAATATCAGCTCCCCGTACAGAATCCCCATTAAAATGATCTACCAGTGTCCAGCTGTACTGACCAGGATTGAGAACCTGGACAAACACTGGGCCGTCAAGAGCAAAAAGAAGATAAGGAAATCGTTGACCAAGGCTGAAGTCATCAAAACTTTTCTGAAAAGTTCTTTGAACTTTATGTTCGTTCGCGGTCCGTATTCTCGGTTATTTTCTGTGTACGTGGACAAAATGCTTTCCCCTAATCCGGAATTCTGGGGGAAATGGGGAACTCTCGCAGTGAAAAAGTTTAGAAAGAAACCATCCGGACTTTCACTGAGGTGCGGGCATGACGTGACATTTTCAGAGTTTCTCGGATTTGTTCTTAGTCATGACCCTGCCACCCTGGATCCCCATTTGAGGCCCATCGTTCACTTGTGCCAGCCATGTCAGACTCGATATGACGTCATTGGTCACATGTCGACCTTTGACCGAGACATGACGTATCTCGCGTCATTGTTCAACGTCACAGAGTCACGGTTTTCAATCGGTCAAGTGGCAGCGGACAAGTCTCTCGATGCCATTGAGGACTCTGTGATCGAAACTTTTACTGACTGGGCTCCAAAAATAACGAAATGTATCCACAAATCGGAAGCGGCTAAACGCATTTGGAGAAAGCTGCAGCTGCGTGGAATCATAAGCTCCAAGCTGGAATTGTCTAAATACGTGAATGAAGACAACATCAACGAGATGGACGCTTTACAATTTCTTGACATCCTCAAGGGAGCGCTAGAACGATCTCAAGACACCGAGGAACTTCAGAGGCAAAAGCAAGACGCATTATTAGATGCTTATAGGTCAGTGGATATTGAGATTCTTACAAAAATTACGAAGGTTTATTCTGTGGATGTGAAGTTGTTCGGTTTCAAAGACAAAATACAAGAAATAATAGATGAGCGATCAAAGGTAGACTTTAACATTGCTGAGGTCCTGAACGGATCAAAAACGTGGATTTTTAAATGACGCCGCATACAGGGTCGGATATACTATTAGGCTAATGAAGCCTAGGCACTGAAAAAAACAACAACATCGGCCTTCGCTCGTCAGATCAAAATGATTCTCCGTGCTTTTTTTCTCATCCCTATGTAATTACACGAAAACGGCCGGAAATATGAACAATCCTTTAACACTTCAGGGAAAAGGCCTATCTTGCAAAATATGGTAGTGCATCATACGTTTTGTCATTTTAAACGCAAAAGCGTAGATGCTGTCTTGGTAACAAGCCTCAGGCTTGCAGTCACCTTAACCCGGCCCTGGCAACATATATCAAGTTCATGATCAACAGTCGCTGTACTACAGAGCAATTTCATATTAGCAGTGAAAATGGACGGTCAACCGTTTGTGTGATGAAAACAAATGTTATCTGTCACAATAGTTTTAGAGACGGGCTTAGGTCAGTTTAGACCCTGGTAGCCTAAGAAAACTTTTGAGGAAAAAGTTCAGGAAAATGTATAGCCTTGTACAGTGGCGTCACTAGGGTTGGAGTCACCCGGTGCGGTAACTCATGGTGTCACCCCTCTCATGACACCCCGGTCTACATATTTTTTTTTCCAGAGACCGTATATATGTGCGCATTCGCGACTTATTATTTTTTTTTCCATTTCCGGGATCAGGATTTTAGCGATAATTGATATCTATAGGTCAGTGCAAGTATACCAATAATTTCATTAAAATAATTAATAATTAAAAGTACGCAGTGTCTGTTAATAATCGGAGATATTTTTATATTTGGCATTAATTTTTTTCGAAGCCTTATAAAGTCATTTGCTGTTAATAATCGGAGATATTTTTATTTATTTTTTAAAAATTAAATACGGCATTGAATTATTTTAAATTACAAAATAAGGATATAGGCCTAAAACTAGATATTTTGCATTTTGGTGTCACCCCTTGTGAGGGTGTCACCCGGTGCGGTCCGCACCCCCCCCCCTAGTGACGCCACTGGCCTTGTAAATAGAATAATATATATATATATAAGCGATTTGGGCTCTGCGTTAAATCGAAAGTAAAGAATTAATTCAACAGCATTCCAGTTTAAAATACAATCATGAAAAAATCGGATCTGCCCGAAACCAAAAAATAACCCAGCCTACCGATCGAGCCTAAGGGGACATAACTCTATGCAAAGGTTTTATGCAGGGTACAGCTAGTACAAAATAATATCACAAAGATGTTGGACATGGCTGAATGATTCTGATTATGTGGATATTCATCGTTATTTTTTTAGCCCATTTGGTAGCATCAGGATGTCAAACATCAGTGGATTTCACAAAAAGAAAATTTGTTAAGTATTCTATAATCTAAAAGTCACAAAGTGGCAATAGTGTCCCATCTTTTATACTGTCAGATGAGTATCTGTGTCCAATACAGATGATAATTGAATTTTTGTTATTACTAAGAGTCATAGTCACCCATAGGCAAACTAAATGAGCACATAGGACTCACGTATAGTATGAAGTACCAATCAAATCTGACACAGTTATGGCCCCCGATAGTTACTTTATCCTATGGCCCAAACATTTTTAAGGGCTTGATGATATAAATGTCATAGACATATATGCCACATTCAAAAAAAAAATTAAAAAAAAAAACATTACTTTTTACAAATTTAGTTATTAAATGGAAATGAGAATAAGTTGTGCATGTGTTATTATAATGACCCGTATGTTAAATTACTGCTACTTTGGTTTGGTTTCTGATGACATTAAAAGCGCCTTACTTTTAACGCCACTTAAATGGGTATTTATAATTTTTTCAAGACAACATCTCAAAGATATAAAAAAAATGATGAGTACCACAGAAAGTATTACGTTATTTTGTGGTACCTCGTAATACCTCTCTTTTAGGAGCCGAGCAAAAGACATTAGCTGTTGTTTATTTTTAATGAGCTAATGTCAAGGATCAAGAGACAAATGTACAATTTCATAATAGTGTATACAAGACATTTATAAGATGTCACAAAGCAAATTCCTGCTATATAATTAAGCTATCTACTTGACTATGATGTGCATTTAAAGACATGAATTTTGTCGCACTACTGTTTTGAGGGGGAATAGAGCAGTGGCTCTCATATTGTGTGTGGGGAGTATTGGTGACCCCCCCCCCCCCACTGATGGTTATTTAACGTGGGGTTACATTTTAAACAATCTTCATATGAGATTATACACAGTTACTTGGTACTGACCATTAGTTCATATGAGATTATACACAGTTACTTGTTACTGATCATTAGTTCATATGAGATTGATTATACACGGTTACATGGTAATGACCATTAGTTCATATGAGATTATGCACAGTTACTTGGTACTGACCATTAGTTAATATGAGATTATACACAGTTACATGGTACTGACCATTAGTTCATATGAGATTATACACAATTACTTGGTACTGAACATTAGTTCATATGAGATTATACACGGTTACTTGGTACTGACCATTAGTTCATGAGATTATACACGGTAACATGGTACTAACCATTAGTTCATATGAGATTATACACAATTACTTGGTACTGACCATTAGTTCATATGAGATTATACACATTTACATGGTACTAACCATTAGTTCATACACAATTACTTGGTACAGACCATTAGTTCAAATGAACACACACAAAAAAAGGCATTACTATTTTAAATTCAAGTTTTCTTTTATTTAATTTTACATGATAAATAATTTATAAATCTATAAATGTATCATGAGACATGATAAATTGCACAAATTATAAGTAAGCAAATCAAATTTTTTTAAGAGCATTTACAGGAAAGGGTTTTGCCACTTCATTTAGTTCATAAAAAGTTTAAAAAGATGTAATGCTGACCATTTTGTAATATACAAATCATGTAGCACTTGCAATTTTCGGTCATAAAAAAATTAAACTATGGTCACTCTGATTTTATTAAAAGAAAGAAGTCATTTTAACTGTAAATTTAACAGTGTACACGAGTTTTTAGTTGAGCATTTTCTAGGTTTTGGAGTAATTGACTAAATTTAAAAATCTATTATTATTATTTAACAATAAAGAATTCGTTTTAAAAATGTAAAAACTGTAAATGTAAATAAATTTACATTAAGGCAAATAAGGCTCAAGTAACTAAAAAAAAAATCTGCAAAAAGGAAAGACACTCTATGTATCAATTAAGGCAAAGTTTTAATTTAAAACTTTAAACTGAGCTAACCTAAATGTACATGTATTTCATAAATTTTACTAACAAATGTTTACATATCTACTGAGCTGAAGTAAAAAATTACAACATTGAATGAAACGTATGTACATAGTTTACAATAGGCAGTACAAAAAGTGAGCAAGTCATTGAAAATTCTAGAGGTCAACTAGCAGAAGACATTATAATAACCTATCTGCTATCTAGTAATGGTGGCCACTGTGCCCTACTGAATGAATGCTGACCTCTAATTATGTCAGGTACCTGTTTATAAATGGTTGGAACACCAGCAGAACCTGAGAAAAAAAAATCTGACCCAGACATAAAGGACTGTTTACATATTTCAAAACAAAAAGAAATATTTTTTTCTTTTATAAAATTACCTTTCACAATTTAAATATCCTATAACCAATTCGGGACCATAGCTTCCTCCAATTATGCAAGAGTCCGTCTTTGAAGCAATTTTTTTGATTTTTATTTTTTATTAACAAATTTAAAATAATATCATCATCATTTGACAGGCAGTAACTAACATCAGGACAGGAGTCAACTACCACCATGGCAGACGTCAACTACCACCATGACAGGAGTCAACTAACATCATGACAGGACAGACAACTAACACCACAGCAGACGTTAACAAACACAAGAAAATATGTATACTACCACCACAACAGAAGACAACTACCACCATGACAGACATCAATTAACATCATGACTATGTTAATGACTATGTTAATCCTCATCCAGTGCCGACCCTAAATATTTAATGTGAATTTGGACCCCCCCCCTATACCCCCACCCTAGGCACGCCTCTGCCCTCATTTACTGTATTATGATAAGCCCATAGACCCATTAAATTTAGTTGGGTACTCATCTGCAATAATAGTTGTTTCTTTAAATTAATAATATTCACTAGATATTCATTTTCCAAAAGGATTCATTGTATAATGTATAGACTGTTTGTTGAGACAAACTCATTTTAATGTTCTTAAGTACAGATCAGCACAAAGTTTTCTAATACAACTGAAATTACTAAAAATAATACAAATATATATATATGCATCAACAGGACATTAATTACAATAGAAACAGAGTATATTTTTGCATCATTCGTAATAATGAGCAAATAAAGGTATTCTGTGATCATCTTAAATGTTGACAGCCCCAGCATTAATATCTACATCTATGACAGTGTCCTGAGCATTCTTTTGGTCTTCATTTGTCCCATTCGCACAGCTTATCTCTTCATCTTCAACGGCACTTCCTTCTTCTTCCTCATTCTGTAGTACTACCATTTCACATTCTTTTTCATCAATGCTCATTGAATTCATTACTTCAGAGGAGACGTTTTTCTTTTTGTTTCCAAACCAAAAGTGCTTCTTCTTTTTCTTCGGGCTGCCTTTTTCATCTTTAGATGAAGTGCTGTTGTTGACGCTGCCACGCCCAAAACTAAATCCAGAAAATTTCCCCTTTTTAGCTTGTGATCCTTGCAATTTGTTAACTTCATCTAACCTTTCTTGTTCCCGCTCTTCCTGGGTTTTTATTAAATCAAAGTCAGTCAATGGCTTATCACTGATCGGAATTTTTCTGCCTTCTGCTACTGCTTTTTTCATAGCCTGAAAAACTCCTTTTCGGTATAGACGTACCTGGGAAGTTAATAAAAAAATTTTCCCAGTAAAATTTACAAGAAGAGAATTGAAAATATTAGAAAAGTGTTGTTCTGAAAAAATACTTCTTATTTTAAATTAATTATTTTCAACCTCAATGTTGTTATTGAATATCCTCAATTTTAATTTAATTTTTAAAAAGTACAGTGGATTCCGCTTAATTGGGACACCGCTTAATTGGGACAGCCGCTTATTTGGGACAAATCTCAAAGAAACCAAACCAAGAAGCCAATAGTAAATTTGTATGTTTAATTGGGACAGCCGCTTAATCGGGATAAAAAGCCTCTGTCCCGATGTGTCCCAATTAAGCGGAATCGACTGTATATCAATACAAAGAATGTCCCAATATTTTTATTTAAAAAAATGGTATAACATCTACTTTTGGTAGATTTTTTATACTTATCCCGCTCTATGGGATGAATCATGAAAGATCCATGTGTTTAAGATGAGGTCCCTAAGAAGCATTATGAACAACACTTTTTAAAAAAAAAGGATTAAAAACCTGGTGGGCCCTCAGCAACCAATGCTGGCCACAGTGGAAAATCAAAAGATGACATGGTTAAGTCCCATTTCACGTAATTATGTCCTCCATAAAACTATAATTTAGGGTACCCTGAAAGAAGCATGTTGAAGAAGACATTCTACAAAGAAATGGAAAGGCAACATAAAGAATGGAAAGCCCAAAATGTAGCAACTCAAATGTGACCAAATGACATGAAGAAGAAAGGAGAGATGTATCCACAGAAGAATACCCATAGTCCCTTGTTAAGGGGATAATGAATGACTCTTGGTAACTAACAGCAAATGATGTATTTAGTAATAAATCTGTAAGTAATTATAATTTAAGTTCAAATTTCCTTAATCAGCTAAACCTGAAAGTAGATAAGAAATACAGAAAAATTTCAGTAATGACCAGGGCTAGATTTACCGCCGGGGATATCCCCTGCACTGAGAACTGTCATCCCCGGCTCTGCTTTAGCTAATATCATCCCCGCAGGTGATGAAACCATAGACATTTATCCACTGCTTTGCCGGGATTTTTTTTTTCATCCCCGGCACTGGTTTTTTTCTTAAATCGAGCACTGGTAATGACCCAATAAAGAAATAATTTGTTTAAATATAAAATAATGTGTCACCTGAGGGTTTAGTAGCAGAGTATAAGTCACATGCCAGTTAAATCTTGCTGCTATGTTAACTGGCCTGCAGTTTTCAATGTCTGCAATAACAAACAGAAAAATGTATTTACAAGTTAAAAACAATCAAAATGAAAATTAATATTCAATACTATTTCTGTATACATGGTATGTGTATTTATTTTATCACATTACAAATTACTGAAGTGTAAATTATCCATTTTTTTCACCATTTCTTGCACATACAAGTAAATATCTTTTCATAATTATTATATGACAGATGACTCATTCATATTGTCATCAAATTCATCGATTTTTATGTAATAGAGACAGTAAACTTTTATATTCAACTAAACCGTTGCATGATTTAAAAATATTTATCTATAGTCATGTTGATAATAATTACTATTATGATATATCAAAATTATACACACAAAATCTGCCTCTTTGTATTTAATTATACATGTATCTCTTTACAGATACTAATAAAAATGAACTGCTGCATCTATATACTTAAGTATTTATATCTGTCTTTTTATTTTTCCTCGAACAAATCATAATTTCATTGAATGTGAGTATAGTTGGTGCCCACATTATCAAACTTAAACACAGTTGTTGATCAAATGACTCTTTCTTGAATACATAGGTATCTGTGTATTTATAGTTCATAAATCAATCACAGATACTATTAAATAGTATTATACAGCTCTATGATTAGGAGTCAACAAAGGGAAACAAAACCATATTCACACCACTACACAGTAAATATTCTGCTCTGACGAAAAATATCCAAGGCAAAGCCGGGTACACTGCTAGATATAGATGATTCCATCAATCATAATACAGTCGATTCCGCTTAATTGGGACACATCGGGACCGAGGCTTTTTGTCCCAATTAAGCGGCTGTCCCAATTAAACATACAAATTTACTGTTGGCTTCTTGGTTTGGTTTCTTTGAGATTTGTCCCAAATAAGCGGCTGTCTCAACTAAGCGGTGTCCCAATTAAGCGGAACCCACTGTATATATATTCAATAATTCTGCGATTGGTGGCTAAGTTTTAGAAACCAATCTTTACAAGCCATCTCTGCCTAGCTTTCAATATCACCTATTAGCTGTCTATTATTTTCATATTCTATATGTCTTTGGATAGCCTTGTATCTATTGTAAATAGGCAGTGCTAAAAAAATATTCTGAATAGTATCACTTTCTTCAATAAATTTGTAAATCTATTCTTATAACTTCAACTCCATCATCTACTTAAAAGTTAAATAGTGTTTTATCACCACACTTTCAGTACAACCAATTTGTCAGCTCTTAATGATTAAAAAGTTGGAGCTGGCAGTATTTTCCATGAACACTACATGATCACTGGTCAATAGGTGTTCTATATGATATACTATATATATAAATATATATAATATACTACATGATAACTAGAAAAATAAAGACAGACCTATCCTGCTTAACACTGTTCAGACAAAATACCCCTTACCCCTTTTACAATAAAATTGATTTTTTAAAAAGAGTTTAGACACAAAGTTAGCACTAAAAACTTTAATTTTTTTTACCAATACACCTACCCCTGATTTACATGGTACTTGTTTTACATGTTTTCGCTTTTACGCGGTTTTCCAAATAAGTTATTTTTTGTTTTTATCGCACTCTACTAAATGCTACTGTGATTGAACACGTCCGCTGTGTACACCTCTCACGGGGAATCCCGAGCTTATGTGCTGAATTGCTGGACACGCACACTGTGTCTGTATTTGTTAATAACCGATTATAATACCAACTCTCAGAATGTAAATATCTCTGCTTCAAACATCGAATCGGCACAAATAGCTTCGAGTGATGAAAATGAATTCGAACCTTCAATTCCGAAAAAAAGAATGAGAGTAATTTCTGACAGTGATGAAGGATAATAAAACACATTTGGTTTTATTTGTTGTTCTTCTGTTTAATGTATTGTAATTAAATAAAAAAATAGTGTTTGCATAATATATTAAATATTTTAACCTGCCAATGCATTTTATTTTAATTTCTGTGTACACCTAATAATATTGAAAAAAATCACAACTGTTAAATAGCAAAATTATGCATTTTTTCTGCAAGCTTTTCGATTACATGGTTTTGACTTGAAAATTTTTTTATTTTCGATTTACACGTTTTTCTCAGGATCGTATCTACCGTGTAAATCGGGAATAGGTGTATTGCAAATTTAGTGGGTTTTTTTTTGTCATTAACATTTAGTCAGACTGCTGGCGACAGCGTGTAACTACATCCTTAACAGTAAGTCTACGTAGTTATGATTTCAGTTTGTTTTTTTATTCACACTTCTAAATGAGTCATGAGATTAAAAAACGTAAAATACGAAGAATGTATAATTTTGCTTTAAAAAAATACAAGAGCTCAGAGGCTTATAGTATTAGGGGATTTCCCAATCAACATAATCATACACAAATGTTTTGTTTAAACAAACGATATTAATGATAAAAAAGAAATGAATGATTGCCGGATTAAGATATGACAGCTTACTTTATATGTTTGGGAATAAATAAGATCCTCATGGTTGTAACTTTTAGAAAAGACATCATTCAAAAAATGTATATATGAAATGGGCCAATCTTAACTCACTGCTTCAAGAGTTTGACAGGGGAAAATGGCTATCTTGTAAAAAAACATGCAGCTGCCCACTTGGTCGAGGACAGCCACCACCCCCACCTTGCAGCTGCAAGAGCTACACGACATCTGGCAAAATTAGTTTCCACCTCAACCACTAGCATACCCAGGTGCCTATGAAGTCATTTAGGACCCATGAATAGCATGCACAAAATATATTCTTGACAAACGAGAGACTACAGAAGAAGATAGGCTTATGCTTTAAAATATAGCACATATCCCCATTAGTTACACATTATTTCCTTGTTGGAACATAAACCCTGAGTTAAGCAGGGTATGACTGTATCTTTTGAATGTCCCAATGCCTTGAAACAACTGGCTTCAAATATATATTAGATCCCTAAAAATTTACCTTTAACATTACCATTCTGCTTGCTGTCTGGACCTGTGGCAGTTTCATCTGTCTTGGACATGTCAATCTTTACACAGTCACCGTCTCCCATCTTTCTGGATTTACTCAGACTAACCAAAAGCCTTATAAAGACAAGGACAACAGGATGGGTATGGGCTGCTTCCATGTGAATATAGCCTTGGTAGGCTGAGAAACCTGGACATAGAGGTATTTTAAAAAATTAAATAATGTATAACTGAAGATAAAAGATGAAATCATACTTTGAATATAGACATTCTGATACATGTTAGTGCTACGAAATTGTGAAATGGATTTTTAAAAAAATTTTTATGTTTTCAAACCTGGATCTAAAAATTCAAATTTTCTGGGTAAAGTGCTGTTGTCAAGCCTTGCCAAAAATAGTGTTCCCACAATCATAGCTTTGATGATTCTCATCAGACAAGAAATCAGACCCAAGAAAATGTTGTAGAAAAACATAAAGTATGTGAAGATGAAGTAAAAGCGCCTGTAAGGAGAATAATAACATAATTATAGCTTTTTTACTCCTATTTCAGAAGGGCTCTACTTACTGGTTCTCTCAAATTTACTCACCTATTATCTAGCCGCAAATGTTGTCCCCGATCTTGAAGAAAAAAAAATTTGGCCAAGAGAGTCTGTATGATCATCAATCCAAATGCGCATAACAAGCTGGGCCTGATATTTTTTTTTTCAAAAATGACAAAGTGAATAAAACAATGAGCGACAACTACAAATGTATAGGTTTCAAACATGCCTTAACAGATTGTTAACAATGACATCTATATTTAAATTATGGCATTTTCATTAAACAAAGTCGTACCATATTTGTAGAACCTTATTGATGAGCCAGTCGGTGATGCCATTCAAAAGCAGCAAGATAATGACCGATAAGTTGATGCAAATAATGAAAATTATAAGGCAACTGATGATGTAGGCTGTGTCAAAAGAAAAAAAAAAAAAAACTTTTAAAGCTCTGTTATTTATTAAATCAAATTGTATATTTATTAGAAGAACTCAACAGACAATACATTTTGAAACTAGAACTATTTACATACAAAAAAATTGTTACCCCAGACAATGTAAGCAACCTGAAATCCTGCATATTTCATACTGCCTAACTGAAAATTGAATATAAAATCTAATTTTGTAGTTGCAAAAAAAAAAAAAGAAGAAAAGAAAAATGAATTTAATATTTAATTACGCCCGTTTTTTTACCCCCACCCCCATAAAGTTAAAAAAAGTTAGTAACAGCGGAAATAGTAATAAAATAAGCATACACATAGAGAACTGGCACTTTTTGTTGATGGTGAAGGAATATGACTGTAGTCTCCTTTATAAACTGCCATTAAGTTAGTTCTTGAAAAAAAAAAAAGAACACTAATTGTTATAATGATTACGATTGAAGCCAGACTAGTCTAATCCACTATGGCTCTAAACACTTCATAAAATAATGTTAAGCAAGTAATGAACCCTTGGGGGTAGGCTATCGGGAATGATGAAAAGTTACTGTAGCCTCTACATAATAAGGGATAGTATTGCTAGCACAACACCTAAATTTTAGAATTTTTATATTTATATATTTATGCAAAAAAATTTTACGTCATACTAGCCTAACCCAAAATGTGACTTAAGCTAATCTGGCTTAAAAACCTTTATATCAAAGGCACATCGATGAGAATTAAAATGAAATTAAAGACAGTTTATTTAAGCAGTTATTATATACCTAATTAAAAAAAAAATATTTCGTATGTAAAATGATAAACTTTTTAATAAATACTTAGTCCTGTAAGCAGACTGTATATATTTCAAATTTTTAGGACCCTACTTCAAGGACATGATTGGATCAAAACTGTAAGTGAACAAACAATCAATACCTGAATGAGGACATCATGTGAAAAATATTACAGAAAGTTGTTAAACAAGCTGCCACTACAGATGCAATCAATGAACCTGCAGACAAGTAAATAAAAAACTTAGCTCCATTCCTTGCATTGTTTAAGGCTTTATTAACAACTGTTGAAAACATTAAAGCTTTTTCAATGGCTGCACACATGAGACCATTACACAAAAATATTATTACAAATACAGAGCCATTCTTAGATTTTCGGGAGGCCCTAGATCCTTTTAACTATTCTGATTTAATTATCTCAGCCAAAAAGAATTATAAATAAACCCATGTAAAATTATTCATTTTTAAACCATAAAATCCCATTGAATGCCATGGCAACTATTAATCTCGTTAGCACCTACTCTTAAGTCAAAAGTGCCCTCTATATGGGCAGCATATATGCACATTATGTCTCCATGTTCGGAGTATAAGAGAAGGTCATTCATTATTATCACTGCCTAGGCATAACACTAGCAAATATGTAATTCGTACTCAGCAAACATAGCAATAGAAAACAAAAAGAGTACTTTTAAGTGAACTCACCCAGCAAGACCTGCGCTAGCAGTATACCAAACTGAATACTGGCAGGTGGTTCATCAGGATCTGTTGGATAATCTTCGTCTTCGTCATCCAATCCTAAAGCCTGTAACTGACTCTCAACATACTCCTCTATTAAGTCAATATAACTGGTGAATTTCACCAAGAACTCAACTGTCAACTTAAAAAAAGTAAGTTAAAAAAAAAAGTAAAAAAATCCATTGGGACAAGTGAAGCTGATTTCTTTTTGTAACCACACAATGTATAGCCACACAATGTATAGTCACACAATGTATAACCACACAATATACTCTCAACATACTCCTCAATTAAGTCAATGTAACTGGTGAATTTCACCAAGAACTCAACTGTCAACTTAAAAAAAGTAAGTTAAAAAAAAAGTAAAAAAATCCATTGGGACAAGTGAAGCTGATTTCTTTTTGTAACCACACAATGTCTAGCCACACAATATATAGCCACACAATGTATAGCCACACAATGTATAGCCACACAATATATAGGCACCTGTACTTCCCCAACTAATTTCAGTTACCCATTGTAAGCAAAGTGGTCTTTGGAGCATCACCATGACCTGATACCAAAAAAAGTAAACTTCCCATTTAAGCCCCAAATAGCTCACCGGGGCAGATGAAGTTTAGAATTCATCTGTACCTGACTTTAAGTTAGGGGAGTAAAGGCGGCTGGGCATAGTGCTAATCACACAATCCCTTTATATGTCGAGTTACTGATACAGATGAATTATACTCTTCATCTGCCCAGATGAGCCCTAAGCCGCTCAAGGGAACTTTAACTATGACCTGATAACAATCACACAAAATACTTCTGCGCAATTTTTTTTCTGAGAATTTACAAAAGGGATAGTTACTGTAATAAATTAGCATATGTATTCACATAAAAATCCTTTGTTATCTAATTATTGAGTAATGGAAAATTTTTATTAATTTTTTTTTTTACAATGCACTGGAAGAAATATGATTAATGAAAGAAATCAATGAATTAAAAAAAAATTGAAAAAAATGCTTGATTCTTTAAAAAAAACAATAAATAAATGCAAGAAGCATTTTTCAGTCAAACTAGCCTTAGCCAAGATGTGGATTAGGCTCAACTGGCTTAAAACGCTTCATTTATATCTATATAATACATTAATACTGACAGCAATTCATGTCCTTGTACTTTTAATGAAAAAAGAGTATTTACAGATCAAACGCTATTGATACTTTCAGGAAATGTTTCATTAAAAAAAAAAGGTTTGTAACATTTTTTTTTCAAGAATAAAATTATTGATACAACACAGCCTACTGCTATGAATAAAAAATTAAAATACTAGAATTAAAACTGGGAAAAAAAACAACTAAAAACCGCTAACTCACCACATACACCACACATCCAGCTATAAACATAACAGACACAAGTCTTGATGGATATCTGAAACCTCCTTGTCTGTGGTAGAAAATTCGACGTAATCGACCTAGAATTACAGCTCTGATTTTATTCACTACTCCAACTGTTTGACTGTTAGAAAAAAAAACTGGTTTCTATTTATGTATTTGAAAAACTGTTGCCAACTACTGAACTAATAATTATTTAGACACCAAGTATGTTTTTAATTCTGCATTTATTAACCACTTAATGTACTAATAATAAGCTCTAGAAAGATCCAGTATGTTGGAATAAAAGTTCTAAATCCCCAATGATTGCCAAACGAACACACACAAAAAAACAACAACTTACACTGCCATTTCTGGTTTTCTCAATAATTTACTGACATGTTTGCCTTGATAAGACTGTTTAATATCATCCAGGGTCTCTACCTGTGATTCTCTTTCTACAGAAGAAGTGATAAATCTACGTTCCCGACAAGCCAGGCAAAATCTCAGAGGTAGTGACAGACTAAGATAGCCAAGACACAACAGGCTAGGTATTGCACGAACAAACAGAATAGCCCTGGCAACCTGGAGATATGGAAAATTGTAATAATACTGAGTCATACACATTGTAATAATGTGAGTCATAAACAATGTAATAATACTGAGTCATACACATTGTAATAATGTGAGTCATAAACAATGTAATAATACTGAGTCATACACATTGTTTCAACAAATCAAGAGGCAGTAATATGAAATAATCTCAAACAATCAAAGAATGTTACATTACTTTCATAGTTAAGATTACAACAATAAAAAGGAACAGTATAAAAACTATTCTGCATTAAATTGTTTACTATTATATAATTTTTTTTATATCACCGGAGAACATAATTACTTATTTGCCTCTTCATACAAGTGCCCCATGAATTATTTCAATATATTTTTTTTTAACGTTTCCACTTTTATTACTATATGATGTACTTTATTTAAAAAAAAAAGATAACATCAATTTTGAATTTCCATTTATTTAAATTAATATTTCCAAGTTGAAAAAAAAATTGTCATATAAGAATAATACACTCATTATAGCTCAGAACATACACAGAATCACTTATGGATTTTTGGAAAAATATGAAAAAATACTAAGCAGACTCATAAGTCTTACAGCAGTAATACTGCATTCAGTCAACTTGTAGATGTCAACCACCAAAAACATCCAGACATACAAAGATCCCAGCAAGTAGGAGAATGCTGTGGCTAGCGCAAGACTTGCAAATACAGGAAAGAATACCATCCCATACACAAACATGGAGAGTACAGCAATCAAGGCTGGAAAAAAATATTTTATAAAGCAAATGATTTATTTACAAATGGTCATAGAACTAGCAAACCACCTTTATAGAAGAAAACATGTAGATGATTTTTTAATATATCTTATAAAAAGCTTATTCTTATCAGAAGATTGAATTTGAAAGTTGCCTGGATAGTCAGACCAACCACTAGCACACCCTGTTGCCTCTGAAGTCGTATTAGGACTGACGAATAGCATGCACAAAATTCATTTTCCACAAACAAGGGACTACTAAAGAAGAAGATAGGCCTATGCTTTAAATTATAACACCTAAGCCTCAAGTTAAGCCGAGTATGAATAACTTTTGAATGACTCGATGCAATGAAACAACTGGCTACTAATATATATTTTTATTAGATCAATAAAATTTACCTTTAACGTTACCATTTAGCATGCAGGGTTCTATTCCTGATAAAATAAATATTTGCAGCTGACTTGGAGAGGAGATGGGCACCTACAGTCTATAAGCCCACATAAAGGACGCATGAAAACACAACAGTTACATTACTGTTGATGTGTCCATTCATTCCTCCAGACAAACATATCGGTTAAGGGTAAAAAAAAATTTACTTTAAAATGTCAATGCGTTATTTTTTACCAGAACATTTGAAAGTTCTACTTATACAGTGAGGAAAAAAGGTAATTCTAATCAAACTATAGTGCATGCCCTAAGATTTCTCACCACCTAACATCTTCCCAAGTTCAAAAAGTTAAAAAATCTATACCTAAAAATATTTGGGGGAAAGTAAATGGAGTTGAAGCATTGTGGGAACCACCAATAATATGTACATTGTAGATTCTGGAAAAAGCTGAACTCTGATGCCCCTCAGGCTTTTAAAGAGTTTTTTTATTTTGAACATTAACATAGATATGATTCTGAGACACTTTGTGACAGGTGCCTTCTCTTTGAAAGATGTGGGTGCTTGTAAGTCTGTTGCTTAATGTGGTTCAAGTGATATTATCCACATGTGATATAGTCGAGCTTTAATCCAAGGATTTTAAATGAATACAGGGCCACAATATCATGAACATGAATAAAGTTCCATTTTTTTTTACTCTAGTGATTGCACAGCTCCTGGGAATAACATACCTCACATTGTCCTCATTACATTTGAAAAAGTAGACCTAAACTGATAACAATCTATAACTCACATTTTAATGCTATTGGTCCATCATATTCTATAGCAAATCGATGCTCTAAGAGGATGACATATACTAAGAAGGCAGTGGCACCAAACGCACAGCAGTATGAAATTCTTGATGACCTTGTCAGAGTGTCCATCGGACTGAAAAAAAAAACATTGTATATTTATTTTTCTTTATTTCTATCAGTATTTTTTATTCACTCATCGATTTCATTTTTTACAGATATATGAAATCTACTCAAGTGGTCTTGATACATATCGTTTTGCCTTTATGCTTTAAATTTATGAGGACATAATGGTTTGTCAAGATGAAGCAGGTAACCCCAACACTCTCATAAATAATAAACAAAATTGAGATTCTCAACAGTTCAAAATTATGAACAACTTTTTAATACACCGTATAATACCAAGGGTGTAAATACTAAACAAATACTTTCAGAACAAACGAGGGAAAATATATTTAAAAAAAAAAACCAGTAAATTATAGCTTAACCATTCTCCCCACCAGCAGGCCAGTAGCCAGGTCAAAGTCAGCAGGGGGGCACCAATACCCAGCAAGGGGGGCACCTTTACTTTTTCTTTATTTTTTCCTCTTTTCTTCTTTTTTCAGCGGGGGGGGGGGGGGGCACTCCACACCTAGCGAGGAGGCACGGCCCCCAGTGCACCCCTTTGGCTACGGGGCTGCCCACCAGTGAACAGCTGAGAAAGACGTATTAATTTGTTAACTCAGTGGATAATTTTTTTGTCTAAATTAAAGTCAAAAATTAAATCAACAATGGATTCATGTTAGATTTTTCACTGCAAAAAAATTATTTGGAGTTTAACTAGCATACATTAGTGTTAGATCCAATCTATCAAAGTTTATGTGTAGATTAAGGTCCAAGATTTAATAATTATTTTATTTACCTAATTTCTCTATATTGATTTACATTTATTTATAGCATGTTTACTGAAACCTTTCATTGAATGAAAAATTATACGGCTAATTAAAGTCCATATTTTTTACAATTCTAGCTATAATTAATTAGTTGACATTTGTTTATTCTTGTTAATTAATAAATCTATCTAAGCCTACACATATTTCCTAGATTTTAATTAGTAGAATTTCTAAAAAAAAAACTATTTTATATTGTATAAAAAATAAAATTTCACAAAATTGGGTCCTGAAAGAATTAATACAGTGTATTAAAAAAATGATTTAAAAAATTATTTATTTTGTTTTAAGCTTAACTTAGTTTTTCAAATATTTCCTTGCTCTTTAAGCCAAATACAGCGTTATTCAATCTATAAATTCATTAGAAACTAATGCAATCAATAATAAACCAAAACATATGTTTTTACTTACTAAATAAGGCCAGGTCTTCCATCTAGTACAGACAGCAGTTTCTGTCTTCGCTTTCTTGTGGAAGCAAACAAAAGGACAAGGAGGGCCTTGAAATGAAATAAAATGAAGCACAAGTTAGTAAGGGCTCAAAAAAAAACTGCTCTCAACATGATTGACAGCTGAATGGTAGTAAATTAATTTTTTTTAATTCAACATGTCACTCATCATTAAAATAATAAAAAGGATCTGTATCCCAAGCTGCACTGTACTATGGCGCAAGGGGATACAAAACTCCCATGCAGCAGCCCATGAATAATTGAAAAATAGTAATAGAAAATCTGAGCCTAGAAAATTATGTCAAGTGAAGTTAAGTTCCCTCATCCTAAACGGGCCATCGGGGCAGATGAAGTATAGAATTCATCTGTTTTTATAACCTCGACATATGAAGGGATTGCGTGGTAGTACAACGTTATCACAACTTTTGCATCAGCAGCTTCAGAATTTGCAGAGAGGCACCATTTATGCTAGTAATGTAAATAATTATTTAATAGGATGGTTGGCACCTGGGCTGCAAAAAGGCCTGTCATGCCCACTACCCATTTTATAAACTGCTATAAATAACCTAGTATTTGATCATTGAGGTCTATATAGAGGAGTGGTGGCTGAGTTTAAAAAAATGGGTGGGGAAAAAAATGGTTAAGAGGAAACGGACATCAAGACAAAATTAAACATTTGATAATCAGTTTAACCTAAATTGGTAACTTCAGTTTCTAGGTTGTTTTTTGTTTTTTTTTTTTGACAACTGACTTGTCCTGATGATTTTGAACCATTTTATCAATTATTTAACCATAATAAATTGTGAGTCGTAACAAATCAATTTCTTCTATTTTTCCCATTGAATTTCAAAAGTGACAAAGTAAACTATTTTATCTTGCCTATGACTTTACAGAGCCATGGGCATGGCGTTTTAGCGATAAAAGCTTGTATTTCACACATATTATCCCATTTTTTTACTGGTAGTCCAACATTAAACATAGCATTTTAATGCAGTTAAATAGATCCTCAAATCATGTCACAGATTAAATTCTTCCAGACTCTCAGGCATTGTTTTTTCCACGACAACATTGTTTATATTTCTGACTGTTACTGACCAATCGGATCAATTACAAAATCCAACGCTGCCTGATATTTTCAAGGATGTATTTAAAATAATTATTGCCACTTTGGTCTTGGTGGAGTAGGGTTTTTCTTTAAGGACGAGTGAATGTGAATATAATAATTTCATTTGCATTTTTTATCTATGGTTTCATATTTTTGAAGTTTCGATGGTCTGCTAGTTGTACGTACATCAAAAGCACAAGCTGGAGTTGCCTATGGTCCACGCATGCTGCAAATTAACATTCTCTGGACCCCCCAAATTTTTTAATATATTTTTTAGTCTTTTGTTTTGATTGACCGTAACAGGCTCTCTTACACCGAGCTCCCATCTCTACGGCCCTGTCAGCATCCCCCAAACTAGATTCGCTAGTTTCTTGTGTTTATTCTAAGTCAACGATACAGAAAATAAAACAAATGCACTTTTAATTGCTACTCCATACCACACAAAAAAATGCTTATGGCCAGAGGCGTTCTATAGTCTATGGGTGCGCCATGATGATAATCACAGAAATAATTAAGGTGGGGCGAGGGTATTTGGGGACCTTAGGCAACATATATTTCGGGTCATTTTAACATTAGATTTAATAGAAAGTGTGATTGAAAGGACCCCTTTGGAGTCATTGGCACCAAACACTTTTTAAGAGCGCCTTGCTTTTACTTCATATTCTCATAAAGTGTCTTTCGTATCACATTAAATAAGTCATGTGACACTTTCGTATCACATTCAAATAAGTCACGTGACACTTTCGTATCACATTAAATAAGTCATGTGACACTTTCTGTGGTGACCGGGGAGCGTGCTTAAGTATGGGCGCTTCCATACCTACAGTGTAGGGTCCCATCGCCTAAGTCTAGGGACCCTCCCCCCCCCCATTTAATTGTACTGTTGCTTATGGTCCCTCGAAAATCGTCATTATGGGCCGATGCGGAATTCTTGGGGTTTTTTTTAAAGCGTGCTAAATGTGTTGATTCTTTTCCGGAGAGTTTTCTTGTTACTAAACTAATAATAAGTAGTATCATGCTTGGGGGGGGGGGGAAACGACACATTACACATGTCAAGAGGTCACTGCCCTTTGAGGCTCTGTTCGGTAAATTAAACCTACTTAAAAAATTAGCAAATCGGTGTGTGTCTATGCTCAGAAGTGACTCAGGTGAGGGAGAGGAGAGGGGGGTATTATGTCCCAGTTATTTCAAGAGTGTTTTTATTTCGGCAAGTTGTATTTGGAAATGTATAAAATAAATCTAATAAAAGGATCAGACTGTTGAAGCTAACACCAGATAAAAAAACGTTGTAAAATTAGACTTGCTTATATGTTTTGGCACCTGTGTTCTACTTACAGCTGGTATGAGTGAGAACTGGTAGAACCTATAGTGGTTGATTTCACTCACACATTGTGGTGGTCTGTGGAAAAAACGCGCATCATAAATACACTTTAATAAGATAGATATCTAGATGGTGGATAGCTTGATATAAAGAATATGATTAGATAGATAGATAGATAGATAGATAGATAGATAGATAGATAGATAGATAGATAGATAGATAGATAGATAGATAGATAGATAGATAGGATAGATGGATGGATGGATGGATGGATGGATGGATGGATGGATGGATGGATGGATGGATGGATGGATGGATGGATGGATGGATGGATGGATGGATGGATGGATGGATGGATGGATGGATAGATAGAGATAGATAGATAGATAGATAGATAGATAGATAGATAGATAGATAGATAGATAGATAGATAGATAGATAGATAGATAGATAGATAGATAGATAGATAGATAGATAGATAGATAGATAGATAGATAGATAGATAGATAGATAGATAGATAGATAGATAGATAGATAGATAGATAGATAGATAGATAGATAGATAGATAGATAGATAGATAGGTTGGTAGGTATGTAGGTAGGTAGGTAGGTAGGTTGGTAGGTAGATAGATGGATGGATAGATAGATAGATAGATAGATAGATAGATAGATAGATAGATAGATAGATAGATAGATAGATAGATAGATAGATAGATAGATAGATAGATAGATAGATAGATAGATAGATAGATAGATAGATAGGTAGGTAGATAGATGGATAGATAGACAGATAGATACATACGTACATAGATATATATATATATATATATATATATATAGATAGATAGATAGATAGACAGACAGATTAGATAGATAGATAGATAGATAGATAGATAGATAGATAGATAGATAGATAGATATATAGATAGATAGATAGATAGATAGATAGATAGATAGATAGATAGATAGATAGATAGATAGATAGATAGATAGATAGATAGATAGATAGATAGATAGATAGATAGATAGATAGATAGATAGATAGATAGATAGATAGATAGATAGATAGGTTGGTAGGTAAGTAGGTATGTAGGTAGGTTGGTAGGTAGATAGATGGATGGATAGATAGATAGATAGATAGATAGATAGATAGATAGATAGATAGATAGATAGATAGATAGATAGATAGATAGATAGATAGATAGATAGATAGATAGATAGATAGATAGATAGATAGACAGGCATAATAAACTCATACAACGATACGAAATTCTGGTAAACTTAATGACATGATGTTAATAGAAACAAAAATGTAGGTAAAGTCTTTATGTAGCTTCCAGTAAAAGTTATTTAATAAAATCAAATTTCGAGGCCAAAATTTAAAAATAAAAAGTCAAACACAAATTCTTACTCGTCCGTTGAGTTGTCACTTTTGGCAAATTTCCACACTGAAGGTAAAAAATTCAAAAATGAATCACTCATGTTTGAAATATCCCTGTTTCAGCAGCTCTTTGGTGTGGTGTCTCAATTGATTTGATTCAGTAGTTTTCCAGTTTTATAACATCTATTGATTCCAACAGTGTTTTCAGTACAATGAAATCAGTATAAGTTCATGACGACTACATCAGATGACTCTGCTCTCACACTTCAAATGTCAGAGGGTTAAAGTCTTGAATTAACGCACACTGCAGAAATGACAGGGTTAAAGTTTGAATCGTCTCTAAAAAAAACTTTTCTATGCATAAATAAATAAGTATAACTAAACAAATAATTCTAAACTAAAATTTAAAAAATAATTTCATTAAAAATTTCTTTAAACTTTTTTTTTACATAAGGTCGACTTAATGCACGAGCCAGCATAAATTATTTCGGGGGGGGGGGGGCAATGCTAGAAGGCCTCATTCTAAATGACCAATTATTTCATTCTTTTCAGAAGAAGTTATAGGCACAACAACTTATTGACCCATAACCTTTGTTTTAGCAGTTAGTAGCTGAAGCATGATGTAAATTACATAAACAACATATGCTATTACTTTGCAAAAGAAATTTAACGCATAATTTGTACGCAGGCGTCATCATAGGTAAAGCTGGCTCCGCAATGACGATGCGGGACCTAAGGAGTTTGTTGGGGAAATGTATACTATGGATGGGCCCCCTCAAACATTCGCTGAATGGTCCCCAAACTGTTAGCGAGGTTAATTAATTGGTAGCTTGATATTTTTTGATATCTTTGGTAGTAACAATATCTAGGAAACAAAATAATATCCTGGTGATTTTTATTTTTTTAAATTACATCAAATTAAGAACTAATACTTTAATTACATAAAAGAGAATGTATCATCTATAACTAATGATGTCACCGTTAAATCAATGAACTGTTGTTTATAAGTCGAGATGTGTTCAAAAGTACAACTAAGAAACAACCGTACACATACATTACACATTCACTCGGAGACCCATAACACTTACTGGCAAATACACAAATGTATACAGACACATACAAACTCTGGAAAGGCTTCTGACACACACGGACCAACACATAATCACTGACAAGCAAACGAACATACACTCAGACACACATATGGACACACGTACGTTCACGAGTAACTTCACTGTCACACACGTAATGAAACACACGGACACCTACACAGACACACATATGGACACACGTACATTCACGAGTAACTTCACTGTCACACTCGTAATGAAACACACGGACACAGATACACACACACACACACACACGGCAAGCTACAATGACACACACATGGACAGCTACACCAACACACACACGGATACTCACACAAAAACTCACACACTCACTCACAGTCACTCACACACAGACACGCCTAGACCATTGATAGTAATTATTGTCTTCTATGTCTAAAAAAAATCAATTCTTGTGATTGGCGGTTACCGTCGTCTGCCAAATGTAAATCTGTGCATGACACAACGGACATTTAACTTTGTAAGCCACCAGTCGGACGGGTCAATGCTGGGTGTGTTATGGCTTGAATTAGCTGCTGACTGGTAGTGGGAGAAGAAAGTGATGGAGACAGACAGACTAATACAGAATGTGTTTTTACAGATGATACAGAATGAGTTTTTACAGATGATACAGAATGTGTTTTTACCTTTTAATCCTACACAGAGAAAAGAAGCAACCAATGAACTATTTTTCCCTTCTTATCTAAACTCGCTCTCTTTACTTCCAAAGTATCTCAAGCGTGAGCTAGGATAAAACTAGGTCAATAGGTCATAAAAAATGTCAGCGGCGATGCATCTGTTAGACTGATCCGTTCTCCCTCCCCTCCCCGTCCCACCCACCCATCAGCAATATTGATGTAACGGTAAAGTACGTATGGCTAAATTTGGATGAACGCGATCATCCATGGCAGATGGCCAGAAACCAGTTGTTTATATAATCAAAGTTATACTTTGTAATATCGAACTCAGTCAAAAACACAAACAGGAAAATGTTGGCTTATATGTTTACAATAAAAAAAAATCATTTGTGTTGAGATAAAGCAAATGGCAAATATATGATGCATGAAAAAAAAAATGTGTTCGCGACTCGGAAATGAATGACGTCATCTTTATGCATTCTCGGGACATATCCTCAAAAGAGAAAAGAAGTTTGTTACACATCTACTCTGATTACTTTACACACAGACTCTGCTCAAATCAGTGCAATATGTGTAAAGTAAGACTCACGTTTTGTAAATATTGACATAGTGTACTGAGCAAGCCATATTGAGCTAAAGAATGATAATAGCTGTAAATGTAAACAAAAATTAAATGGTTTGAAGAAAATATCTAGCTCTTATTTTTAATTCTATTTGTCTACTAGGGTGGTATCAAATTATTCATTGAAGATAAAAGAACAGGACTGCTATGCTTGCCGTACAGGGTTCCTAGTTGTATAGGTTAGTGGTCCCCTTGCCATAGGTGGCTATCCCTAAAGAATTTTTATTTTCCCTTATGTAGGGCCTTTTTTTAAAAAAAAAAAGAAAATACATTGGGAAGGGTCTGTCAGAGGGCCCTAAGTTTTTCTGGCTGTAACCATGTTATGGTAGTCAATGTTCTTTGAACTGGACATTGTATACGGTACGTTCGATTAAAAAAAAACGGTTGGGTTTAAGGTAGTGGACTTCAAAGTGTGAGGCACAACCCACTGGAGGATTGCGTGTTGATTAATGGAAGGACCAACATTTTTAAATAACGACTTAATCGATCAAATATCATTTAATCATAACTTTCTTTTATCTTCTTTTTTGTCTTTCTTCACAAGTGGGTGTCAAAAAGATCGGACAAAGTTTCCGAGTGGATCACAAATGACAAAAGTTTAAGAACAACTGGTACAAAGAAAAGGGGGGGGGCGAGACATGTAGTAGACGGAGCAGAAGAAATTGTGGGATTAGCGGTCACAAAGAGACAAATAATCTGCATTCGTGTCATGGTGTAGATCAGTGCTGTGGTCGCAGTATCGAGAGCTGAGGGTGACATGTGACAGCCAGGTTAAGAAGTTTGTATACCGCTGGTCTGGACTGGAGCAACGGTTTTGTGGCATTTGTCGTCCGATCGCCTTGCCCCGCCACGAATGCAAGGGCCTCATTCCTATTTAATCATTACACATCGTATTTTAGCCGTTAGGGTCAGTGCCCCTCCCCGCCCCCCAAATACTCATTAGCCCGCGGTCAATTTGAGGGAAATATGAGCATACATTTATATCCTTTATAAAACATAAGCGTTTGTTTTTTTTTGGTTTTTTTAAAAAAAAGCAAAGTTACAAAAACTAAGGTTACAAAAACTAAAGTTACAGAAACTAAGGTTACAGAAATTAAAGTTACGGAAATTAAAGTTACGGAAACTAAAGTTACAGAAACTAAAGTTACAGAAACTAAGGTTACAGAAACTAAGGTTACAGAAACTAAAGTTACAGAAACTAAAGTTACAGAAACTAAATTTACAGCAACTAAAGTTACAGAAACTAAAGTTACAGAAACTGACTCTATAAAATGTTCCTCAGTTTGAATCGTTAATTTTTCTTTAAAGCTGAATCGCGCAAACGTCATATTTATTCCAGGAGGATCGCGCAAACGTCACATTTATTCCAGGAGGATCGCGAAAAACAAAACGAAAAAACAGTCTCCATAGTGGGTCACTAGGCCTCCTAAAAGTTTCGAGAACCATTGTATACTAAAGGAATATGGCCAAAAGGTGATCAACATTACCTAGGGCCCCCAAAATAATTCTGAAAGTCTCCGCCCAATGGGCCTTTAAACACCCGAGTACGGCCCTGGTCCCTAATATAGTTCATAGTAAATCTAAAAAGAATTATTAAATATACTTTGAGTTCTGTGCAGCCCCGTAGCCAAGGGGGGGCACTGGGGGCCGTGCCCCCCCCTCCGCTAGTTGTGGAGTGCCCCCTACCCGCTTAAAAAAGAAGAAAAAGAGGAAAAAAATAAAGAAAAAGTAACTTAAATGAGAAGGTGCCCCCTTGCTGGGTATTGGTGCCTCCCTGCTTACTTTGACCTGGCTACGGGCCTGGTTCTGTGTAGTTCGTACAACCCAGTATTTGAAAATCGCAAACAGTAAGATAGTTTAATATTAACCTTGACATTCACAATGCAAACCACTTCTGGGAGTTCCCAAAGAAATACAACAATCCATAAATCCACAAAGAATATAGTAACACAAGCCAAGCAGACGTAAGCACACTGCGGCACACACAGTGTACTGAAATGTAACCCAACAGGTCAGAAGCGGAGTCTGGTCGATCATCATTCGCGCGGGAGACATCCACTCTCTCGTCGTCTGCTGGTGGGTGAGATGAAGTCTTAGATCCAAACTGACGCTAGGTTGTAACATTTACATTTTTGAAAGATTCTGGAAAGAAATAAAGAAAATCATAAAAGAAATATACGGGGGCCTTCACCATCTACTTAAATATACCATTTTTTTTTTTTTACCAATGTGCCAATTTTTCTTCTCTTGTTCTTTGTGAGTTTTCATTCCAGTTAAAACTGCCTATCCTATGGCTTGTTTTTCCAAGTGTGATATTTAACATTTATCTCCCACTTCTTCCTCCCCCCCCCCTCTCTCACACTCACTCTCAGTCTCTCTTTCCTTCCTAGTTCTCCAATATCTTAAGTTAACAACTAGCATTTAAAAACCTTATTCTATCTTTAGATTCCAATCTTCTTTTCAACTAGTAGTTTATGCACCTGTATTCTCTTCTAGTAGTTTATGCACCTGTATTCTCATCAAATAGTTGGAGCACCTGTGTTCTCATCTAATAGTTGGTGCACCTGTGTTCTCATCTAATAGTTTGTGCACCAACGCATATATTTTTCAGTCATAATTTATTTAAATAATTGTATGATATAATTTTATGTTTGCCAACCAAGCCATTATTTAACCAATTTAAAGCTAACAGTCCATAGACTTTGTAGTAGATAACTCTCTCATATTTTCATTACTTAGCTAATGAAATCGTAACAAAGCACTAAACCACTATGCATTTCTTCCACTCACTAACCTCCCCCCCCCCCTTCTTTGTATTGTAAAAAAAGAGCAGAACTACGTTTCATGCAGTGGCGTAACCAACAGCTTGGAGCTCCACCTAGATAAATGTTTGGATGGGGGCCAGCAGTTTTATTATTTTACAAAAAAAAGAAAGCCACGAACCTATTGCGTGTGAATGTGTGAAACGTACTTTTAAAATGTAGACGTTAAAATGAGGTCAGGTCTGTTACGTATCTCCACCACCTAGAATTTTTTTCTGTTACAGCAACCTTTTTGCAGATGTCATTTACCACCACAGCGTCCTTGATATTATGTTTACATTTTGTCATTTTTTTTTTATTACCCACGCCAGTGAAGTTTCGGTTATACTTTTTTTTTTAAATCTGCGTGTAATAAATAACGTTAAATACACGTTGGAATACTGCAATAAAATTACACTGTGTAAAGATTTCTAAGGGGCTGTCCATTATTTATGTCAACAAATTTTTGGCGATTTTTACCCCCCCCCTCCCCCTTGTCAACAACTTGTCAAACTTCCAGAGACCCCCCCCCTATAAAATTACGTCAACATTTGATTACCCCCCCCCCCCCAAAAAAAAAGGTGGCTTCCAAAATGTTTATGTGGCAAAATTAGTTGGAATATAGTTAGTTTAATTAAAATACTGAATGTTAAGCGAGTGTGTAACACAGGACTACAAACGCTGCTTATTTTTCCTATTTATTAAGTAATTATATTAAATTAAAAAAAAAGTAACATTGTTGACGTCAACTTTTCCTGACCTCCCCCTCCCCCTTGTCAACAATTGTCAAAAAATTTTTGACCCCCCCCTCCCCCCTATTTTGTTGACGTAATTAATGGACAGCCCCTAATATGATTGTCGTATCCCACTTGTGCTCTAATTAAATCAGACGACACAACTCCTTGTATTGTAAAAGAATTAACTGAACTTTTTAATGCGTGATATTTACAGATGAGAATATGATAATACAATATAAACACTTGAGAAGATGAATCGATAAATCACATGTATAATTCTATAATTTAACACACACGATAAATACTAAGATCAATATTAGATGAGAGATGTGGCAATAAATCACAAGTAACTGCTATCACTATAAACCAGTACACGAGTCTATAACTATTATAACTCTCGACTGCACTGTCCACTTAGTCCACGTGTTATATCTAGTATCCCCTTCATGGGTCTCTATTCTCTCTCTCTTGTGTGTGTGTCTCCGTCCCTCAACCGTGGTAACTTCCCTATTTATAGGATATATCACCCCTCATATTGCATCATTGGTATGATTGCATCACTGGGGTGATTGCATCACTGATTGCATCACTGGTTTGATTGCATCACTGATTTCATCATTGGGGTGATTGCATCACTGATTTCATCATTGGGGTGATTGCATCACTGATTTCATCATTGGGGTGATTGCATCACTGATTGCATCACTGAGGTGATTGCATCACTGGTGATTGCATCACTGGTGATTGCATCATGCATGCCTGACCCTGCAAGCACTTACAAGGGATAGGACAATGATACATAATATTTGTGACAACATCAATTTTGTAATAAATGTAATTAATAAAATGTGATAAACTACATGTTGTTGTTTTAGCAGCGTAAACGGGAAAAGGTGATATCGGTGATTTGCCCCGGGGACGCATTTACTTTGCAGGGGCAGCATTTGCCTTTCAGTAGCCCTCTAATGTTCAGACAGGTGTGAGCTGCCAAAGATATCGGCTTTGCGCAAGTTTGGAGGGAAGTTTAAATTGTGTGCTTAAGATGACGGTCTATTGAACAAAACATTTGTGCGCTCAATTGTAATGTTTGTGAGGCAAGATCGGCGAGTGGTGTCTGCGCACACACGCGCACATCTTAGTGGGGACACTGCTCAAGGTAGACTGTACTAAAGATAATTCTATTGGCCCTATTGTGGTAAGTCTAAGATCAGAATAGGTATGGTGTGAACCGTAGGTTCAAATCTTTGTCTTGGCCATTGTAGCCTGGGGCAATTTGTGGTGGTTGGTAAGAAGAAAGGTGATGCGAAATTCCCTCAGTTGTGATAATGGGCACAATATAGATAGGGCGTTCACAATACATGGGCCCACTTGGGCACTTGACCGAGCCCCCTTACCAGAAATGTATAGAGGATCTATTTTGAACAGTTATTTATATTTTATTCATTTAGGTAGCTTAGGGGGCCCAAATACACCGATTTTTCTTGGGGCTCATGGTGCTTCTCATATGAACCTCTTTGCATGAATGTTATAAGAAACAAACATTATAGTATTCAAATCCTTTTTTTCTAAATACTTTCTCCGATAACCATGGTGGTTTCCATTCGACCGTTTAAAGCACCAAACATGTAATTCTATATTGACTGTATAATTTGACCGTTTAAAGCACCAAACATGTAATTCTATATTGACTGTATAATTCGACCGTTTAAAGCACCAAAGATGTAATGCTATATTGACTGTATAATTCGACCGTTTAAAGCAACAAACGTGTAATTCTCTATTGACTCTATAATTCGACCGTTTAAAGCACAAACATGTAATTCTATATTGACTGTATAATTTGACTGTTTAAAGCAACAAAGATCATTCTATATCGACTCTATAATTCAGTAGACAAACACTAAATATGATTAAAAGATTTACAATGAAAAGGAGGAACCAGATATCAGTGCGTAGGACTCGGATAGTAGTGCTAACAAAGTCTACATTTCTCGGGGGGGGGGGGGGCGAATAGCGTACATGTCCCCCAGTGACGCGGTCGTTTTACACGCTTGTTAATGTATATGAACAAAGAACCTATTTACTGGCTAGTCTGTAGCAGAGATGAGCGGACAGCGGACGCGTCCGCTTGCGGACGCAGATCCGCAGACTTTTCCGAATCCGCGGACTGACAGCGGACGCTTTGTATGGTTAAGTTGCGGACTCGCGGACTGACGCGGATCTTCTTTAGCGTTACCATAAAAATGTTAAAGTCATTTAAACAGCTAAATTTCAGCCATGCGGACCAATGTTGTAAGATTCTGCGGACGCGGATCATTGATAGAAATCCGCGGACGGACGCGGACGCTAAATTTCAAGATCCGCATACCTCTGGTCTGTAGGTAGCAGACCTTGCTCCCCCCCTCCCCCGTCTCCCCCGTTGAGGCTCCACCGTGATGCTAGATGAATATGTACGTATCTGTGGCCATGAATGTGTGCCGGGCTAGAATAGAGAGGAAATCGATGAACGTATATGATGAGGGAAGGGGTATTTTTTTTTGGGGGGGGAGGGGGTAGGAGAGACTCGCGAATATTGGGGAGGTGAGGGTGAGTGATCAAATAAAATGTTTACCATTTTTCTGATGAGTTATTCTCCCGATAAATATCCGTAGCCAGTCGACAGAACACAGACATAATATTGATGCCGTACTAGTAATGGTTCAAACTTGTACAGGCAGACAAGTTGAAACAAAAGAATACAGATAAATGTACAGTGATAAGGAATAGACAGACAGGCGGAATGTTAGACAGAAATCAGGAAAAACCAGATTTATATTTCAGTGTGAGCGTTTGGCATTGCGCTATTCGGTGAGGACGCCCAGTCATACTTCCCCCATAACCCCGGGCTTTGTATTGTTTAGCTCTAATAGACAGTCACAAGAATCACACAATGAATGAAAATTAGTAACATCGTTCTCATCCAGCTTAACTCTTCAGCTGTTCCTTCACTAGTTATGTTTAAAAAAAAAATGTGTCGGACAAAATTCTATCCACCAACATTATTTTTTTTTTTAGTTCACAATTTTCAGAGTTGTACAGTTTTCCAACAGGAAGCACCTGCTTCTAATTATGGCATTATGGAAGGTCACCTGCTGGTGTTCAAATATTTAAAAAAAAAGTTTAAAAAGCACAATCGCATTCTATATGTACAGAAAACCCAGTTTTAAACTCAACTTGGCATGTACACCAACCCTGAATAATATTTTCATACCTAAGGCATCAACACATTCGACATAAGTAGTCATTTCAAATTGATGGCATATTGGCCTACATTAACACTAAACACACTAGTTATCTCAAATTTCAGGCAACATCTAGATAGATGAGGATCTTGAATCAAACTTTTGATTTTTTTTAGGCTGCTTTAGTATCTTAGAAAAATATTTCATTTAATAATGAATAAGAAGTCAATAAGCTATTGAGTTAATAAAAAAAAACATGTTTACATGTTTAAAGTTTTGAGTACAAAGATTTGAGTACGTAGCACTGTGTAAAATAAGTTTCTGTACCACGCAGTGCTTGTACATTTGTGAATGAATACAAGGACAAGAGAACATCGCTGATGAGTTTAAAAGTCACACGGTTAATTACACATTCATGTTGAAAACATCTCAGCCCAACAGCTAACAGATGTGTGTGAAATTTCACGTCTGAAAAGAGGAAAACCACTTCGTCAGTGTTACCACTCTAAAGAAAAAAAACCAAGCTAGGCCCATAAAAAAAAACTCAAGAAAACCCAATGTCAGTTTTATGACCTATTGTTAATAATAAAAAAAAAAGAGATTATAAAACATAAGTATATAACATGATGTTATTCAATCGTGTGTTGTTGTTTTATCCAAAAGGGTTGTTAATCACCCCTACGTTCAATAGGCTTACTCCCCCTTTTCCCACCATAAATGAACGGTCCAGGTCTGGTGACTCTGGTCAGTAGTGGACTATTACAATTTTTTTTTTTAAAAAACAAGTAAAAACCCAACGCTGCCTAGCCCATATGCTCAGTTCTCCCCCTTTTCCCATCAAGGTGAAAAGAATGATGGCGGAATATTTAGAATAAAGAAAAACAAAACAAACAAAAAAATTAAAAACCGAAGATTTTCAGCTGAAATCCCTATTTCCAAGTAAGTGTCCGAAAACCCAAGATTTTGGGGGGGAAAACCCCAGGAGTAGTAACACTGTCTACACACCTACATAAGTGACCTGGATTCCTGGACTAATAGTAATTCTGAATGTTTATTTTTTTTTTTTTTGCGGATTGCCATTTTCCTACTAATCATTGCTTTATTCACTGAATTTAGTTTATCATAAAACTTGAAATATAAATGTGTTAAAAACAAATGAAATTGTATCACTGGACAAAAATAAATATGGGTTTTATTTTATTTTTAGAAAACAAAAGGTGAAGTATAAAGTGTTTTAATTTTAGAAAGTTGCTAAGTTTTCTAAGTATGTTTATTTATTTCGAAATTACTAATGAATACTAAATAAGTTGTAGAAACATTTATCTTTAATAACAGCAGGTATTAAAAATAATTTAAAACAACAATTATTATTATTCACTCAATAAGAAAGCACTTAATTAACCATCGCCATAGTCGGAGTCAGTTGAAGCAGTAAAAAAAAACCCATTTCTAAAATTGGTATAAAAAAGGGGCTTACGTGAGGTTTTTCTGAGTGCCATCAAGTCCTTGAAATGCTGCCCCTACCTCCCCTCTCACTAACATTGCACGGCACGGCACTGGGACAAACAAAATTATGGACATGTTTCAAAACACGAAAAATAAAAGTGTAGAAAACAAAACAACAGACTAGTACAACTGCATATGTATAGGACCACATAAAATGATCACATGATTGGACCACATAATAAGACCACATAATAAGACCACATAATAGGACCACATAGAAGGATCACAGAATAGGAGAACATTATAGGATCACATAATAAGACCACATAAAATAAAGTTTCTTTTTTAAACAAAGATTCACATTTATCCTCAAAAACTTGTTTCTCAAAAAATCAATAACTGATAAGTAAGTATTTTTAATAAATAGCTGCTATAATCAAAGATATCAATGGATATAATATTAACATCCAGACAATTTTACATTTTCATATTTTTAGTTTTCTTATATATTGTTATTCTTTCTCACAAAATGATTCATTCCTAAACATGAGGTCAAATCTTCTAATACTACATTAAACATCTTACAAATTTGTTCATCTTTAGTCGGTAAATTGAGCCTCCATTGGATATATAATACTCTGTGTGAAAGGACACTGCAAGGGAAGGAATAGAGTGAAAATCTTGTGGATAAAAATAATAAAGCGAAAACATAACAAGTACAATATTTTGAATGACTTGCTGCAAACACCAACTTACCAAGTGACATGGTAACTATTATAGAGTAAAACATCCTTAAATATTTTGGGGATTGTTGAGTTGGCGAGTTGTTTAGTCAAAGTTAGTTTTCCACATACATTAAGCCGATCTAAAATGCACAACACATAAAAGCTTGTAAAAAAAAAACAACAACATTGGAATTACCATAACTTATTAATTTAGCAGAAATATAAAAAAAAAAACATTGATGTTTTACTAGTTACATATTTTTTTTGGTGATTCAATACAAAATTATGATAATTATTTAGTTTTAAATAAATATCCAAAATGTTTTACTTAGAAACTTATTTCATGATTGATCCAATCTTTTAATTTACTCCCTAGCTGTATTTTGTGTGTGTGTGTGTGTGTGTGTGTAGTGTTTCTGCATGAGATTATATATGTGTGTGTGTGTGTGTGGTCGTTATTGTATCAACTCCCGCTGCAGGTAGTATTCAACAAAGACTAATAATCAAATCCTGTGTGTGAAATAGAGATTCTAATTTGAGCCACTCAATCATATTCACTTCAAGGAATCTACTTCCGGTTCCACTATTTCCATATCAAGACGTGCTTGAGCTGCGTCTTTCACTTCCAGAAGACTTCCGTCTTCTCCATCAGCAACATCACTTTGTTCGGACGTAACATCGCTGTCCCTGTCTTCTGTACTGAAAGATTGTATCAGTGAAGAATCTAAAGATTTCTTCGTGTGATTTCTAAACAGCAGGAATCGTCTGTTTCTGCCCCTGTTCTTCTTCCTGCCTTGGACTTTGAGCACGACCTTCTGCCGGACTCCGCCGACCCCCAAGGTCAAGGTTGTCATGCCATCCACGAGCCCGTAATGGGCCTTGTGACATTTTGAGGCTGCAGCCTCCTCCATTGCACGCTCCTTCTGCTGCTGCAACTTGACCAGGTCGAATTCAGTGATGGGCTGGTCGCTGATGGGTACTTTGAGTCCTTCCATCCTGGCTTTCTTCATGGCCTGTACGAAACCTTTTCTATAGATGCGTATCTGAGGAAGACGTTGTCACTCTAATAAGCTCACAGAGTTACGTAGAGAAAGGCAATAGATTGATACATTGATTGATTGATATATAGATCGATTGACAGGTAGATCGTGACTAGGTTGATTGATGATTGGATATGTTGATTTATTCACAGACAGACATAAAGACATATATGGATTAGATAGATAGATTGGATAGATAGATAGATAGATAGATAGATAGATAGATAGATAGATAGATAGATAGATAGATAGATAGATAGATAGTGCCTCTGTAGGATGATTTGACAGAATAATAAACAGATACTAGACAGTGAGATAGGTCATTTAAAAAATTTACTCTGAAATTAATTTCTGGCTCAAGAATTGGATCATCTGAAACTTCATGAGTCAAATTGTCTCTTTTTTAGTCGAGATCCTATTTATTTCCGTAGGAAATTGCATTCAATACCAAATTCTTTGGCAATGAATTAGCCGTTGTAATTGCTTTTGGCAAACCTTCATCTGTTCTATAATTCTGGAGCATACTTTTAGTTGCATTCATTTGTTGAATTGATTTATTTAAATCAAGATCTTTTTCTTGAAATGTTTTTCTAGATATATTGATCTCAAATAAAACATCATACCGAA
Source organism: Bulinus truncatus (assembly GCA_021962125.1). NCBI lineage: Eukaryota > Metazoa > Mollusca > Gastropoda > Planorbidae > Bulinus > Bulinus truncatus. Next base: position 1,431,405 of record JAGDYQ010000211.1, on the reverse strand, counting down.
TCACTAATGAACAAATAAACTTGAAATCGAGTATTTTTGTGCAATTCCCTTTAGTTCTGCACGGACTGGGTTCCACGTGATCCAGAAAGTGAAATATTTTCAGCAATTGAAACGAGTGCATCTTAAATATCAACTGCTTGGTATCGAATTACCTTCACAGCATTAACTCGACTTTCCCAACGAGTTGCGCTAACTTTTACAGTTAAACCTGCTTTCGTCTTTTTTTTTTTTGGACATATTCTAACAATACATTCCAGCGATGTGTTGATGCAGAAAAAAAGGTGTTCATATTTAGAATTACCTCAAAAAATCGTACTGCTTCCAAACAACAGTTTACGGCATCATTCACCACCAAATTAAACGAATGCGCACTGCATGGGACATAAAAAGGCTCTTTAATTTCAGCTCTTTAACTCTTGCTTGGACACCATTATATTCCCCGCATGTTCGCTCCGTTATCGTAGCATTGTCTCCTCATATCATATAGACAAATACCCCGAATCTTAAAATTTCCACCATACTTGCACCTGTAGAAACTTTTGAAGGTTTGTCATTTGTCGATTCATTTGTTGTAACAAATCTAACAATCATTGTCATCTGTTCTTTGTGACTGGCGTCTGGTGTGCAATCGAGAACTATAGCGTAATATTTTGCATTTTAGATCATTTATCACTTTCTGTTTTACCTTCTTACTCAACAGTTGAATGATCTCATTTTGAATATTTTTTCCTAAATAATGGTCATGATTTCATCTGATTTTATACATCTTATATGTTCTTTCATTTCTGGATCAAAGTCAGCAATAACTTCAACAAATTTCAAATAGTTTCCATTATGAGATGTACATATAACCGATCAGAACCGATCAGACTGCCCTCTCAGGGGTAAATTTTGAACCCCATGTACTCTGACCAAATATATTATTCTTTCTAATACATCCTTCCAGTGTTTCGCTTCACGATTTATAAGGCGCTGATTCACGTCATCAATAGTTTATTATTTGTTATCCTCATTTTTAGTTCTTTTCAATCAAGATATCTGGTTAAATGATCTGGAGATTTTTCATAATGCTGCAATATACTTTTGACATATTTTTCCAGTTACATCTGCTATGTGTTGCTAAGGCAGATTTACTCTTGGTATATATTCTAATTCTGCAAAAAACAATATACCTTATCTACTGACGTAGAATATATCAACTATTTCCTTTTAAAGTTTTCTCCGTTAGCCAGTTTTCGTGTATAGTGGTAATTAGAAAATTGTCTCCCACTTTCATCTTTTGGATAACTAGACTCAAATTTGATTTATTTTGGATCATGCTGAATAAGAAAACAACGAATATTATCACTTATATCTGGCCATTTAGCAGGATCCTCCATTATATCTTAATCTAATTTTGTTAAATGCAAAAGAAGTAAATAATTTTGAAAATAGTGATGTCATAATAGTAATGTAATAAATTAAGATGAGAGCGTTAATCCACATGACTTATTTGTCGTAGCCACTCTAAGCAATTGTGTGCTCTTATTTAATTCTACACTTCTAAAATTTATTTATTTAATTTTTAGTTTTTATGTTTTGATTTTTTTTTTTATTTTGCTGGAATTTGCCGCTCCTTGAAATAATGCCGCTCTAGGCAGCTGCCTAATATCGCCTATACCTAAAGCCGGCACTGGTCATTATATAGACATACAGACGTTTTACCAAACAAAAATATCCCTTAAATTCTAATCTTTCTTTTAATATTGTTTTCAGTTAAAGATAAGTAATTTCTATAATTCATTCATCATATTCTGAAGACAATTTATTGATATGGCAGATTCTGTATTAAATCTTACCGTAGGATTATGTAGCAGTGTGTAAGTCACAAACCAATGAAATCTTGCTGACACGTTCATGACTGAAGCTTGGAGTGAAAATGAAACATGCAATTAATTAATATGTGTTTAAAATTGTATTAAACCCACGTTTCAAAGTATCATAGATTATAATGTATTTATATCTTAGCAACACAAATATATTACTTAAGTCTTAAAAGAACTTTCATTAAATGCTAACTAATTTATCTTTTAAATAATATTTAACATAATTTCATCTCCCGTTTAAAAAAATATTAAAAATTATGAAGCATTAAAATATAAAAAAAAATATTTTTTGCCTAGTCGTACAGTTTTAAAAAAAATGAATAATAATGAAACATTATTTTATTGAGGAATTAGTTAATGAAATATACAAATTTGGTCTCGGACTAATTAATTAAAAGGATAGACTACAGACATGTCTCTATTTTGTTTGACTAGCTTCACCTTGATGTTTCTTGGAAACGATGTCATTGTCACTCTCAACGTCGCCATTGGCTACAGACAGTTTCCTGGACTTGCTGAGCGCAGCCAGGAGTCTGATGAAGACATTAACCACTGGATGTGTGTGGGCCACTTCTAGGTGAATGTATCCCTGGTAGGCAGTGAATCCTGGGGGGAGTTGTGGTGCGGTGGGGTGGGGGGGGTCACATTTAGTTATGTTTATAGTTCAATGGAAGTTTTTACCCGATGTTTGACCTGAGCGGTTCACCGTTTTATTTGTACGCATGATGGATGCACGGGGTCACACAAAAGTATAACAACTATTTTTAATGGGGGTCGGGGGGTGGGGCTTCAGAACTGACAGTGCAGTAGTTTTGTTTCATACCCATATATTCCGATGAAGATATAAATAGCACAAATAAAAATGTCGTATTTTATTCCCGTGGTGGTAGTGCCAGAACCGGTCATATGCATTGCCCAACTAGACGACCACGCAAGGACCTACCTGCTAAAGCCCCCCTCCCCCTTCCGAATAAAGCACTTCTAAACCGGTAGGTATCAGGATTCTGACTTTTATCTTTGCCTTAGGCCCCTGAATCCATCAGAACGTCTTTGCCTTGGGCCCCTACATCTACCAGAACAAATATGCCTTGGGCCTCTACATCTGCCAGAACAAATATGCCCTGGGCCCCTAAATCTACCAGAACATCTATGACATGGGCCCCTACATCTACCAGAACAAATATGCCCTGGGCCCCTAAATCTACCAGAACATCTATGACATGGGCCCCTACATCTACCAGAACATCTATGCCCTGGGCCCCTAAATCTACCAGATTATCTATGCCCTGGGCCCCTAAATCTACCAGATAATCTATGCCCTGGGCCCCTAAATCCTCCAGAACTTCTTTGCCCTGGGCCCCTAAATCTACCAGAACGTCTCTGGCTTTGGTATATGACAAGCCTCAGATATGTTGACTGAAGGTGAATTTTGTACTTAATAGATTGATTTTTACGTTACACATTTAGTAACTAAGGACACTTATGAATTATTCAAAAGAAGAAAGTCAGTTTTCAATTTACCTGGATCAAAAAATTCAAATTTTCGAGGTAAAACGCTGCAATCCAACCTTGGTAGAAACATGATCCCAATCATTATAGCCTTCAATATTCTCAACAGACAGGAGAAGAGACCAAGAAAGATATTGAAGAAGAACATGAAGTAGGTGAAGATGAAGAAAAACCGCCTGAAACAAAGTACAGCTGGACTTTTAGTTGGAACAGCTATATAAAGTACTGGAACGTAATGTATTGTTGTATGAGATAAATGGATGACTATGTGCATCAAATGAGAAAGTACCGAAGCTATTTAGTGTAAAAAGTACTACCGGAATAAAATATCTATGAACATTGAGGTGCACATTAAAGAGTTATAATTTGAATGTACTATACTAGAATTTGTTAATTACATAATTAAAACCAGACTGGTGGCCGCAGTTTAGAGTCATTGTGGTTTCAGTGCGGCCCACGGAGAGAAATGATTGTCTAACCCTGCTGTAGAGTAAAATAGGGCCGCATCTAATTGAGGATTTGTATACAAAAATATCAAAGTACAGAAACATAAACTTTACTTTACATGTACTAGTGTACTTAAATACACAATTTGCTCATACTTGTGTCGTGTAGCTAGGTTTGTGTATTTTCTGCATTTTAGTTTACATTTAAATTATCTGGGTGTTAATGATTTCGGCAGTGCTCGATTTAAGAAAAAAAAACCAGTGCCGGGGTTGAAAAAAAATTTCTGCAGTGCCGGGGATAAATGTCTATGGTTTCATCCCCGGCAGGGATAAATTAGGTAAAGCAGAGCCGGGGACAGTTCTCAGTGCCGATCCCCGGCGGTAAATCGAGCCCTGGATTTCGGTATAATCATTAGATCTAAAATTAAGTTGTTATATTTTTGCATCGAGGAGAGGGTTCTGTAAATCTACTGAAAGTTTTCACAAGTTGATGTTAAATGACAAATAAGTAACTTCCTAAAATAGTAGTACTTTTAAGCATTTGAATATCTGTGGTTTACCTATTGTCCAGTCGGAGATGCTGACCATTGCCTTGCAGAAATATATGTTTGGCCAGCAGAATTTGTAACACCATGATGACCACAGTAGATAACACGCTGGGCCTGTAGATATTACTTTGTGTATACTTGTGACCCATTTTATTTCTAGCGATTTATATTGTATAATTCATCGATAAGTCATAATCCGACACCAATAAGTTACTTGTTCCAACTCCATTTAGTTCAAGTTCCAAAGAAATGATCCCCTGTATAAAATAAATCCCAGCCAGTGATCCCAAGAAAATTGATTTAAATACAAGTACTCTCACAATTTAAGATCAATTTAGACAATTTGAATGGGGGCTAATACTCATAGCTGTGTTACAATTTAAAAAATCAAAAAAAAAAAAAATCCGTAAGAACACTTAAAATTAGCTTTGAAAAATGTTGCGATATCACATTTCCTGCTTTCACTACAAGAAGAGGGCTAAAAAAATTTTCAAAATAAACAATAACAACAATTTTAGATTTTGAAGCAATTATTCTTTCAAAATGTTTTTCGGATGCCAGTTTGTTCTAGATTTGTGGGTCATTCTGATACTGCGGTATCACTGTAAATCGCTTCCAATATGTAGCATAAATCCTAATTGAACAGTACATAGCTAAATTACAAGAAGCACTAATATGATTATTTAAAAAATATCAAAATAGTTGACAGATAAGAATTTCTATTAAAATATGGTTTTATATACATGCTGGCCTACCTATATTAAGCAAGAATTAAAATAACATTAATGTTTACCATATTTGTGATATGATGTGAAGCATCCAGTCAGAATAACCTTGCATGACTGATAGAATGACAGCAGACAAAATGAAACTGATGATCAAATATAGAACAATGCTGATGACGTACGCTAAAAAAATAATAAAGATAATTGTTAATGGATGTTTTCATCCAAAGTTAATTTTTAAATCATGTAGTATATGAATAATTACACACACACAAACACAATATATATATATATATATATATATATATATATATATATATATATATATATATATATATAACAAATATAATTATTAAAATAAATTTATGAAATTTAGGGCAATGTAGGCCAACTCTATATAAATTACTGTAAACATCCAACAAATCAAAAAGACAATTATTGTTACCCCAAAAAATGTAGGCCACTTGAAATCCTGCATACTTGATGCTCCCAACCTGTTCTTTTCAATACATTAGGAAGTAAAGCGTTTGTTATGAAATACATACTATATTATTGTTATGAAATGTATACTATATTCTTGTTATGAAATGTATACTATATTTTTGTTATGAAATGTGTACTATATTCTTGTTATAAAATGTATACTATATTCTTGTTATTGATTGTAATTAATTATCAAAACAATCCCAAGTAAGATATAGTCTTATTATTCTTCCGCAGATTTTCTTTAATTATGAATTTATTAGTCTAGTGGGTTTTTAGAGCATTTTTGAAAAAAAAATGCTCTATTGTCCCCGTTTTGTCTGTCTGTCCGTCTGTCCGTCATCACCCTAGATCTCAACAACCATAAGTCCTAGACCCATGATGTATATATCATTTTGTAGGTCTTGGCCTGCCAAGAAATGACTTTTTTCCATTTCGCGATCTGACCTCTCAGGGCCGTAAAAGGGGCCTTAGTACCGTTTTTTACTATATAAGCTATATTAATAAAGGAGCGCTATATCTCAGCAACTATAAGTCCTAGACCCATGATGTATATATCATTTTGTAGGTCTTGGCCTGCCATGTGTACATCAAAAGTTCATTTCGCGATAGGACCTCTGAGGGCCGGGCTTCAGGGCTCCTAAGGGGCTTATATATTATATATACACCTTGTACGTTCAATAACCCGTTCATTTGGTGCGAAATACTGCAGCACGTAGTTTCACCAAGATTTATTAAGAAACTCATCAAATGAAATAGTAAGCTTGTGTTCTGAGTTTAATTGAAAGTATCAGAGCTATGCAACAATTGACGGAGTTTTCGGACGATTAAATGACTATAATTTCGAATGTTTTCAATTATGAGTCCTATTTCAGTAACCACAAACGTACTGATACATAACATGAAAATGCGCTAACACGTCCTGTGTCCAGAATGGAACAGGCTTAATTGCTTGTTTTTTTTACTGAACTGTTTTGTTTATAACACTCCTATTGCCCGATGACTTACTCCGTATTGCCCGGTGACTTACCCCGTATTGCCCGGTGACTTACTCCGTATTGCCCGGTGACTTACTCCGTATTGCCCGGTGAATTACTCCGTATTGCCCGGTGACTTACTCCGTATTGCCCGATGACTTACTAGCGACATGAGCAGAAGGAGAGGGACCTACTGAATAATGATTTAACGGGCTCTACTAAGCAAATAATTCCTTCGCGTTTAAGGGTGAGAAGGGGGGGAGGGGTTGAAAAAATCCATGGGCACTGAGAATAAGTTGTTTCACTTCTGCATCTCCGCCATTGTCTAGGCTGTAATGATCCATGAACACCACAAAATCAAACATATTTAGCAGATCAAAATTCCTACAGCAATACAATAATGGCGAATAAATCGTATTTTAGGACTAAAATAGAAAAGGGGGAATTTAATTTTCTTTGTAAAGACTTCCTTAAAGTAAACAGTCACTCTGATATTTGAATTAAAAGAAAAGAAATGACAATAAATGACTATAAATGACAATAAATGACTATGAGTGGGAGGGAGGGGGAGACAGAAACCTAACATCCATTGGTGAAACAAACATTGAATATCATGCCCCACCTTCTCTTCAAACTGCCCAATCGTTTAATCCCAGATTCTGAAAAGTGAAGGAGTCCCTAAAAAGCGCTCAGCATGCCTTCCTTGCTACTTTGTTAACTATTATATTGAGTGACTTACACATAGAGAAGGAGCGTTTTGTGCAGATGGTGGAGGGATCTGACTGTTGTCCCCTCGGTACAGGGCGTAGAGGTTTGTTCTGTAATGGAATCGTAAATGGTTTATCATTATATCTGATAGTGAAGTATATACTGGAGTACTGAGTAAGTGAAGGAGGGAGATAGTATGGAGAGAGAGAGAGTGTGTGGGTGAGAGAGAGAGAGAGAGAGAGAGAGAGAAAGTGAAGGAGGGAGAGAATATGGAGAGTGAGAGAGAGTGTGAAGGAAGAAAAGAGTATGGAGAGTGTGGGTGGGAGAGAAAGAGAGAGAAAGTGAAGGAGTGAGAGAGTATGGAAAGTGTGTGTGTGTGTGTGAGAGAGAGAGAGAAAGATAGAGAGAGAAAGTGAAGGAGTAAGAGAACATGGAGAGTGTGTGTGTGAGAGAGAGAGAGAGAGAGAAAGTGAAGGAGGGAGAGAGTATGGAGATTGAGAGAGATAACAAAGGGCAAAGATAGGAAAGAGTGGAGGGGAGGGAGAGGGTGTAATGTCATGTACCTGAATGACGTCATCATGAGTAGAATGTTGATAAAACTTGTCAGACAAGCCATGCAGACCGACACTACTATGGACCCTGCAAAGATCATATAAAAAAGTACACGCATTTAATAACTCTACTGATTGAAATTAGCCAATGACGTGATTGATATGTATATATATATACACTAATATACAGCGGCGTGACTAGAGGAAGCAGAGGGGGAAGGGGATATGCCCCGGGCGTCACTTGGCCACTTTCTAAACGGCAGCATCTGTCAATTTAGTTGTGTTTTTTTTTTGACACGTGAATGGGGCAGTATTTTAAGAGTCCACCCATGTCACGCTGCTGTCTGTACTACTCTCTACACCAGTGTTTTTCAACCTTTTTTATTCAGGGGAACCCTTTGGTGTCGTCAGATTTCTGGCGGAACCTGTATACCCCTTACCTTATGTCCCTTCATGGCCCTAAATTTTTGCTATTAAAATTTTTTTAAAATTCAATCGCGGAACCCCTGGCTGGCCCTTGCGGAACCCTTGGGTTCCGTGGAACCCCGGTTGAAAAACACTGCTCTACAGTATGGTCAACTGAGGTTCTCAACCGGTGGGACGCCTACCCCAAGGGGTACGGGGGGAAAGGGTTATCCAGGGGGTACGCAGCGACATATAATTTTCGTTTGAAACAACCCAAGAGTTTAAAGAATGTCGCCCAAGTATTATCGCATCAGAAAGGTGAGCACATCCCATTATGAAAACAGGTACCGTTCATTTGCGAACTTACGTGTGAGGGGTACACGCAGACATACTTTTGCATCCTTTGGGGTACAGTCGCGAAAACGACCGAAAACCACTGATCTAGCGTATATAGAATATAACACATCAATATATATATATATATATATATATATATATATATACAGCGGATTCCGCTTAATTGGGACACCGCTTATTTGGGACAAATCTCAAAGAAACCAAACCAAGAAACCAATAGTAAATTTGTATGTTTAATTGGGACAGCCGCTTAATCGGGACAAAAAGTCTCAGTCCCGATGTGTCCCAATTAAGCGGAATCGACTGTATATATATATATATATATATATATATATATATATATATACATATATATATATATATATATATATTTATACATTATACATGTATACATCTTACATTTAATTACGTTTATGAACATCACGGCGATGAATTGTCTTTCTATCACTGACGTCATCATGAAAAATGACGATGCCCTGATACTTATGTCCACAAATAGTTTCACTTGGTTGTACACATGAAGGAACATGGCCAGGAATTCAACGGTTACCTGGCCATAAAGAGACATAACTATTTATAAATAGAACAATAGGACGTGTTAGGCTGTTTGCTCTCTTAAAGAAAACAAAAACTGTCCTTAAAAATATTAAATCAACAAATCTCATAAAAATTAAGAAACAATGTCATTTAAGCACATACCACATCGCTTTTTAATAAATCATATGACAAATACTAAATAAAGTTCCACCATTTGTGCTACCTTCCGTTTCACGATGTAGAACCCACAGAATATTAATTATAGGGCAAGCTCATCGTCATTTTAAATTGGTTTTTCCCGAAAGCCACCATATTTGTGTATTTGTATACAGTTTATCAATATTTAGGTGCTACACTTTCAAAGAGGAAAAATAACACAAATGGCGTCAAATTTTTAGACATCATTAGTGGACTTTTTAAACAGCTATGCGCTTTCTGTATGATTTATATTTCTGTGATAGCATCTAAATACTGATACTCAAAAGAATAATACATAAATATGGCTGCTTTCGTTAACGATTAAATGGACGATGCACGTTATGTATAAATTATATTCTGCGACAAAACAAACCGATAAAAAATGATGATACTGCTTTTGGAAATTATCAGCATTGTATAACATAACAACAAGGTAATGCTGTTTTCTTACTTCATCATGTTGAATAATTTTAAGCGAGGAATAGAACCAATATTTAAAAGTCAAATATTTGTGTACTATTCGGCAATATTTGTTGCTGATTATAACAGTCTGCCAAGAAGAAACTGAAGAATGAAACTTGACATTCTAATGAAATGATTCATTTACTGTCAGATCATTCATTTTGCTCGCTATTTAAATATGAAATACCATATTATATCACTATAGTGTATAACCGTGAGTGTAACTGCAAACGGCACTGAATACTTTTTTTTTTTGCATTATTTTCACACATTTTTCCGTCATTCACATATTATTGCGTGCATAACACTGTGGACATACCACGTATATGACAGAAGCTGCTGCAAACATTACCGACAACAGTCTCGAAGGAAATCTGAAACCTGAGAGAGTACAATACGACTAGTTATCAACAATGTTTCAATATTACACATCATATAATTACGAAGAACAGCTAAAGTATCTAACCAAGACGTCTGTTTATAATTCGTTCAAGAATAAATGTAAATATGGAAACTTCTCTTACACCAGTCGTCCCCAACACTTTTCTCTCCGCGGACAGGTCAAAGTTTGAAAATTTCACCGTGGCCCGTGGAAGGGGGGAGGGGGGGGCGTTGATTATAGTTATTTATATTTTTGATTGTTTTGATTTACAATGTTACAAAAGAAATAAAAAGGGAAAATTTTCAAAATGTCATTACCGTTTGATCCACGGACCGCAACCGTGGGGGTTGGGGACGACTGTCTTACACCACAAATAATCTCAATCTATAAGTCGATCAGTGCATTATTATGTAAAATAGAATAGATCACTGATACAGTAGCCACAGATGTGACATATAATAATAACACGTGCTTAAGTGTTGCATATATTGTCAATAAGTTTACTTTGTTATTTTGTTTATAATCATCATCTTTATTTCAAAATTAAACAATAGTTTAAAAAATCTGATTAATAACAGAAACAGAATATCACAATACATTAAACTTGCCTCTTTGTCTGTGATATAGAAAGTTGTCCGAAATATTTTCAATGGTTAACTTTAAATTGGCAGCAAGACCGTTTACTTCCCTTCAAAAAAATTATCAAAATAAATTGATGGTAACAAAGTGTAATAAACAATGGACATTGTTCGTTATCTGAACGTTATCATCAAAGCGCTAATGAACAGTTGTAGAGGGAGGGGGCGACTAGTGAAATATTTAACTAAGTCAGTGGCTGTAAATCTCGCTAAAGTCGGGGCGCAGCGATATGGGCGTCTTGACTGTACAGCCCACTGTTGTGGCTCTAGTCCCCAGAGCATATTGACAAGATATACAGCCCACTGTTGTGGCTCTAGTCCCCAGAGCGTATTGACAAGATATACAGCCCACTGTTGTGGCTCTAGTCCCCAGAGCGTATTGACAAGATATACAGCCCACTGTTGTGGCTCTAGGCCCCAGAGCATATTGACAAGATATACAGCCCACTGTTGTGGCTCTAGGCCCCAGAGCGTATTGACAAGATATACAGCCCACTGTTGTGGCTCTAGTCCCCAGAGCGTATTGACAAGATATACAGCCCACTGTTGTGGCTCTAGTCCCCAGAGCGTATTGACAAGATATACAGCCCACTGTTGTAGCTCTAGGCCCCAGAGCGTATTGAGAAGTAATACAGGCTACTGTTGTTGCTATAGGCCCCAGAACGTCTCTGTAATCAGGATCGACGTATCGGTCATTAAAGACGGAAGGGGCAGGGATGGATTCAGGTCAAGTGAGGTCCCAAGGTGCAGAAAAAAATATTGGGCCCATTAAAATTTGAAACAAGGTTTTCACAAGTATTGTTCTAAATTTCCATTTATAAATTGTCATTTCAAAATTAAGTGGAAATGTGAAAAATAGAGGGTATAAGATGCTGGTGTGCTTGAGAGATTGTTATTAAACCACCCTCTGGGTTTAAACCCCTAAATGTAAATTAAAAGTGATGCTGTGATGTTGTTCTTCCCCTATAGGTGTGTGGGGGAGGGGGAGGGGGAATAGTACATATGATATGAAAGTCCAAATGACATTAGCTGTAAATTTATCGAAAGGATTATATCAGCATTTATATAAAGCTGACACTTTTTAGCTTTTATTTTTACTTACTTTTTAACCTCTGGTTTTTGCAACAATTTCCTGACGTGCTTGCCTTGGTAAGATTTTTTTATTATCTCAAGGGTCTCGCCATAGGGCGCCTCCCCCAGTAAGGGCGTGATCAGTTGGCGATTCTTGCAGGATATAATGAACCTCACTGGCAGGGACACGCTGAGGTAGGTTAGGCACAGCAGCCTGGGTAGGGCGTGGATGATCAGGACAACACGGCCAGTCTGGGATGTATACGTAGGTTTGATGGTGTGTTATATCTTTATCTGATCATCAGCTGTGATGTATGATTGTGTTTTATATCTTTATCTGATCAGATGTGATGTATGATTGAGTGTTATACCTTTATCTGATCAACTGTGATGTATGATTGTGTGTTATACCTGTATATGATCATCAGATGTGATGTATGATTGTGTGTTATACCTTTATCTGATCAGCTGTGATGTATGATGTGTGTTATACCTGTATCTGATCATCAGATGTGATGTATGATTGTGCGTTATACCTGTATCTGATCATCAGCTGTGATGTTTTAATTGTGTGGTATACATTTTTCTGACCATCAATGATGCATGGTTGTGTGGTGTTAAAAGTGAGAGGGTAAAAAAAGAAACAGATAAATGGATAGAAAAGGAGACAAATAGACCTACATATAAATATTAAATGATAGATTAAATAGATATACTATTAATAGATAGATAGAAGATGATAGATAGATAACGAGATTGACAATATATTGAAGAATAACGGATTAATAAATAATAAATAAATAAATATAGTAAGATATATAGATAGATAAATTAGTTACGTAAAATGTGACGCATGTGTTGTTGTTGTTGGTATTGTTTTCATTCTTACAGTATTAAAACTACATTCGGTCAACTTGTAGACATCAGTCACCAAAAACATCCAGACGTAGAAGGACCCCAGGAAGTAGGAGAATGCAGTGGCCAAAGCGAGACTTGCAAACACGGGGAAGAATACCATGCCGTACACAAACATGGAGACCACCGCGATCAATGCTGAAAATATTAATATAGACGTCACGAGAATCATCCATATACTTCTTCAATATCACTGCATGCGTCCTTAAAATATCACTTCTCATATCTGGCCTGTATTAATACAATTTTAGGCAAATCAGTGATTTAGGACTGTATTAATACCAATATAGACAAATCAATGATCGATTTAGACCTGTATTAATATCATTTTAGACATATCAGTGATTCAGGCCTGTATTAATACCATTTTAAACAAATCATTGATTCAGGGCCCCTGAGAAAACCAATAAACAATTAAATATAAATAGTTAGAATTATCGGGGATAGGGGGCCCTGCCAAGAAAATGTTTTCACGGATCATTGCATTGTGATTGCCCTGGGTGTGAAGTACGCCAAGTACTTCCTGTATGTATATATATATATATATATATATATGACTATTTCATTAAAACAAATCGTTCTATTCAGACTAAAACTTTGTTATTTTATAATATTGTTTTATCAGTAGCTCAAAATGAACAAAAAAGGTGTTGGAAATTCGCTAAGAACAGACATAAGAAAGTTGTAATAAATATATTTTGTATCTGTTGTAAAGTAGTTTTTGAAATTTTCTCATTTTGAAAATATGTCACAGTTTGACACATTTTTACACAAAAAGTCACAAAATGATTTTTGCTGATAAAATTCATACTTTGTTGTTCTTTTATCGGTCTGTCAATTGCTTGTTCCAAAAAAACTGGTTTATTTTAGGCCTGCTAAAATAAATTATTAAAACAAAAATAATTTTTGGTAAGGGGACCACCTTAAATACTCAACTCTTCAACGCCACTGGTCCATGGTACTCAAAAGCAAACTTCTGCTCTATGAGAATCAGGTACACCAAAAAAGCGGTGGCACCAAAAGCACAGCTGTAAGAAAACCTTGCTGACCTGGTCATTGTGTCCATGGGGCTGAAACGGTTACATACTGTTAAACAGACTGTGATGGGGAATAGTAAACTAATTGTTTAGAAGTAAATGGTGAGCCAGACAGATTCTTTGTTTTACAGTAAAATTGCTGAACCCATTTGTCTCTTAGAGCAAAATGTGGCTTTTGCGATGAAATCTGCAAAATTTAATCTGGTATTTAATCATCTCTTCATGATCGTAAGACGCAGCGTGAAAATTCTACAGCAGGGACCAGGCATTCTACAGAAGAGGGTCAGGCATTCTACAGCAGGGGCCAGGCATTCGACAGCAAAGGCCAGGCCAATAGCATGGGAGCAGGAAATAAATGTTACTAAGTAGAGCAAACAAGCAGACAAAACGCATGAGGGGGCCTGGCCCACTGCCCCCCCCCCACCGCACGCTACGGGTCTGGTAAGACACCATAAGAAAATACATTTTTAAAAGGCTTGTTAGTTTACTAATGAAGGACAATTTCAAAATATTTCTATAAAAAATTTTAGCCAGTGAAAAATATTTAAACTCTCATATTTATGTTTTATGCTCAAATCAAATTAATTTATAAATTAAAGAAATCTCTAGCTATTACATAGTATAGTGCATCATTTGTTTATGTAAGATTTTTTTATAAATTTTAATGTCAGTAGAAATATCCTCACAATATCAGTCCGGGTCGTCCTCCCAGAAAATTTGGCAACAAATGTCTCCTTGTGCTCGTGGCTGCCAACAGCACAGTGAGAAATGCCTGATAAAACAAAAGTATGCAATGAATAGATCTGATTTTAAAACTTTCAGACGGTCTGTAACTTATAAAATGAAATATTAACAGAGCCACTATTAACTGTCCTTACCATCTGGTATGCATCTATTATATAAGGACCATTTGGTAGGACGTTTGTAGTGTTCTCACGTTCGTTCTTAGGATTGGGGGGGGGGGATAGGGAGAGACTTTAAGAGATATTAGAGACCCCCCCCCAGGCAAAATGACTACTCGGAGCCCCTAAAGCATCAGATTTAATGTTTTTACTGAGAGAGGGGGCCGGTTAGGCAGTGGGGGGCCCATTGGCAGCCGCACTGTTTGACTAACTACAAGATAGGTTTTGAGTATACCAATAACGTAAGACTTACAATGTATTTTTATCATTCACTGAGATGTCAACACATAGATGATGTATGTATCATACTAACAGTTTGTGTTACAAAAAAAAGTATTTCATCTGTTAAACATTGCAGGTTGATTTAGTAAATTATACACCTCATAAATACCTTATAGATGAGCAGGGAGCAGACAAAATAACTCATCGGTTTTAAATGATTACAAAAGCAAAAATGCATAGCCATATTATCAATATTTAGGTGGATTTAAGGGCAAAAGCATATTTATGGGCTCCTTGTGGCCCAATTTTACACCCTTTGATACAACTCTATTTTTCTAAAGGACCCAAATCTTTTCCTCTGGGCCTGGGGCTTCAAATGACCAATGTCCGCCCCTTACTAGTATATATTTAAATATTTGACTATGTTATAAGTGAATACATAGCCATTGGTGAAAGATGTACTTACTTACAGCTGGGATGAGTGAGTACCTAGCTATATATAAGAAATTTACTTACAGCTGGGATGAGTGAGTACCTAGCTATTTATAAGAGTTGTACTTACAGCTGGGATGAGTGAGTACCTAGCTATTTATAAAAAATGTACATACAGCTGGGATGAGTGAGTACCTAGCTATTTATAAGAAATTTACTTACAGCTGGGATGAGTAAGTACCTAGCTATTTATAAGAGTTGTACTTACAGCTGGGATGAGTGAGTACCTAGCTATTTATAAAAAATGTACATACAGCTGGGATGAGTGAGTACCTAGCTATTTATAAAAATGTACTTACAGCTGGGATGAGTGAGTACCTAGCTATTTATAAAAAATGTACTTACAGCTGGGATGAGTGAGTACCTAGCTATTTATAAAAAAAATGTACTTACAGCTGGGATGAGTGAGTACCTATAGAACATGTAATGATCGACATCATGTGTACACCTGGATAACAAAACAAAAAAGACGAGTTACGTTATGTTGTTGCTGTTTATAAATGTAGCTGATAACTGTGTGTTCTTTTTTTTATTTATTTAGATTTTTTATAGATTTCATTTTCAGGAATTATTTCAGGACTATGTTATGTACTCCTGGGCAAAGGGTTTGTCTTGGGACCCATACGATAGCCGATAAAAGGAATGGACCCTAACATGCACTTGATTGATTAGCATAGGTGTCATATACTCTTGGACTCCCAGGTTATATATACCACCGTGTTATACATGAATGTAAGACACAATCTTAGGACGCATAGAGTAAGGCATACGAAAAAAAAATTTCAGAGTTTTGTGAAAGATTAATAAACACATCTAGAGCGTAATGCAAGATTTATTAGGAGACAATACAAAGTTTTTTATGTAAGATTAATACAAGACATAAAGCTTTTAATGAAAGAGTAATAAAATGGCGGTAAGATTTTTAGGAAACTCACTCGGATGTAGCATTGCTCCGACCGTGAAGAATGAGATTCAACCTTCGAAGGAAATTGTCACTCATAGTTGAACTGTTCAGTTGATATTTTGATATTATTCTGATGCCTTTTCAACCCCTATGATAAATTGATCTCAAAGTGAACCAACAGAAAAAGATATTTAAATGATTTACATCAGAATATTGCTTTATAAATATGAAATGAGGGGGTGAGAAGATCGAATAGATAGATAGATAGATAGATAGATAGATAGATAGATAGATAGATAGATAGATAGATAGATAGATAGATAGATAGATAGATAGATAGATAGATAGATAGATAGATAGAATGTCCATCTATCTGTATTTGTCTCAGTGTTTGTCTAACTGTTTATCTTTCTATTTTTCTTTTAACATAGCTATGTATATATATATATATGATCTATTTGTCCAGAAGTCTATCTATGTATTTGTTCACCTGTCTATGCTTATTTATCTTTCCACCTTTCCGTCTGTCTTCATCTCTCCCTTCAGTCTGTCTATCTGTCTGTCAACGTTTCTTCTATTGAAATAAACAAAATGAATAAGAAATCCTTGTTATTCCCATGAGGTTATTCTGCTTCTTCAATGAATCACGCAATATTCCGACCCATACATTCCAAGTACATCACCCTTGCTAAAACATCGCAAATACACTATTAGCTAATACCCCGTACTGCATGAGTATTACACCTAATTGAACACACTCACTACCAGTAACTGGGTGACTACTCTCAGTCTCTGGAAGCAAGAAGTTCCCCGGGCTAAAAGACGGGGAAGAGAGAGAGGGGAGACCAGAAAGAATATAAAAACAATCGATTTTCAATAATTTATGCACAGTGACAAGGGAGAGTATCAGAACAAGATAAAATTTAGTAGAGAAACATTTCTCACTGAAAGAATGAATATTCTCTTCCTGTGTGTTTGTGCGTACGTGTATATGAATGTGAACCAATTGTCTCGGTTTATCTCTAAAGTGTACCAATGTCTGAATGAATCTATGCATGAGATTAGTAATACTAATAATAATAATAGGATTAGTATACCAATTTTGTGTCTATCTCTGTCTTGTCTCGTCTGTCTCAACTTATTTAGTCTAATCTTTTGTCTTGTCTTGCATATCTATTATTATGTCTTATATGATAAGTCATATGTTTGTGTGTTCAAGTCCATCTTTTTTATTTATTGCTACGGATGTCCCTATTAGTTAGAATCAACGCCCCATAAGTTAAACAACAATATAGAGAGATGCTGCGCTATTATTCGCTCATTTAATGTCTCGGGGGTCCTATGCCTTTCCCGTTCTACAAGCTTCATTGCGCTTTATTGTGCTAGACCGACATATACATAATACACAAGTAAAGATTATAAATGTAAAATTTAACGCCGATAATAGAAACATTTATTGTGTGTAGAACAAATATTCCCGTTGAGTTCTCTACATTGCAGTTTGAAAAGCTTTTGAGTTTGGGCACACCAGACTCATGGCCAGTCTAATGGTGACCCTTTTAGATCACGTGGCCACTCCCACTGCGGCGTGCGTGCGTGCGTGAGCGCCATGCTTCCCCCCGAGCGATGACTCTGCTTTCCCCCCCCTCCCCACTTATACGGGTTGTCAATAGCGGGTCACTGTGTTGATGAGATTGTAGTGGCTTCGGGGGGGGGGGGGGCGCATTGTATTGTTCAATAGCATTGTGATCCAGATAAAACTTGTGGTTAGTATAATTTGGGGGTGGGAGGTAATGCAGAGGTTAACAAATAGTTGAATGGGGGCGTCATCCACACTGTTTCCCCGGGGTACGTATGGTCGAGAGGTGTAGAGAGTAGAGGCGATTATCGACGTAAAGGTCCCGGGTTCGTTCAATTACTGAGAAATTAGTTTTAGGTCCTGAAGAAAGTTGCTGAGTCCACACCCAGCTTAACAATTGTTTACTGGCAGTAATTTGGGAAAGTCAAAAGCAGTTGGACTTAGTGCTAGTCAACTACCTAATGTCTTCCCTTATATCCAGGGCACTAACGACTATGGTGAGGATGAAAGACTGTCCCATTAGTGGTTTATGATATATAGGAGATATCATCATTACAGGGATTGAATAAAACTGTTACCTACTCAAACATGGGTCTGACGCAAGGCTCGATTTACCGCCGGGGATGCCGGGCACTGAGAACTGTCATCCCCGGCTCTGCAGATTTTTTTTCCTCCCCGGCACTGATTTTTTTCATAAATGGAGCACTTGGTCTGACGTTTAATTTGAAAGAGGTAAGGATGTAAACAGATGCAGATCCTATGATAGAGTGGAAGCAAAACAAACGAATCTCTTATCTTGGGTGCCCGTCAAGCGAAGGGGGGTCGGGGCCTGGGGAGGTTCCCCTTCATTGTCGCCCCAAAAGACGGCCACTGTTGTGAACCTATTCGAACCAGTGGTGGCTTTTGGGTTCAAAACCAAGCGACATCAATTACTGTGATCGTCTAACATCATCGCGTCGTCTGCTAATTAGTCTTAAAAAAAAACAACTCAGAGATGGGAGACATACGGTGTGTTCCCCACTATATACATCTACATATAAAAGTAAACCAGGCAACTACCAAAGCGTCCCTTTCAGTTGTAATTCCTATCATATAAGACAATAGATGGGCTCATTTTTCTAGGCAATCCAAATTTCTTTAGGGCTATGCCCAGTACCGCCGAGAGGGGAGGGGGGCAGGGGGGGCAAATACCCAGAGGCCCGGCGAGTTTTAGGGGCCCGGACTGAGCTGGCCAATTAACTTTCAAAAATATTATTATCAGCACGGGAGGCCCGTGACAGCCCTGCCAGGGGCCCGAAATTTCTGTCGGTGGGCCTGGCTATGCCGAGTACAGACCGGCTCTGGGGGTGTGACCTATGACCTCCATCCCAGTTGGACTATAAGATCGTAGTACATTGTTTCAACAACATAGTGCACCTCACAGCTGCGGTTCTCTATCAAGGGAGTACCGCATTAGAAAGCTAACCACAATATGAAAATAAATACCTTAATTCGCGAACTTACTTGTGGTAAGGGTACCCTCGGACATACCTTCGCATCCTTTTGGGGGGGGGGGGAGGTTACAGTCGCGAAAAAGTTTTCAGAACCGCAGTCTTACATAGCCTATGTAAGTCATTAGCAGTAGGTACTGGCTGGTTAACAATATGGTGGCATAATTGTGTTCACAAGCAGTAAAACATTATATTGAAAGTCGAGTGACAGGGGGCAGTCAATGTGGGTGGAGTCCGTGTACAATTTCCAGACCACGCCCTAAAGTGGAAGGGGGGGGTGTGGGGTGTGGGAGTGGACGGAGACGACGGGATATTCATTTGATCACCTAGTTGTAACAAAACTAAATTCTCCGCTCCCCTCTCCCCCCCACACACACATACAAGATAGTCAACCAGGACCAATTCCACTCACGTATGTCGTCTGCCTTTGACTGTATATGAGTGTTTTTTTTTTTATTTTTATTACTTGTATCTATAATACAAATTTTACATCATATGTTCCGGTTTCCGTCTGTCATCGCTACTTCCGTCTGTCATCGCGACTTCCGTCTGTCATCGGGACTTCCGTCTGTCATCCAACATGGCGGCATAAACAATTCAAAGATGGCAGAAACATTTACTGTTTTCTTCTTAACATGCATAATCCGGCTACCAACTGGCAAGCCGAGTAAGAATAATCATCATGGCTGCCAGAATTGACATTGGACCAGCCATATGTTTAGTGCCGAGGTGACAAAACACCGTACACTAACATACGGCAGGTAAGATCATGAATGCCAAATGGCAATCTCAATGTAATACTATTTTCGACCGCCTCAATTATTACCAAAGAGCAATAAAGTGATCTTAGGAGAGGTAACACGAAATCATGCCAAAATATTATAAGATACTCTCCGAAACTAATTTCAAATCGAAAGTGGTTTCAAAAGGCTTATTTATATCTCACAGTAACGTAATAAATTTATGGTGTTTAATTTGTTATTAAATGAGAAGCGATCATAAAAGAAATATTAACAGAAATCGTTCAATTAATATTCTGTGTTATGTTTCACAATTTCAATTTTAAACCAAAATTATGAATACCTAAATATTATGTAATATTTATATTGTTTAAATTGTTATTATTTCTAAAATATGTCTATTTCTAATGTACAATTATTTCCCTTTATTACTAACCTTAAATACGTCACATTTCTTTTTCATTTTTTGACTATTACGTCACGAATAATTGAATAAGGGTTGAGATGGAGTAGCGCCGTACACAATGTTTACAATGCAAACTAACCCATTTATGATGGGGGCTTCACACAGAGGGTGTATGGAGGGGGGCAAGTTTTAGGAGGGCCCCCAAAATATTTTTTTAAACTAAATATTAAGTACATTATCTCGTCAAAATGTAGTGGCTCCCGAAGATGCCTAAAATCCCTTGGTTCGGCATTGGCTTCACAGAACTATAATGTTGAAAGCTTTGACATGTCTTTCTTTTTTAAGAGGCCTAATGTTTTCTGCGTCCTCGGCCTCAACTGCATTGATGGAATACTTTGTTTTTAATTGAAGGTCAGCTAAAAGCTACACAACGATTCTTTCTTCTCGGGACCAAGCTTGAGAAGCGTCAAAAAATTATCGCATGTCAAAATGCAGGGGAAGCCCCCAAAGAGGTCAAGCCCACCGGGCCCCTAAATCCCTAGGTTCTGCACTGCCGGGTCGGCAATTTTTCTTAGTTAATTGTACTATGCTACAATGTGTATAACTGTAAATAAACCACCTGATAAACATGTAGCGTATTGCTTAACACAAGCACTCACTCACGTCTCTCTTTTTTAAAAAAAACGCCATGTTGAACATCATAAAACATTAAATGAATAACTGTTTGGAAAGGAGTCCATTAAAATATTATGAAGGAATATGATTTCAAGAGTTGTTTTTTTATGTTTACCCATAGTGAGGATTATTTTCTTTGGGAGGAACTATTTAACATATGAACTTTATTTGATGTATTATTAGGTGTCCCTATTCTCAAATGTATTTTGGCTACAATAATCTGTTCATGTCCTTGGGGCCACTGCAAGTATATAGACTGATTGTTAACGAGCTAAAATATATATCACCAATTTCAACTCCAACTGTGTGCCTACTCGCCGGTCCGGGTACCGGGCCTTTGATAACTAGTTTGTAATCAAATTTTGATTGAGAATTAATTCAAACACTGAGTACGGTAATCGCGTCATTGAAAGTGACATTAAAAAAAAAAAGTGATTATATTTACAATGTTGACGTTTTGTCTCACAATGAGGGCCTTTTATGCCCCATCAACTCATGTATCCGGACTGGGCGGTCGGAGGGGGGGGTGCGTGTGGTCGTGCTGGATACAGTGCTCGACTGCCATCCGGAGAGGGTCCGGGTTTAAACCTTAGTGAGAACCGTGGGATTTATTCAGGCTCTGGTGAAATTCTACCCCAAGTCCACCCATCTTTAAATAGGGATCTGACATTAAGTTGGAAAGGGGGGGGGGGTTGGTAAAGGCGGCTGGGCGTTGTGCTAACTACACAATCCATTTTTTATGCCGAGGTAACTAAAACAGATGAATTCTACATCTCATCTGCCCCGATGAGCCCTTAAGGGTTTAAGGGAACTATAGATATAAATATCCGGAGCTGTGCGAATGTGGATGTAACATCATGTAATCAATATTAGGAGTTTTACCGTAAGTGTTGATGTACAGATGTGGGCAGTAAGGCAGGAGAAAACACTAACTAGACTACTAGAGTATACACCTCTGACTGGACCGTTGCGACCTAACAGTGGTTTGTGACTTGTAACTGGTTATGGTGTATTTAAATGTTGAACACATCTGCAAGTCTCCTTCCGTCCACTTTCTCTTAAACTCTCTCTCTCCTTCGTTACACTTTCTCTCTTTCCATGTATATCTCCCCTCTCTCACTTTTCACACAGCAACTCGGTCACGCTAACTCCAGCCTCATGAGCTATACAAGTAGAAAATAAAAGATTTAAGACGAGTGTACATTATGTAATACGACATTTTGTAGAACTGTTAGGACTGTACATTTCATGAAGTCATAGTTTGTGATATGACAATTGCATGTGTTGTTGGTGGTGAACACACTGTGTTGTTGGTGGTGAACACACTGTGTTGTTGGTGGTGAACACACTTGTTCTGTAAAGACTTTTCTTTATATTTTGTATTTAATTTAATTATGTATGTACAGTTTTACTCATAATTTACTGTTTGATTCATATTTGTTATTTATTTGTACATGCATTGCTTATTTTTCCTTTTGTTGTCAAGAAAATCACCGTAAATAGTAAAATCAAAGGTGAAAAAAAATGTTGTATGTTTAAGGATTATATATATTTAGCGCTGATCATGCTGTGAACATGTTTATTGTTTGTTTGAAAAAGTGTTTTTGCTAACAATTTGGGGGCCCTTCCGCAAGTGGTTTGGGGGGGGGGCTCCAGTTACAACAAATGCCATTTTCAGCAGCCTCTAAAAGTCCTGCCCTTCTGTGGGGCCCATTATATCGACGCCAGTGATCAGGTTATATATTCTTTTGTTATTTAAAAACACAGTTGAAACCTAGTCGTGGCCTAGTATTGCATTGTCGTAGTTCTAAGCCAACGAAAAAGAAATAAATAAAAAAATTGACCATCGGTAAGCGAGTGTGTACAACAGTGTGCGTTGGTCCGTTGTGTTTGTATCGGTTTGTAGAAAACGTTTGTATATTAGTGGGAGTTGGGGGGGGGGGGCGGCGGCTTAATCGTGACGTCACACTACTACCAATCGTAACAGAGCCGCTGCTTAAGGGGGGGGAGGGGTTGTAATGCTAAGCTCATGTCCCTGCCCTTAGGGGGGGCTCCATCGATTGGGCCGCAGTCAGGGAATTATGGGGTCATCGACATTGACAACGGGGACCCTTTTACCCTCGCTGCAAAAAAAAAATAAAATTCGAAGGTAATGGGCCACCAAATCCTTGGGACCCTTGCAAGTTTGACGCCCACTTACGGCGGCCCTGCCATGGGGCACAGTAATATGCTCTAATAATGTCTTAGTAAATGATGGGTCTGTGATATGATAGTTAATAGAGATTGCTGGGGGGCCCGAGATTAAATGGCGGGTGGTGGACTTGATCACTGAGATACCAGAGAGTCACTGAGATACCAGAGAGTCACTGAGACCCAAACCCGCAGTTTGAATCGACAGCGTTTCTACTTCCCTTAGCACCCCAGTGGCGTAGGGAGGGTACTGTGGGTTGCGCGGCCGCACACATTACCGAATATAGGAAGAACTGGCGCAATTATAAATCATATTGCACTTTTCATATTGGGAGGAGGGCGCCAAAGAAATGCAACTCGCACAGGGCGTCACAATAGTTAGATACGGCTCTGTTTGCATCCATAATTAAATTGTGCGTTAGAGTAAACTAGACTTATTGTGTTTGTTCTAAATCGTCATGTCAGTAGTAATAAGTCATCAGTTTGTAATTGTTTTAACAATATGTATTTATATATACTTGTACCCTTAGGCTTGATCGGTAGGCTAGGTTATTTTTGGTTTCGGGCAGATCCGATTTTTTCATGATTGTATTTAAAACTGGAATACTGTTGTATTAATTCTTTACTTTTGATTTTATGCAGAACCCAAATCGCTATTATTATATTATATATTGTGTATTAATAGACTAAAGAAAGATTCAAAACACCACTCTGAAACGCTGACTGATGCTAACAAGACGAACTAACTTAATGGAGTCGGCTCTATCCCTGGACTACAGCTCGTCCCTGTCGACGGCCCGATCTTCTTCTAACCAACCGACACGGTCAACGAGCGAAACAAAACATGACGACAAACAAAGTGAGAAAAATGTCGGTCAGGATAACAGTGCTTTCGAAATGGACGAGGGTGAACAAAGGGACGCAACCCTAGAAAAGGCAGAAAATTGTTCGGATACACCTGGTGCTGTCCCTTCTAAATAAACTAACCTGTTTATAATCACATTTACAGAATAACGGTTTCTGACATGATATTATCAAGTATATAAATAAAAAAATGTAAATAGTAAATCCTTTGTGCGTTATTGATGAAGACAACAAAGTTTCAAATCCATTTATAACTTTTTTGGAGGTTCATCTCTAGATCACCCCTCAGAATTTTAGTCTCTGAATGAATACAATGTATGCATAGAAAAAATAAAAATAATGGCATCGGTGTGATGGTTTAAAAATTAACCTCCGAGCTAAACATAACAATACTGACTGTTGCAGAGCGTCCTTCGGCAAGGAGGATTAGGTAGTCAACTATCAATTTTTGTAGGTCCACTCAAGATCTCAAAAAAAAAAAATAAATAAAATAAACACATTTATGAACTATGTATCGGCGCCCTCTCATGGTTCAGCGTAGAGAGCTGCACGGGAGTCAAAATCACACCCAGTCCCACCCACTCCCGCGTTTTCAAAACCAGTCCCACCCGCTCCCAAAAGAAATTCCCCCCAGTCCCACCCGCTCCCGCGAAAATTGTTCCCAATCCCAACCGCTCCCATCAAAAAAAATATTCTATAACTCATTAATAATGGTTTAAAATTTTTTTTTAGAAATCCTCTCGAAAAACATACATGAAAAACATTTAAGATAATAGGTAAAATAAACAGTTCTACAATATAAGTCCATGTAAAAATAAGATGCAATTAACACTCTCAGGAGCCAACTGTGACCGCCTTTCTTCAAGAACGCGACCAGCCGAAGAAAATGTCCTTTCAGATGAGGTTGATGATGCCGGTATGCTCAGAATTTGCTGCACAACTTCTGAGAGATGTTTCCATGCAGTTGATTTGTCCCTCCAATACTCCAGTAAACTTTCACACTTTTCTGTACTCATGACTACGAACTTCTCCTAACTTCTCTTAATTAAGTAATGTCCGAATCCAGCCCCTATTTTCACCCCAACGTCCGTGCCCTAATTACCCTAAATATGTCACAGTCCCTTCAGTATTTTCACACCTTTACTGTCAACTATTCTATTGTTTCCCCACCTTGTCCTAAGTCGTCTGTCCCATTGTCACCCTTATTGGTATTACTCCTAACTCTTAGATATCTATTATATTAAAACGTCGAAGGGGATAGTCTCTGTCTCTAAATCTACTCTAGCTCGTCACAATAAGTATTATTATTATATTGAAAATAATTAATATTGGGGTGGGGGTATGTGTTTTTTCGTGTCAACTTTACAAAAATGACGATTTTCAACTTTCGGTAGTATGAGAATTAACCTGTCTAACCTAGTCGCAACTGGTATCGCCTGAATCGTCAAAATATGTTGGTTATATTATTGCTAATGACGTTTTGACCTAAATACCAAAAATGTCAAGGAATGGCCCTGAACTAGATGTGTATCATACATACACATCATCCCAAGATCATCTGTGCGATTTGATTGATTCATCAGAAGTCTGCGAGAGTCCCACTCAAACAAAACCTAAACCCACGGGACTCCCGCAAAAACAAAACCCAAACACACGGGACTCCCGCAAAAACAAAACCAATCCCATGGAACTCCCGATAAATTTATTTCCAATCCCGCGGGAGTCCCGCGGATTCCGCGGGACTCCCGCGAATCCCAATCCCGTGCAGCTCTCTAGTTCAGCGCCCCGTGCTACCCCTCCCACGTTACTGCATCGCCTATACCAGTGGTGGCGAGCCTTATGGCACGCGTGCCACAGTTGGCACGCAGAACCTCATCAATCGGCACTCGACTAAAATATCTTCTTCTTCTTACTTTGGCTCTACTGCCCATTTAGGGCCCTGGCCTGCCATAATGCACTTCTCCACTTTTTCCCGATCCATGGTCTTCTTCCTCCACTCTCTCACTCCTATGGCTTTAAGGGTCTTTCTCCACTTCCTCTAACCATCTAAGTCTTAGATTCTAAGATATCATTTCCTTTAATTGGCCTGTGTTTTTTACCCGCTAACATTTAAACAAGAGAAAAAAAAAAACCTTTGCATATTCTCGAGATTTTTTTTTGTTTGGAAGGATACTATAAATTTAACTAGAGATACTTGTTATCACTATTCTCTAAAAAATTATGGTCATTTTTTTTTGGTAAACAGTCGTAGGACTAAAATAACTTTAATCCTGTCCTGAATCCTGCATTGGTAAATTTCACATGAGTTACATTTCGTGTTCTGACAATAAATTATCACAATGCGTTAAGAAATATTGACAATCGCATTGAAATAATATTTTAATTATAATTTTCAGCGTCTTAATTGTTTAAAAATGTGAATTTTATGGGTGAAGATAAGTGTCGTAATACACAAACACACACACGCACAAACGTTGAGCAAATCTAAAACTTTCCTATTTATGCATTGTTGCATTATAAAAGGTAAATTTATAATGTTTGTGCTCAATAATTGTATAATGTTGTTGTTTTGTTCAGATAGCTCACTTTTGTTTAGTTGTTTTAGTTTATATTGAAAATATGCGAAGCCTGGAGCCTACATCAGTTGAGGGAAAGAAGAGGGGGAGGCGGGGGGCGTAACTAACAACTACTGTCCTAAATGTCTAAATGGACATTGTTGATATACCATGCAGACAAAAATGTACATTGACCAGTTAGTGTGTCAACTCTAACGTGGCCAAGTCAACGTTGAGATCAGCGGTGCTCAAACTTTCATATTGAGACTTAACAGCCCACGCACACGCGCACGCTTTCCATTGGTTGCTTTATTCAAATCATTAAGTAAATGATTAATGGTTATTATAATCTGTTTTGTTTTATTTAAAGAAATGCTTCAATTCTTTAAATGTTGTTGGACTTTTTTTTTTACTGGATTTTTTAGTTCAACTTTCACGGAGTTCCGTTATTTTGTTCTATCACAAACCAACGCTCCACAGTTCTTTATTTATTTAATTTTTGTGATATTTCCAGATAACATTACATGAATATATTTTAGTGATTTAAAGTTTAGAAAAGTTTGTATGGAACAAAAATATATGATTATTTATTGATTTATTTAAGTCAGATGTAAGGATACACTTTTTTACTTGGCTTTACAATCTTAAGAAGAAAAAAAACGTTATCTAATTAATAATTGAGTAATTTCAGAGGCTATGTAATGTTTTTTTTTTTTTTTAAATACTGTAAAATCACTGTTTCTATTGAATTCAGTAAACTTGATGCAGGGAATGAACCATTGAAGATTAATATTATTCATTACAGACACAATACTAAAGTCGTGAACATTATGTAGCCTCCGTTGCCTAGTGATGGTACTGATAAAGCACGCATATTCAAAAACTGTAACAAACAAAATATGCATTCTCGTAGTTTTAAATATTAAAAAGAATATATATGATTAGACCATCTTTATTATGAAACATATCTAGGCCTAGTCTTTTAAAAACGTGACGTAAGTCTTACACAGGCTATATCATTTTAAAAAGAAAGTTAATATGTTAACTAGCAAGGTTTGTTGTTGTTTTGTTTTCACTTTGTGAGCCGTTTAGGTAACACATAAACATGACTTCAAATTGTGACAAAAGAATATATTACAATGATATAAAGCAGTTAAATAACATTATCGAAAGTGGGAAAATGACGAGAAGTGGTTTTAAGACGATGCTGCAGTCCGGAAGTGCCGCTCATATTGACATCAACGCATGGAATATAGAGCATCAGTCGGATCACGGCAACAGTGCTATTAGAAAGCGGAATAATCCATCTAAGGGTAAAGAGAGTGAGTTTAGAGTTTCTGGCCTTGACTGTGTAGGAACTCTAGTTCTTCGTGAGTCGGCCCCAGCTTCAAGTGCAGGGGACAGCCTTTTGACAGAACAAGAAAATACCTTCGACGTCAACATTGGTGACACTGGGAAAGCTGTGTCTCCCGCTGACAGATACTGTCATGACTTACAGCCACATACTTCTGTCAGCGACACGTTCAACACTGTGATGACAGCAGTTGGTCAGCTCGTACTGAGACGAGACTGACCCACATTTGACAAAATTAATGATTGCCTGCAACAACCCAGTCTCACCAGGCAGATAAATTTACACTGCCATTAAACAAATCGGGTTTATTTGAATATTATTGTTTCACTTCAACACTTACATTAAAATGATTAGGTTTTGATATTTCATAAACAAAATCATTCGTCAATTTTTTATGTAATTGCTTTAATCGTAATATTTTTCCTTATTTTTGCTGGTAATTACATAATTTATTATGTATATTTTTTCAGCTCTGAATATGATGAAATGCTCTGATATATGCAGTGATTGTAGCAAATAAAACTTTACAGACTGAAGTCAGTCCGTGAGAAATGTATTATTCAAACAAAATGAAAATAAAGTAAAAATATATTTTTAATGAAAAATAACAAAATGAATTATATCAAATGCTTAAAAAGCATAAACACTAAAAAAATATTACATGATTATTAGTTATGTTATTAATTACTTTCTGTCATTTATTACTTTCTGTCATTGATCACTTTGTATTATAAATTATTGTATTTTTGTTACATTAAAATTTCAAATGTTTTCTTGAAGTCTTTAAATAAAGTAAATTTTACTAACTTGATATAACTAACTTTTATTAACTTGATATTCATGAATATGCTTATATTTTAAGTCAGTCGTTTACACACAAAGCTTATGTATAAACGCATAATTCTATACAATTATATCTTTACAAATTCTTCCTTGCACATATTTCCACATTTTTATGAAGTTTTTCACAGCGTTTATCGATTATAAATTTAAATATCCTGGCAAAAATATTTCATATACGCTCTTTCGTTTCTAATTTTAAAAAAAGAGATTTTTTTTCCCTTTTAAATAAAATTTTTAAAAAATGAAACCTTGGAAATAAAGTGTAGTCTTAGTTGTTAGCAGTGCTTTTTTTTTTTTCTTAAAACAATAAGGTACCGTAACTCCTATTTATGTCAGTAGCGTCATAAAGAAATAACATTGAAAATATAGTGAAGTACGGAAAAAAAAAGGTGCCGGAACGTCGTTCCGGTGCTGTCCGCCAGAAAAAAAAAAGCACTGGTTGTTAGAATTAATTAATTTCGACCTTGAGATGTTCACAAGTCTCCCCAGAAAAGTCGAGCATTATCAGAAGGTCGATCATTAGATAATCAATGTGCCAGAGAGACACTTCAACTACATTTTGGTATTCTTTTTCGCAAGAGTTACTCCATTGTTTGTCGGGGGTACGCATTGCACCGGGTTGAGAACCTTGGGTAAACATGTACGGCTAAAGCGGGAAACAATGAAATGATGTTAAAACATGATCATAAAAGGTAAGTTGTTGTTTTTTTATTTATTATTAGAGGAACACAGTACTAAGCAAATAAAAAGGGGTACACAGATGTTGAAAGTTTGGGAACCACTGAGTTACACCATTAAGATCGGCACTCCGATTAAACATTAAAATTTACCTTTCCCTTAAAGGTCACACCTGCACAACAGCAGACGATGCCTGTAGACCGAGTGTTGTGTGAAGCCGCTATGGAAACTGTGTGTGTGTCGTCACTTGTGATGTAATCGATCAGCTGCCCTGATCTCTGGTTTATTGTACAAAGAAAAAAGGGAGGGGGGGGGGTCACAGAGTTTCATTAACTAACTGCCATGACACACATCCAACAGTGGCCGATGAAGTGGAAGTGGTTTAATACGGATGACTGAAAAATTGTATAAATATATACATTGAAAACTTTCTACTCTATAGCTATAGATTTATTTAGATCTGTTTACAGCAGAACCCACCAACCCCTCTCCCCCCCCCCCTTCCGGGAATTCTTTTTTGCTTTCGGGGGGAGGGAGGGGATTGGTAGACTAAAATAAATGTTGTGGTTCTGACCCTAGTTCTGATGTTTGAGAGACGAATAGGCAGCCTAAATTAGACGACCTTCATTTCCAAAAGTCCGCCTCGCCTCCCCCCCCCCCCCTTTTCCCCTAAGTAAGAATTCCTATCACATATCATGATATACTGGAGCCCTCTCTCTCTCTCTCTCTCTCTCTCTCTCTCTCTCTCTCTTAGAAGAACTCTCTCAGTGAAACTGCGGGCTGAGAGTCTCTTAGAGCCCGTGAGATCAGACTCGCTGTGTCTCTCAACATCTGGAGGCTGCCATAAAAGCCCAATGGCCAGCAAGCTTCCGGACTGGTCCACCCTGTAGTCCGCCAGCCCGGGACACTCTAAAAAAAACACGTGATCCACGGTTTCCTCCACCATCCCTGCAGTGACGGCAAAGGGTATCGACATTGGGCCTCAACCTCCCAAAGTACGCGCCTATAGGACAATGTCCAGTGCGGAACTGGGCAATTAGCGCCTGCTCGATCCTGCTAAGCATCCACCACGGGTGAGTTTTGGGACGGCCGCTCCATCTATCTTCGGACATATATGCCCGTCACCCCTTTGTCCCAACTCGAGAACCACTGAGATTAATCAAAGAGCCTGATCTTGGCACACGCTTGCCTCAAGTGAGCTCTTTCTGTAGGAGCCCTAGACAGATACATTCGCTCAAAATATTTCTAAAAAGTCCCTGCCTAGCCGCCCCCCCCCCAACCCCGCCCCCGGTTAAAAAATACAACTCTTAAGAAATTATTGGTGCGCATGTTATGATTCTATAACATCACATTTCACCGATACCCTGGTACGCCGAGAGGGGAGGGCGGGGGGGGGTCATTGCCAGGGGGCCCACATCTGTAAGGGCCGCCCCGACCATGTCAATTTTTTCACGACTCATTGTTTATCAAGGGGTCCGCAATTATGTCCTGCCCTGGGGCCCTTGTTGGCTCTCGGCGCCCCTGCCGATACCCACGCAAGACCCCCATTTACCTTACTAATTAATGTAGAAAACACGCCAAAAGCAAAGAAATGAGGGCGGGGGGGGGAGGGTATATCTTTTTCTTTAATTAGAAACAGCTGAATAAAAGTTTAGTACTTTTCTGATCCGTTTACTCTCTAACAGAACATATTTTTTTTGAAGTACGACTCAGTCTCGACCAGCAAAAATCAATAATCTTCAAATGCAGTCTATAAGCTTTGTAGTGATACATTGAAACAATAGACCTTCATAGTTCTCCGTGAATCGTTCAAATTGAATCAATAATGTTGTTATGGCAAGTCAATAGAACTCAACGGACATTCAAAAAAAAAAAACGTTGTTCGCGAGAGTTTTTATTCTGGATTATAGAAAAATCGTTAAATGTCTAAATAAATTGTTACTGATTTCAAGACACTCTGTCACAAAACCGACCTATTAATGTTTTGTTGAATCGAGAACGGTTTTACGTGTGCACACTATGACAAGGAAGTGAGAGCAAATATACGTGGGTAGAGAGTTCTGAAGATTTCACCCGTTGTATTGTACTTCAGTATGACGTCATCAAAATCGAAAGGAGCGATGTCTCTTCACAGATGAGCAGAATAAAATTAATGTCTTCATTGACACGAATTACATGATGATCTGTCGGGTTAAGTACTGTTGGAGGTCTAAACTATTCCTTGTTATAATTTTGACAGTTATATTATTCTATTCCTCAACGTTATTTGTGCTTGGTGAGTAAAAAGTTTTTGTTTGTTTAGGGTAATATGAAAGGTAACCAACTGATATTTTAAATTATTGTAGGTGTGTAAGAATTGTTGTAAATAGGGTGTTGGGGCGGTCCGCTCCGCAGCCCCGTGGCCAGGGGGGCACTGGGGGGCCGTGCCCCCCTGCTAGGTGTGAAGTGCCCCCCCCCGCTTAAAAAGAAGAAAAAGAGGAAAAAATAAAGAAAAATTAACTAAAATGAGAAAGTACCCCCTTGCTGGGTATTGGTGCCCCCCTGCTTACTTTGACCTGGCTACGGGCCTGCCGCTCCGGATGGCACTTTACCTGCTACCGGGGAGGGGGGTGACATCTTTGGATGTTCACTGCTGCGATTCTTCAGAATATAAACATCATCTGTATGAAAATGATTGAATTCCAAATGTTCAGGCTTCGAATCATTTTTCTCCCTTTTATAAATAAAAAAAATGAATTCCTACAGACAAACACGTTGCTTTACAAAAAAAATATGCGCCACCAGCATATGGCTGAATTAATGGTAATTGTGTATACCAATCAGTCGTGCTAAACTTCCTCATAATCTGTGATTAATCCTTCGTATTCCAGATAGGTTTTGTTGTTTGTTTGTTTTTTCACTATAAACCACTAAACAACTATTTACCACCAATTCTTACACACCTATAATAAAATGAATGAATCCCTCTCTGCAGATAATCGCTCGAATTTTATTTTTTTAGCCACTTTTTTGAAATCATGTAATAAGGATTGATCCCTCCCTGACCCTCAAAAACTTGATTTTTCACAATTTTTAACTTTCGCCAAATGGAATGTGAATAACTAGCTTACATGAGTTGTCTTTTTTTTTTTGTTGGCCTTAAAAAGTGAAGATTTTACATATGAAGGCCAGTGCCGTAGCGAGCTTAACTTGCGCCCGGGGCACAATACCTTTTTAATACATTTTTAGCGCCCCCCCCATTCGAAAACCATATAATAATATATGTTAAATATACCATTTGGCGCCCTTTTGTGAGTAGCACCCGGGGCATGATGCCCCCTTGCCCACAGTGTCGCAACCAGGGGGGGGGAGGGGGGAGGCTTGAACCCCCCAGACCAAATCATCATATACATATTTTACTATATAAACTGTCGGTTTTGTATATGTGAGCCCCCCCCCCCAGCATTTTTTTTCTATATGTGAGCCCCCTCCACAGCATTTTTTGCTGGTTGCGCCACTGCTTGCCCACCCCTCACAACGCCTCTGATGAAGGCTGTCATTCTTTGAATCTGTCACAGACATGCTGGTTCATACAGCCCCCATGGCGAACAGTGATATAAATATGCCCCCCAAAGTGTAGCGATTATAATAATAAATGAGTTGAATGTTGTTTCGATTTCACTTATAATAGATAAATTATCAATTGATAAGCATTTCATATTGATTAATCAAAATTTCTTCATTTATTGATAATATTTTCCCGTCACCCTAGACCAGCACGTCACTGATCTGTCTCACATCATGCACACACACACATACACAAACTCACGTACACACACGGTGAGCCGTTCTTGTGGTTGGGCATACGAGGGGCTCTTTTCAATAAGAGCGTCCCGATGGTACATTTGATTACGGCCACCAATCATCTCTGAAATGAATGCCCAGGGCCACCAATCATCTCTGAAAGTAATGCCCAGTGACAACAATCATCTCTAAAAGTAATGCCCAGTGCCATCAATCATCTCTGAAAGTAATGCCCAGTGCTATCAATCATCTCTGAAAGTAATGCCCGGGGCCAACAATCATCTCTGAAAGTAATGCCCAGTGCCACCAATCATCTCTGAAAGTAATGCCCAGTGCCATCAATCATCTCTGAAAGTAATGCCCAGTGCCACCAATCATCACTGAAAGTAATGCCCAGTAATGTTTAGTCAAACAATTAATATATTTCTCTCCACCCTTGTGATTTCAAAAATTACTAATTTATCAATAAAGTTTACGTTTGGTCATTCTTTGCAGAAAGATTCTTCATTAAATCAAATGTTCAGAATTATGATGGAAATAACCGACCAATGGAAACGGCGAAAGAAAAAATAACAAATAGCAACGCTCTGAAATTGAAAACTTTTTATTTTTCTGGCGACACTGTTCTGAAAGTAGACAACAAATACATTTTAGAGAATTACAGTCCGGGGAACAAAATGAATTACAGTCTAGGGAACAAAATGAATGAAGATGTAACTGTCCAAAGTACTGGGTAAAGTATTAAATTACATGAGTATCAATTCCTGTCAAATCTGATATTTTACATAAAATGATTAACAATATTTACTAATTAACACGCATTTAGGCAGTCAAAATAGCTATGAAGCAAACATGTTTATGAAATGTTAATAGTGAACCACAGATTAGATATCATAATATATAATAATAATATGCGGAGTGAACTAACAATTGAAACTATGTTACTGTCATAAACTTCTCTCGTGATACCAGACTTCTTTTTTTAAATATGTACAAATTAAATAACGGTCTATTAACGGAAGAACAATGTTCAATGGATACTGTGGGCATATCCAGGGCCGGATTTATAGATAGGCTAACTAGCCCAAAATGTTAAGTAGTAAACACAAATAAAAAAAAAACTTAGAAATATAAATATTTTTTATTTTTTCAAAATGGGGCCCCTAAATGCACGTAAATTCAGCTCTGGGCATTTCAAATGTAAAGTGTACAATAAATCAACTCAACACAATGATCCCCATTCACACGCTTGTCATCTTCTCGTAAAAGGAAAATCAATGTATTGATCTAATGGACATTTTAGAAGATTTAAAAAATTCGCTTAAGGGTTGATTGGGGGGAGGGAGGACGGGGGGGGGGGACCATTCATGACATTTTCTAGACAAGCCGGTGAATAGAGCAGGTACATTATCAGTTATTGTTTGAAAAATCTGGTTCCAAGTTCCGTCAGCTGAATTATTTTTCTCACCAACATATGGGTGACACCAACATATGGGGGACACCAACAAATGGGTGACACCAACATATGGGTGACATCAACAAATGGGTGACACCAACAAATGGGTGACACCAACTAATGGGTGACACCAAAATGAACAATCCTAAATAGAACTCGGTCAAGTCGGCTTTCATTAACGATCATAGATAAAAACATGAGCAGTAGCACAGGATGTCGCCATTAAGAGAAGTAGCACAGGGTGCCACCATGCTGAGCGTCTGGAGCTTAGGTAAATGAATACACCTTGAATTCTGAATATTTCACACCGGGTGACACCAACCATAGTGACGCCACTTCTGTAAAAAGTGTTGTTGTTGTTTTGAATGCACTTTTAATCATGATAAACAAACGTAAATATGTAAACACAAACAAACACGCTAGTTCATTAGGCGCCCTATATATATATGATACACTAATATTTTCATGAAATAATTTATATGGCGGAGAACATGCGCAAATGAGATCATCAAAAAAAACATAGCTCAGTTTCCGCAAACACATACAAACACTTGCACGCATAAACACATTGACTTTTGTGTTGGTTTAAATACATTTGGTTGTTGCTAGGTTTATTAAATTGGAAGTTGATGTTTATTTTTTAAAGTCATAATAAAACTTAACGTTTATATACCTATTTATTTATTTATTTCGTAATCTTGTAGCTAGTTCTGTGTCTTCCCACAGACCAAAGGGAATCACATGTAACACAAACACTAGCGCGACACCTGTCACAGACAGAAACGTGATGCTGAGACAAAGATGTGGCGCTAACGGCATCAGGCTTCTGTCGTCGGTCAAAAAGAAGAGGAGCCCAAGGTTTCATATAGCCCCATTGATTTTATCAGGACACAAGCCGAAAGTTTTCTTTTGTCCGCTGGCTAAAGTTGGCTCAACATTTTTTACCAGGTAAACAACTTCAGATATTTGTACTATCAAACTTAGAAACTTTGGCAAGAGCACAAGAGACGATAGATCGAGTGTTTACATGAAATAAAGTGGCGGTGCTGAAGTCACATTACACGTATATTAAAACAGCCTAACGGATCGTACTTCACCCGCGGGATACACTTTTCAACACACGCATGTCATACACTTACGCCCGTTCTCAAACGGTGGTACGCGTACCCCAAGGGAATAAGGTTATGCCGGTGCACGCAGAGCAGAGACATATAATTTTCGTTTAAAAAATAACAAAAGTTTCAAAAAGGTCACCTGTTTGCTGCGTGACTTATCACCAAAGCACGTGCCCAATTATCACATTAGAAAGACAATCACAATCCATTATGAAAATAAGTACCATTTATTAGCGAACTTACGTGTGAGGGGTGCCCGGGGACATACTTTTGTTCCCTTCAGGGTACAGTCGCTAAAATAGTTGACAACCAATGCCGTAGACCCGGAACTCTGTGTACTGCCACGGTCCCAATTAGATTATCATGTGTTTCGTCAAGAATAGACTAGCCCAGGGGTAGGCAAACTACGGCCAGCGGGCTGCGAGCGGCCCGTCTGAGTATATTGTGCGGCCCGTATGCATGTATAGGTTCGTATTTTATTATGTAATATGCATGTGCAGTAGAGTGTGAATGTGAAATAAATAACAAATACAAGATTATTATCTTTAGTTCAAATACAAGATTATTATCTTTTTATACGTTGTAAATTGTAATTGAAGTAGACAAAATATATATGCGGCCCGCCAATAACAAATTTTCAATATGGCCTTCCGTAGAAAAAATTGCCCACCCCTGGGTCAATTGCTGATAATATGCTTTACCTAAATTTATAACTTAAACTTAACATTTTCATCCAGGTATCTAATGACTCTGACAAAATCGGGACAAGACAAGTCCCCTTATTCCATTAAAGTCAAAGAAGCCAAACGATCAGGTCTGGAAAACTTCGACACTTTTAAGAATGACTTAAAGAAGTTACATTTTCTGGACACATCTTTCAAATTTCTGTTTTGCAGAAATCCCTACACGAGACTCTTCTCAGCTTACGTCGACAAACTCTATTCACCAAATCCATATTACTGGAAATACTGGGGTCGGAAAGCCCCGCTGATGAAGAAAACCGCCGAGCAGAAATGCGGCGTGGGAGTGTCCTTCCCCTTGTTCGTTAAACTGGTCATTCGCCTTCTTCATCGAACGGACATGCACGTGATGCCAATGTCCACATTGTGCAGGCTCTGTGACGTCAATTGGGATTTCGTGGGCCTAATGGAAGACTCAGTTAAAGACATAGACGCCCTCTCCCGGCACCTCAACGTCAGCGCGTCCTACCAGCACGAACCAGAGTACAAAATGTCGTCTGCTGTAGATGCCATTTTCGATTCGACCAACGACGTCTTCCGGTCTTGGCAGAAAGATGTCAAAAAGTGCATGTCCATGTCCGATGCCAGTCGAATCATATGGAGAAAGCTTCAAATCAGGGGCATCATTTACGCAAACTTATCTTTTCCTTTCTCGGTCAATGAAACAAACGTGATGACTGCCGAGAAGTTCCAGAAAGCCTGCATACAGGCTGCTGAGATATCTACAAACACGACAATACTTAGGATACAGAAAAATACGGCTTTCAGGGAAGCCTACCAAATGGTTGAAAAAGCCGACATTGAAGCTTTACAGCGTATTTACAGTCAAGATTTATCACTATTGGGATATCCTCTCTGGCCATCAGTTGGCAGCAGTGTTGCCAGCAATGCTACAAAAAATATCTTAAACTGGCGCCAGCCTTGGATAGTTTGATGCGTGAGACATACGATGGGTGCGGAGCTGTTCTATGGATGAGCAGACTTGGAGACCGCGTATGGACCCCACTGACAAAAGGACACCCTTCCAATAATAAATCTGCTGTTATCAAGGCCCCAACAGGTACCTTTGCCCATGGCCTACAGGTATTTCTAGAAGTCTTTGGCAAGGGCTACCGAAGGCCTAAAACCGACTTTGGATGGATGTATATAAGAAATGTTGCTAATATTTGAAATGACTGATTTATTATTTTGTAAATATGGCCTGAATGGGTCCAATATCTTCAACATAATTTATGAGCCTTTGGGCTGTTTTCTTTTATTGACATAATAAAAAACTTCTGGTTTTATATTTAAAAAAATCCTGTTGTAAGATTCTAACTAACTCGTAAAACAGAGATTAATTGAGAACTTCTCTTAATTTACGGGACAATGATGAAAAGGACTTCACATTTCTTCAAATTGTTCTTAACTATTTTTATTCTGTCTATGATTGGTTACTGATAGTTTAGTTGCAAACACTGCTATTTACATTTCTGGTCAATTCAATTTCGCATGTGTCATAAAAATTATTCCATTATCACTATGTATATTTATGTCAAAGCTATTCAATGTAACTTATTGTACTATTTTTAACTGTACAAAAACTCAAGCGATTAGTCTGCTCCACAGATTAGATATTATATCTGTGGTCTGCACCCCAGTATAATGAATTTGAATTATATAATCAAAATAAAGGGAAGTTCCCCCATGGCTCTCACATGTTGAAGTTGTCTTTTTCTAACGGCCCTGCCCAGCTAAGGTTGCTGATTCCCTGATTGTACTAAAGATTCAAGACTTATAGACAACCTCACATCATCTACACATATAGTTAAAACTGCACACATTTGTTGTAAAACTTAAGAATTGGATACAATGTTTAAAAACTTTTTATTATAACATTTTCTTGTTATTAATGTTATAGTATTAAAATATTTCAATTAAATGTGTGATTAAAAATTATCAATTCAATTTGTTGCAGCTAAATTAATAATTCCTTTGCAAATCCTATTTATTTCATCTTCTTATGTTGTAAACTTGAGAAAATATATTAGCAAATATTCATATTTTTATATAAACTCTATCACAGTGAACAATCAATTTCGGAATCAAAAATATTATCAACAGTAAGGACTAATGACATGAACCAAACATGAGGAAAAAATATTAGATAAAAGGTGTATTACTAGTTGACAGCAATGTTGCAATTTAAGTTTTTATCTACTGCAACTACATGTATGCAGTTACTGCTAGATAAAAGTTTTCAACTGCCATGATGTTATGATATTGTTATCCAACCATTAGAAGGGAGGGTGGGTGAAGTTGGTACATTACTCACAGGCACCGAGTTCAAGGGATGCCCCTACTTTGTCATGTTTAATGTTACATTTATCTTAAACATACTTGTCTAAATGTCTAAAACAGTTTTTCTGTCATTTGCCCTGCTGTTGTAACTCTTAGTCCAACCTTAAAGGAAATTTTTATTCACAGATGATACAGAATGATACTGTGAGTCTGATTACAAAATTTGGACTTGTTTTAGCCTTATAATAAGAAAATCATCTAAAACCAAATTTTCAAACAGCCATTAGTTTATTAAAGTTACAAATAAAAGCAAGTAAACAACCTGCAAATCCAGAGAGTAAAAATAACATAACATAAAAAAAAAAAACGAATACATTGCATAACAACAATAAAAATATTTCAAATCAAAGATTGCACAACTTCATATTCTTAGAGAAATCCCAATGACATGTGAGCCAGATTTCTTCAAGAAGTGAGTTTCAAAAACAGTGTCTATTTAAACTAGTCCAACAAACATATGGAATCTTGACTCTGCTGTTGCTGAGACTGGAGTCTTCTGTTTTCAAACTCTAAGAGTTTCTGAGTCAGCTCTTCTTTTTCCTTCTGCAGCTTCTCTATTTCCAATAAGTTGTTCTTAAGTCTCAGCTCCAGGTTATGAAGCAGAGGAACGCTAACCACATCTAGAACATGTGACACAGACTTTGTGTAAACTGTTGAAATACATAAAATATAAATATTACTCATACATAACAGTGAAAAGTTTCACCTGTTGTCATGGTATAGTTGTGTGTACGATGCACACAGGTGTGTGTGTTTTGGAGCTTGGCCAACCAGGTCAATCTGAGGTCACGGGGTCAAGAAGTGTGATAGAGAGGGAGTAGAATGTTCGAGGAATGATGAGTGCATATTATATAAGAGGCTGTTTGTAAGTTTGGAGTTCAGTTCGGAGTTCAGTTAAAGAGTCCAAGTCAGAGAGAGAGAGAGAGAGTATTCAAGTTCAGTTTAGAAAGTTCAGTTCAGTCAGCGTATCAGAGTATATGAGTTCAGTTAATCAGTTGAATTTATTGGAAAGTTGATAAGTGTCTATTCATTGACTTAAGGGGATTATTAGTCATTGTGATAATTCAGTTCATATTGGATTTATTCTACTGTTTATATATTTTATTGTATTGTTAATAAACTACTATGAACCATGGAACATGAATTGAGTTACTTATATAAATCCGTTACATGGTGACAACAATATTACATTCGTTACATCTGTATTCTTTTTTTTTTTCATAACTTTTAGCTCCTATTGGAGCATAGTGTCTTAACAGTATCGCGCCACCAGACATGGTGAAGGAGGGCAGCCATCTTGAGCTGGGCCCATGATATCCCTGTCTCTTTTATTTCACCTTTTCACTGCTCTCCGTATCTGTTTTATCTTGCCTTGTGGATCCATTCCAGTGCCTATCTAGTAACGTTGTCAGCTGGTTTTCTAAGGATATCACACATCCGTTGCCATTTCTTTTCTTGATTTCTTAGCTATTGAATGCATTACACTTTTATTATCAGACATAGTTATAGGGAAAAGTTTTAGCCGTATACTTCCAGCTTTTTAAAGATGAGATCTTATCTCTTTATTTTATGTCAAAGAACTGCACATTTCTGTTTTTTTTTTAAATGTGATAGCAAATACATTAAGTTTTTATGAAACAGTGAAATGTTATTACAATGGGCAATGTAAAGAATTATTCAGTATTGAATATTTTTGGCCCTTTACCATTGTCTAAGTCTGTTAAAAAACATTACTGTAACGGACCTCTTACTTTCAGAATTTAAAAAAAAAAA
Organism: Bulinus truncatus; assembly: GCA_021962125.1. Classification (NCBI taxonomy): domain Eukaryota; kingdom Metazoa; phylum Mollusca; class Gastropoda; family Planorbidae; genus Bulinus; species Bulinus truncatus. The sequence continues at coordinate 1,390,490 of JAGDYQ010000211.1, read as the reverse complement.
AAGCTTTTGCCGATATTATTTCCCCACATCACATGTTTTTACTTTTAACATATAATGAACGGTGGAGAGATTTTGTAATAGAAACATATCACTGTAATTAAGAAAACTGACATAAAAATAATACAAAAGGCTTAAAATTATCATTAAAAAAAAATGTAAGAATCACACCAGATGATTTCACTATATAACGGTGACATCAGTGCTAAAGAAATTAATACTATACATACTACTATTTATAAAGTATGAGCACAATATAATAACTAGTCTTCTTTTATCATATCAGACACTATTTCAATGCAAACAATCCAGGGCAGCTTTTACCTGCAGCATTGTGGATGCGTGTTAAAAGATCTTGATCGTCGCTGGTGACTTTCGCATAAGCTTCATTCTCTTCCTGCAACAGTATTTCTGGTATGGTGACCAGAGCTTCAAGACAAGGTTTTGAAATTGTAGGAGATGGTACAATCTTCAAAGGTACTTCAATTCTTTGAAATCTTACAAATAAGTAAAGCTCAAATTTAATAATACCAATTGTATAGCTTCCATAATATAGACCAGTGTTTCCCAAACTTTCAACAAATGTGTACCCCAGTTTTTATTTTCATAGTACTGAGTACTACTAGTAGAAAATAAACAAATTTGCCTATTGTATTTACGGTCACCCCCCTCATTTAATAGTTTTCGCTTTAGCTGTGCATGTTAACCCAATGTTTTCAGCCCTCGCACCCCTAGGGAATAACACAATTTGGGAAACACTGATATAGGCAGTATAAAAATAAGTAAAAATGTGTAACACATCCCAAAAACTGCTTTACTTTTTTAATTACCCTAGTTGTGTTTTCTTATTATTGTGGATAGTTGTTTTTTTCGATAATTGAAATGATTCATTTTGCTTTAAATAATAAGTGGATAAATTTTAAAAATAAAATAGCAACCTTTCACACATAATTTATCAAGTGGTTTATACTATACATAATAGAATCAAAACTAGAAATGTACAAATTTTTAAAATAAGAGGTCCAGATGGCTAACGTTATGAATGTGACATACATTGAAATAATTTTATTCTGTGTAAATAATCTATTATGTATGGAAATATATTGGCCTCACCTCACCTAAAATTATAACAAAAGAGTTCTTAGCATTAACTAATAATTTATACTACTCTAAAAACGCAGATGTAAAATAATCGTGAAAGAAATCAGAAATGCACAAGTTAAAAAAAACACACAATTAGTGTATAATGAAGTCAATGAAGTGAAAATAATAGTTAAATAAATATTTTGAAATAAAATATTTTCGATCAATTCTATAGGAGTTACTATACTTTTAGGAAATTTACTCACTGTGAATTAATTTCCCGAGACTGGAAACAAGTTACTTCAATTCTGTTTTGCTGCAAAAATGAAAGAAAAAAAAATGTTTTTATCTATCAAAATTAAATACATATTACTTTTTGAGTCCTAAAAGTATGGCAATAAATTTTTAACTAGTTAAGGAAAACATCATTTGCAAGAATTTACCTTTGTAGTTTTGTCCTCATTAAAGACTGAAAATATAATGCCGACAAATCCATCATCCATTTGTTGATAGTTAAACTGTGTTTGGACATCTGTAAAAAATAAACCAATTTGTTTTAAAATAAATGTACACGTAATATGAAAAAAAGACACTAAAAAAAGTTTTCAAAATAAAATTCACTAAATCAGAAAGTTACTGATGGACATTTATTTTAAATAAATGCAAGCATAAAAAAAAGTTTTCTTGTCTATTTAAAGTAAAATTACTGAAAGAGACAATTACCGACATGTGATGGCCACACTGTAATGTGTGGATGTGAATGGTACCAGCCCACAACTCTCATCGGTCTGTTCAATTCTTTTGACAAGTGCTAAAAACAAATAAAACGTTTTAAGTTCCATGTCCATATACACCTTTTATGTTTTTAATATGATACAGTATTTGTTTTAAGTTGCATGTACATGAATTTATTTAGGTTTTTATACATTATACAGTATTTTTTTTTTCATTCCATGCATTTAATTTCTGCACTTTTTGTTTGAGTATATTCTCTAAATTTCTCAAGTAATTATACAACATAGAGAAAAATAAGTGACTTCTAACTGTTAATGTTATAATAAGAACAAGGATGCTAAAGTAAAACTATTCAATCCAGTGTATCAAGGAGTTTTTAAACCAGTATAATTGTTTTTCAAAAAAAAAAAAAGATCTCGTTTTACCTAAAGGTTCATAAAACGACAGCATATAAAGAATTATAGATACAACATATAGGTACCACATCCTCTGACTTCTGAGTCAAACAATTTTGTTTTATTTTATCAAACATCTTACTTCAGCTTTGATTGATGCATCTGTCTGTTGTTCTGGTGATATTTCTACTCTGTCTGCTTGTTTGTCTGATCTGCACAGTAACACAACAGATGAGATATGGAGGACTTTTGTTTCATCCACCTAAAAAGAAAATATAAAAATTAACTCAAAAAAAAAAAAAAAACTGAATGCAAGATTAAATAAACCAAAAGCAACATCAGTTGTACAAATACTTTTTGAAAAACAATTTTACATCCTCCCCTCTCTCTACAGTTCCTAAAAATATTCAATAAGCTATCCGAAATAAATGTTTCTTCCTCGCAGTTGATGCTTTTTTTCATATAATTCTACCATGAAAAATCGTATTCTGTCCTTGAGAATTCAGAACTGGCTAAAAGTGAGCACATTATATTTTATTTAGATTCTTCTCCAGTAGATAATTTTTTTTTGCTAGATATTCTTTTAAAATTGAAAAAAGTACAGACTCTGGCAGATTATGAGCCAGTTAGTCTAACAGATAATTTATTTATTTCCTAGTTTCACCAGTCCCTTTTCTTAAGATAAAAAAAATCAGCTATAGAAGCTCTTCCCACAAGAGAACATTATTCAAAGTGCCTCATAAGAAACCTGTACACAACAACCTCAACATGAAAATGCACTACAAAAGATCAGCTGCTCTACTGTCAGCTCCTGTGGATGGATGGTCGTGCGTTAAAGCGCTTGACCGTCGACCTGAAGGTAACTAAAGTTCCCGATATATCTCCAGTGGTGCCTCCATGGCCATGGCACTATCAGCTATGGCGGAGATGAAAGAAGGACACCATAAAAATCTTAAAGGGACTTCTCACACACACTGTGAAACTTGAGGTTTGTTGGTTTCCTCACCTCGATGTGCACACCATTAACTAAATGCTAATAACAGTGAACTAGTCATTTTATTGAAAATGGATGAGTGATTGGCTGATGATCTGTCAGTTAGTGTTGGCAAAATCTGCACCTTTGCTTCAATTATATCAATCCCTTTGGTAAAATGCATAAAATGTTTCTACCAAGAAATAACGTTATGACTGATACATGAACCTTCAGGTTTACTCTGTACAGGTGAGTTTGAAAATGTCATGTTTATACCAATATGAATTTGATTTATACTGTTCCCGATTAGGACGATAGCATCAAAAGCTTAATTTCCTAAATCTACCATGAAGGATCACAAAGCTTTGGTTTAGCAAGAATACTCATTTCCCTGCAAACCCCAAAAATTATAGACACATTTGTGAGACATGTAAAAAAATTATACATAACCAAGAGAATTATTTAATAATTGGATTGCTTTTTAAAGTCTATTGTTGACATGAAATTCAGAAATATTCTTCACTCAAAGCTTCCACAGCAGCGTTCTTTTCATTATAATCATTCAATGAAATATAGGTAAAGAAAATATTTTTTAAGTAACTTCTAAGAATTATTAGCAAGTAAGTTTACTGTCCATTTCATTTGCCTCACACTAGACCATTGCATTGATAAGGATAAGAAAGAACCATTTATCTCATGGGCGTACTTTTGTTAAAAATCACCATATTATATGGCATATATATAGGCCTATTTTAATTAGTGTCTTAAGCAAATAAATGAATATGCCTGAACTGCCACAACCCAATACAGATAAGGACATTATCAACATTGTAGTAAACCCTCAGCCTACTCAAAATCTTGAAGTGACTCAGATGCCAAAACAAAAGAAAAGGAAAAAATCAGCTGGGCAGAAGCTGCAGAATCACTAAATAAGTTTATCTCTTTTGCTGAGGCTAGTACTAGCTACAGTGCTTCAGAAATTATTGATTTCCATATCATTAAAAATAAATTTTATACTATAGGCCAAAAGTCAAGAAAACAAAAAGACATTCATGACTTTTTTAAATCTAAGTGCAATATGCTTTACAGTATGTGTACATACATTATATGAAATGTAAAATAAACTTTGTTGTATGTATTTGTAGTTTAATTATTAACCTAATTGTTCTTATAATTACCGCCCGATAGACCGGAATTTTCGGTACTCCGGCACAGAGCCGGTCCCAAATAAGCTGGATTATCGTACTTCTACTGTACCTATAACATACAACTAAAATTATTTTTAATTCTGAAAACGCAGTGGCTACGGTTCTGTCTAGACCGAACCCGTATTTTTTTTACTTCGGGTACCAGCCATAGATAATATTGCTCCACACCCTATCCCTAACCCTAATCCTGAAAAAAAAAAATTCTGAAAAAAACATGCCATGTTCCTTATACCCTAATATAATGGTTTTGGCTGGTACCGGAGTTACTGCGTACTTATTATTGCATATTTTTTGTTTTCGGGGCTAGGGTTAGGAATAGGCTATAGGGTTAGGATTAGCCTGATTAGGAGCAATATCTATAGCTGGACCCTAACCCTATTCCTAACCCTAACTCTAGCCCCGAAAACAAAAAAAAAATATGCTATAATAAGTATGGCTGGTACCCGGAAAAAAATACGGGTTCTGTCTAGACAGAACCGTAGCCACTGCGTTCTGAAAAAGCCAGAGAAAAGTGAGAGGATTTCACTTTAAAAAAAATAATTAATATCAGTTAAAAGAAACTTTACCTCACCAATTAAAAGACCCATGACCTCTTCTCGCTCCGTTGAAAGAGCATGGGTGAGACATACAAGATACACATCAGAATACATACAAACACTTTTTAAACTCATTCTGCACCAGATTAATTGTTTACATCTACTACGAGCAAAGCTGAAGCCCGGAAGTAAAAGGACAAAAATTTAAACACTCGCCATTTTACTATTTTAGTTTCGTGAATTTACTAACAAATAAATAATAATTCCCTATTGAAACTTTCGTTTTATAACAGCAAAAAAAAAAAAAATGCACACTTCAGGGTCTCAGTTGTGTGGTCACCCATTATATCTTTATACAGTGAAATGTCGTTATTACGAACGTCAGTGTAACGAATTATTCAGTACAGCGAATTTTTTTATCGCCCCTTCCCATCGCTTATATAACATCTGTTAAAAAGTGTCGTTGTAACGAATTTCTTTTTTCAGTATTGCGAAAAAAATAGCCGTTTTGCCGATATTTAATTTTATCCTCTTACCAAAAAAAAAAATTCAATTCCTCAAATTTCTAAATTTCAAGTCAACTTGAGCTCAACAACATCCACAGTTACTAGATAATGGGAAGGGGGAGTGTGAGAGGAGTAAGATATTATGGTAACTTTTAACCTCTGTTGATGATGATAGTAAAAATTAATTCCACCACGTCAAGTGTCGTCTTGGGACAGCGGGAATTGGGGGGGGGGGGGCAAAATGGGTGGGGTCACAATTACGTAATAACGAACGGGGAAGGGATGAGATGAGAGTTTTAGCAAGGTGGAGAAAGGGGAGAGGAAGACAGCTAAGACGTCATGGGACAGCCAAGCGACGGTGGGCACAATTACGTAACAACAAACTGGGGGGGGGGGATGAGAGTTTTAGCAAGGTGGGAAAGGGGAGAAGGAATAAAGAGCAAATACGTCATAGAACAACCACGCTCGCGGGATAAAAAAAAATCAATAATGTTAACGAACTGCCGGTACCGCTATTTAATTAATAATACAGGATGAGAAGAATAAAAGAGTGATTTATTTGACCTTTTTGTGATATAACTGTACTTTTTTTCTAATTGTAATAAAATTGATTCTAGTTAAAAAAAATAAACATATATGTTTTTTTATAAATATATAAATTATTTCATTGTTTACTAGATGAGACATATAAGAGCCGTCTTAGGCACATTACACATGGGTCTCATAAATTAAGGGGAGTAAGTCATGTTGAATAACTTACAAAAATAAATGAGTTACGCCCCTTAGTTCAATGACCGTTAGCAGTAAGTAACGAATCTAAAAGCTAAATTAGTAGCTAAACTAATAAGAAATAAACGGAAAGAACATTTAACATTTTTAGCTAAATATCTTTGGTGAAATTTGCAAAATGCCGCAATATATTTGCATTTAAAAACCCAAATGACCTATATCCACATATTAAGAATAGAAAATGACGTCGTGGAAACCGCCCCCCCCCCCCATTTCATTGTAACAAATTTTCAGTATTACGAACGAATTTCGAGTCCCCCGTCAATTTCGTTATAGCGACATTTCACTGTACTAGGATTGTTCTGGCCTTGTACGGCTTGGCGGTCCTGTCACTTTCCATAATCTGATTATAATTGGCTTGACCATAAGCATACTATATCTTCATGTGTGATATCTATGGGCTTGACAATTGTGGTGAAGACCTCTTTTGTTTGAGATGATCAAGAGTCAAATATTTGCTGAAAGCTTACATGGTCAGAGTTATCATTAAGTTTTAGGGAGGGACACTAGATTAAAGCAGGCACGCCGAGAGGGGGGGCAGGCGGGGTCATTGCCTGGGGGCCCGCATCTGTAAGGGGGCCCGGCCGCCCCGACCATGTCAATTTTTTCATTGTTTATTAAGGGGCCCGCAATGATGTCCTGCCCTGGGGCCCGTGTTGGCTCTCGGCGCCCCTGGATTAAAGTACTTGATGTCTCTTATTGAATTCATGCTTGACACAGTATACTTATGAATTTTTTATCCTTTTGTTGGTCTTTAAAAGAGCACTCAATGCAGTTTTACCATTTTATGCTTGACTAAAATATAATAAATGCTTCTGATTAGACAGGAGTATGCCAAATTACAGAGTAGCCTATCGAATGTTCATTAAAACAAAAAAAAAAGACTGTGGCAGGAAGCAAAATTCTTATGCCAGCATCCACCATAGCCAAAAAGTTTTATTAAAAAAAACTTAGATTCATAACATAACTGAAAAAGAAAAGATTCTTTACATAATTATATTATATAGAGGGAATGCCCGACATCACTTGAAAAGGCAAGGTAAGAGTTAAAGGACCTAAATATTTATTTACACTTGTTACAATCTTTGGCTGCATTTATCCAGTGAAAGCATATTAAACCATAACATCCCTAAAGATTTCAAATAATAAATGTAAAACCAGGCTTACAGATATTTTAGTTGCATAGGCCTATCCCTTTCCACTGAATTCTTTTACTGATAATTTATTGCATTAAAAGTATAGACTAAACATAAAATATCAATTTTTCAGGCATCTCATTAAAAAATGGTTTGTAAAATTTTCACACATGAAATGCTATACAGTTTTAGAAAAAAAATGGCAATTTATATCCATATCGCCAATGTGGTATTAGAAAAAATATAGTACCGTATAACTGCATTGCAGTTATTTTTTTAGTACTGACCTTTTGATATATTTATTTGTATTGTCACAAGTAAGTTATCTATATGCAGTAGTTTTTTTTAAATTGCCTCCTCTTAAATTGTTTTTAACATGCTCTGTCCGACTGACAATTTGGCAAACAGATAATAAAAAAAATGTTAACAACTAAGGGAAATAATTCACTTTGCAAACTTAATGAGATTGTTGTCCATTCTGTTTTTAAATGTGAAGATTTCTATGTTGCATAAGCCATAAAATATAAATAATTTCTGCTTAATATACATAATTTAAAATATGTGTAGTAGCATCAAGTGGTATCGTAATACCTGATGTGCGCAAATATTTACATGTACTTTATTTACTACACTTGGTAATTTATTTATACCAAATACAGCAATGATATAAAATTCTTGTTTGAAAAATAAATAATGATTAAGTTAAATTTGCCTTCAGTTTCTCAAATGCAATAAAAAACTATTCTGAAAAATGTTTTATTTACTCATATCTATATATATATTCAACAAACGTTTACCTATTCCTAAGAAAAAATGTAAAAAAAAAACAATTTTAATAAATTAAAATTTGTTTATTAATTATATCACAGCATAGAAAAACAATAGAAAAATAAATGCTGTAGAGACAGACATTGCACATTCTCCCTCACACGCTGTACAGTGTAATATGAAAACATAACTATACCACACTCACGTTTACAACAAGTCATAACAAAATGGAATGTTTCTCTTATATCAGATAAATTAAATAAATAACAAAAAAGTAATTATACATGTATATATTTTTTTATTTTATAACTGTCTGGGCTTATTTCTAATTTAAATGCATCATCAAGCAAAAATCAGACAAACGTATCAACAATAGATTACATTTCTGAATAAAAATAAAATTAAAATGTTTGTTACCAATGAGCAGTGATGAAGATAAAGTGTATTTTTTTTATTTGAAACTTTAAAAATGTTTCATTCTGAAAGACTTGGGTAAATGAAATATGTCAGGAGAATAAAGGAAAAAAAAACATAGAACGGGAGATTATTCATTATGATATTCTGAGGCATGTCTGATTGGTTTTAAAATGAGCATAATTTCAGCTGTAATAATGAATTTTTTTTTAACGTGAGTGTCAAAATTGTACAAAATAATTTTAAACAATCCCAGATCTGTGAAAATTTTCAAGTAAAAAACAAAAAACTTCACAATCATAATAACTATTTTCTATGCTGAATATTATTACCGAAGTTGGTTCACTCACATATGTCTACTAAAATAAGCGCAAAATCAATTTGTTCTTTTATCATGATAATATGTTCTAATAAGAGCAGTGTATTATTTCTTTGTTAAATCCATGTCGAACATATTTTTTTTAACCAGCTTCCAAGACAGACTCTAAGTGGTCAGTTTATTATTATTCAATATATTAAATACCAGGCAACATGTTTACGCAAGTGTATTTGCTATGCATATGAACTAAAAAAAATCAAATAATTTAATATAACAAATAAACAATAACGTAATAATTATCATCGTAATACGTTTTACACTAGTAAGCTTATTACAATACATGTATTTAACAGATTTCTTTTTAAAAAATGGGTTACATGGCCAGAATGCTTATCAATTTTGTTTATTCTGGAACTAATGCCACTCATTTTGCTTTTTAAAATTTTTGTGATAACTTCAATAAGCCCTCATGCGATTTACACTTAAGCCATTAATATAAACAGAAATATTTGACCCAATTCAGTACAGCAGTTCAAGTGTGATGTTTCAACAATTGATTTCATAAAACAGTGGTGGCAGAAATCAACTACATAAATGACTAATGAAAATGTCCAAATGGGAATATTTAAACTATATATCTTTTTTCTAATCACTGTGCATGATGAAAGCAAAAAGTTATTACTAAAAATGGACACGGATCATTTTAACCATTAGCTTCCTGTTGTTTGCATGGACTGAAAATAATACTAAGCTGCCAATAAAAAAACTAAAACAAATAGTTTCCATATTAGTAAGTTTAAATGAAGTCAATTTCTTATAATGATAAGATTAATTACAAAATAATAAAATTGCATTGTAAAATAATAATTACAATTAAAAAAAAAAATCATTAGCAATTATGTTTATTAACATATTTGTTTTCTAAGAAAAGTAAGTTTGTGAAAAGAAAGTTTGTAAACTCTTTTTATTAATATCGGATTTAAAGCCCAAGGCAGTGTTCAAAGACCTGAAAAATAGGTGGCTCTGGAAAAGATGCTATCAAAGATCAAGGAAGCTAATGGTTAAACTTAATTACTTTTTCTCGATATGGATTTATAAATAAATACACCCACTTACTTGCAGTATACTCTATGGAGATATATAATGTCAGAAAGACAAAATAAAATTTCAAACTCATAAGTAAAGTGCTAGAAAACAAATTATCAATTAAAAACAAATTAAAGTTATCTAAATTCATCAGCACTACCACTCAAGGGACTTCCAGCAGATACTAAAGTCTTGTCAGAACTGGTGCTGTCTTCATTTCCAGAGTCTGGACTGTCAGGAGAAAGTGGTTCCTGTAAGGCTTTTCGTCTGAAATTTTAAATGAAAAAACATCAAGCATTTCAATCAGCTAATATATTAAACCTTAATTTTTTAACGTGACCTTTTATATCTTAATGCAGTGTTTTGATCTACAAGATCTTAATAGTGTTTTGATCTATAAGATCTTAATACAGTATTTCGATCTATAAGATCTTAATACAGTATTTATTGTGTGTTCTACTAAAAAGAACAAAAACTCTTTAAAAATAATTTATGAAAATTAGCGAAAACAGTTTTCTATATTTTTTTTTAAATTTCCTAAATTTTTACCTAAAGAATAGTGTAATGAGATATAGACTCAGGACCTACGATGATAAAAGTTATTAATTTTCAATAAACTTTACAACAGCCATTATAGAATTAATTGCTGAATAGTTGTTGGTCAAACTGTTCTAAGTTCGAAATGGAGTTAAACAAACTTAAAGAAAAAAAAGAGAAAAACCCATAAAAAAATGCTATTACGAAACAGAAAAAAAGCTACCATACCCAAAGTAAGAGAATCATCGTTAGATGAATAATACACATGTTAAAAATGTATATGGACATAAACGGAATTAAAAACAAAGGAAAGTACTTGTATCCATAATTATCTAAAAAAAATGCATGCTATTACAAAAGTGCTGGAACCGTCAAAATAAAACCAGAATAAATACCAAGTGATAACCCAAAAACGCCGGAAGGAAATAATAGAACTTACCAAGACAATTAGCTAAGATAAAAAAAAACAACTTTGATATCAATAGAAAAAAAAAAAAATTCAGCAGAACTGTGTGACCAACCTATTTTCTGAATCAAGAAGTTGAAACTTAAAGATTCAATTACTTTTAATTTGTACTTAAAGACTAAAAGAGAACCAGATTTTTTTTAAAACAAAAAATGATACCAGACTCATAGTGTAATTTCATTCTAACATATCATAAAACATTTTTGTACATGGCATATAAGAATGTATATTTTACAAGCATATTTAAATGACTTATAAAACAATCCTAATACACAAAAAAAGAATTAAAGAAAACAAGCAATTTAAGTCTTTTCCGTTTCGGACAAAGGACATTTTAGAGCATTTTCGCCGGACGAAATCCGTATTTTTTTTTTCCGGGTTACAGCCATAAATATTGCTCCACGCGCATGAATTTTGATAAATTTAGAGATGGAAGTAATCATGTTGAATAACTATTACAAAAATAAATAATGATTACGCCCCTTTGATTAGCTTTTATTATTTATATTTAAAATATAAGCAAAAACGGTACATAAGAAACTCTTATATTTTGGCTCTGAGAGGTCAGATTGCGAAATGGACTTTTGATGTACACTTGGCAGGCCAAGACCTACAAAATGATATATACATTATGGGTCTAGGACTTATGGTTGCTGAGATATAGGGCGCTCCATTGTTAATATAGCTTATATAGTAAAAAACGGTACTTTATAAGCCCCCTTTTACGGCCCTCAGAGGTCCTATCGCGAAATGCACTTTTGATGTACACATGGCAGGCCAAGACCTACAAAATAATATATACATCATGGGTCTAGGACTTATGGTTGCTGAGATCTAGGGCACTCCATTGTTAATATAGCTTATATAGTAAACAAGCAATTAAGCCTGTTCCATTCTGGACACAGGACGTGTTAGCGCATTTTCATGTTATGTATCAGTACGTTTGTTATCTTTCCGTAAATATTTGTAAATTTTGGAAATGTTTATAAATTCAATTGTGTAATGCATATATCTGAAAAAAGATATTAAAAGGACGTTTCTTTATATTTGAAAACAAAATTATTTTCTCTTAAATCTAACTACAAGTGGTTTGTGGTCACTGAAATAGGACTCATAATTGAAACATTCTAAATTGTAGTCATTTAATCATCCGAAAACTCCGTCAATTGTTGTTTTATATAAAGTATGGGAAGTAAGTCATGTTGAATAACTGTTACAAAAATAAATAATGATTACGCCCCTTTGATTAGCTTTTATTATTTATATTTAAAATATAAGCAAAACGGTACATAAAAAACTCTTATATTTTGGCCCTGAGAGGTCAAATCGCAAAATGGACTTTTGATGTACACTTGGCAGGCCAAGACCTACAAAATGATATATACATCATGGGTCTAGGACTTATGGTTGCTTAGATATAGGGCGCTCCATTGTTAATATAGCTTAAATAGTAAAAAATGGTACTCTATAAGCCCCCTTTTACGGCCCTCAGAGGTCCTATCGCGAAAAGGACTTTTGATGTACACTTGGCAGGCCAAGACCTACACAATGATATATACATCATGGGTCTAGGACTTACGGTTGCTGAGATATAGGGCGGTCCATTATTGATATAGCTTATATAGTAAAAAACGGTACTTTATAAGGCCCCTTTAACGGCCCTGAGAGGTCAGATCGCGAAATGGAAAAAAGTCATTTCTTGGCAGGCCAAGAACTACAAAATGATATATACATCATGGGTCTAGGACTTATGGTTGTTGAGATCTAGGGTGATGACGGACGGACAGACGGACAGACAGACAAAACGGGGACAATAGAGCATTTTTTTTCGAAAATGCTCTAAAAACAGTACTTTATAAGCCCCCTTTTACGGCTCTCATAGGTCAGATCGCGAAATGAACTTTTGTTGCACACATGGCAGGCCAAGACCTACAAAATGATAAATACATCATGGGTCTAGGACTTATGGTTGTTGAGATCTAGGGTGATGACGGACAGACAGACAGACAGACGGACAGACAGACAGATAGACAAAGCGGGGACAATAAAGCATTTTTTTTCGAAAATGCTCTAAAAACAGTACTTTATAAGCCCCCTTTTACGGCCCTCATAGGTCAGATCGCGAAATGAACTTTTGCTGCACACATGGCAGGCCAAGACCTACAAAATGATAAATACATCATGGGTCTAGGACTTATGGTTGTTGAGATCTAGGGTGATGACGGACAGACAGACAGACAGACAAAAGGGGGACAATAGAGCATTTTTTTTCGAAAATGCTCTAAAAACTTAAGAGATTGTTAAACTAAATGCATTGGGCAGGAGTTAAGATTTTACACAACGGTTTACTTAAAATATTTTTAAACAGTAGTGTACACAAAAATTACCAAAAGTCAAATACAGATAGAATATCTTCCAACATACCTTGCTTCCATTCGAATGCATTTAGGACACTTATCTGGCACAAAACAATCTTTGTGATAACAAGACTGACAAACTGAGAAACAAAATAAATAAAAAAATATATTAAAAAAATAGCTGCTCTTTAGTAAAATTAATTTTAAAAAAACAACACATGCCTGTGTAAAATTTACAGTTTAACCTTTTGAGCAAAACTCCATCTCTAGGGATTCTAATTTCAAAAAATTAACTCTCATTCACAAAAATACTAATGCATTGGAAAAAAAAATAACAGAATGGTAAAAGAACACTACATTGTCAGTAGCTCATGTGTAGTTAAATATTAAAAGTGGAAAGAGGAGTTATTTACCTTGACATGTAACCACAGACTCAAGCTGGAAGGGAAAAATAACTTTAGTATCATGACACATTCCGCATAAAAATCCAAGCCCTTGGCATAACTGAAATACACAAAAAAAAACACAATTACATTGACTTCTAAAGAAGTTAAAGAGAAAACACCCAACCCATAATTTATGACAGATGTATTCACTCTTAATTTAAATATTAGCTGAAAAACAAAAAAAAGAAGTTTACACAAATAAACAAAAAAATAAACTTTGCCATAAAGAAAGAGAATAATATTTCATAACATATTGCTATTGTATCATCATTAACAGTAAAGGATGAACAAACTCTAGAGACGTGACATTATATAAACATACCTGGCAATCTGAAACATGGTTAACAGCAACGTTGATGAATGTTCTGATACGCTGTAGCATAGTCCCGGTCTTGACCTACATAAGAAAAAACTGATGTCATCAATGCACAATAGGTGAAAATAAAGATGGGAGGTAATTTTAAGTCACCCACTAGCCTTAACACAAATCTAACAGCAACACAGTGATCTCACAAAGCTTTGTGCAACATTAAGAAATTATTGCTGTGGTATAGCACAGCGAATCTCAAACTTTTATGATTTGGGACCCACTAATGAACCTGTTCAGTTTTTGCAACCCATCTGTTAAGTAAGAAAAAGAATAAAAGAAAGAAAAAAAAAATTAATTGAATATATTCTCTATAATGTTATTTTTAAACGTTCTACATGGCCCACTTTACATTAGCTCCGAGACACACTGGAGCAAACTATGAGAACCAATGGTCTTGCAACTTCTTTGTTTTCATGAATAAAGTCTATTTTTTTTTAGCACAAGGCAAGCCTTGAGATGGAATCCCCAATGAAAAAGAATGAGGCTGACTAAGAAACACCTGAAGGTGTGATTTCGTAGCCAACATCACCAGAATGGGGTTCAGCAGGAAGCAGCAGGAGAGGTCAATTCAGGATAGATGCTGGAGAACCGTACTTTGATAGGATTGACAGGCATAAGTAATATGGTATAAATGATATGAACAAGAGTTTGTTAGCTAAAAAATAGTAGTTGTTCAACAAATTAGGTCATGTTTTTAAGGTTCAGTGACTATGGTGTACCATATAAATTGTATATATATATTCATACAAGTCCTAAGGAAATTCAATCTATTATCATTCATTAGGTCTTTGAATTCTTAATTCAATGAGATGAAATGCGTTGTACTTTACAATCTATGACTGAAATTTGTTGTACATATCAATTTAATTGAGTGAACGGAGTTTTTATCTAACAGACTCAAATGAAGTGGCGCATTTTGTAAAAATGAACTTGTGTCACCTCGATAAAGTCTGCCATAGAGTAGGAATCATCATTGGTTAACCAGTGTGACGGGAGAGCCTGCATTTCTTTTAACACCCTGGAGACCAGTAAAGTTGAGAGATTTAGTGAATGTGTACATTTTCGACTAAACAAACAAACAATTCACCAGACATTAATGTGCACCGTTATTCAGCTAATTTACTGATTTCATCAATAAATACAAAATGGCAATTAACAACATGAACTTTGTACATACATTTAACCTTATCATCTTTTATGACCTTTATTAAAAAAAAAAATAATTCAGTAAAATGTTTTTTGCCAAGATGCTTTGAATATCAAGAGTTGTTTTTGGTTATTTTTTTTAAAATGACATAGGTATACAGACATTAACATGTTGACAATACATGAAAGACGACTGAGGAATCCATGGGGAAAAAACAGGCAATGTAATATGCTATATTGGAGAAAAATGAATTTTTAGAATAACTGTGATCTTTTTTCTCATTTTTATAGCTTCTTAGAATTTAACTAGTTTATTACAATAATAGTTAATTGAGACTGTTATTATTGGGAGCAATTCTTGGAAGGAGCGTCTTGATTTTTTCACGTTGTGACCATGCCCATTTTCCTCCATGGACTCCTCAATCGTGAGTAAAATACATATAGCGAATTAGCTGATATTAACAAAATTATGCTCCAAGTGTAGATGTGTAACTTTTACAAGCATCTATATAAAAAACAAAAATACTGTATAGCTCTTAAGTATTTTAAGAAAAGCACATTTATATGTACAAATGGAAGACTTAAAAATAAACTGCAAACATTTTTTAACTCTAACAGTAAAAGATCTTCAATCCCAAATTTATTAAATTATTGTGGGCAGACCAAGTCCATAAAAAAAAGGTCCAAACCCATTCCAATAGCATCAGTTTTAATTAATCACTAACAAATATGACAGAACACACTTTTTTTTGTATAAATGCATATTAATTTTCCTCAATACCTTGGTGCTGAAAGTAGAAATTCCTGTATAAAGCCTAAACTGACCATAGGGGTCAGATGATGTACAGTTCACCTTTTTTTAGCCATGGCTATTAAATGGCATCGCCTAGCTGCCTTTACTTTCATTAAAACATATCAGGTACCCATTTTAAGCTGGGTCGACTTAGGGGCATCGACAAAACCTGAGTAAAGCCCCAGCACTCACTCTGGCTTATGGTTGGCAGCTGTGGGCTCTACCGCACTGTCTGTCCCAGAACAACGCCCTAAATATTAATTTACTTGTTTAGTAGATCAGCTAAAGAGCAAAGAAAAAAAAAAACCTACCTGGCATCTCTCTTGCATACAGCAAGCAGAGAATAAAGATGTACTATTTGCTGCCTGCTCTCTCTGATGGTCTCCAGTACCCTGACCCTCTTGTACAACAGAGGATTGATGGTCTGGAGGTGGAACAGTGGCTCCGCCCAGATCTTCTCCAGCAGAGTGTGCGAAAATGTGGAGACTGGAAGCCTGCCAAAGTACCAGCGCTCTAGAACGTAGCCAGGAATGATGGAGGTCTCTGAGGTGTGGCAGCACTGACAGAAATACTTGCCCAGGTATTCACAATATCTGTACCTCTTCACTAGAGCTGAGATGGAGAAATATCGACAGTTAGAAAAAAAAATTGTTTTCTTCTTTATCATCTTTTTTTTTATTGTTTTGAAAGTTTTTTTTTTTGTTCAATCATCAGCAATTATACAGCAATGAAATCTTATCTAAATTTATATTTAGAAAGAGAGGCTGTGCAAAACAACCATCAGCATGACTGTTTCATGTTTTTCAAGTGTTAACAACAGTGTTAACTCAGAATGCTCAAGGTACTACAGAACTAGGCATCAAAATTTTTTTTACAAATGTTCTTTTAAAAATTGTTTCGTAAACTTTATTTTACGCTCTTTTATATAAAAAAAAATAGGAGCCTGATGGTCTTGTGGTAAAGTGCTCGACTACCAACCTGAGGGTCCCTGGTTCAATCTCCGGTGAGGACCAATAGATGTTTCAGGTTATGGTGAAAGTCCCCCGCTATATCTCCTGTGGTGTGCCCAAGGCCCTGCACTATCGGCTATGGTGGGGATGAAAGAAGGGCACTGCAAAAACCATCCCATTAGTAGTTTATAGGATCTTAAGAGATTTCATCTCATCTTAACAAGGACTTCACATACACACGCTATATGTAGTCATAAGCACAGCATGGAAAAGTACAGGATTATGAACAAAAATATCTGCATTAAGATCTATCAGTTAGACCTATTCCCTATAACAATTCTAAAACACACTGAGATTTGGTTATGGAAAAGCCTAAAACAGGTAAAATAAATGTGAAATACCTGGATCAACCTTCAAACCGCAACCTGCACATCTATAATTCTGTCGACTCATTACAATTTCGCGTCTGTAAAAAAATAAGACAAACGAAATTAAGATACAAAAAATATTTTTTTTAATTTGTACTAAAATAAGTTCTGAAATACAGAAAAACACAAAAAAAAAATAACAAAAAAAGACAGAGCCATTCAAAATGTATTTCTCTTAATCAGTGAAGATCAGTGGATCTGTTAAGATAAAGATTAATTCTGTCACAAAGACTTTTTAAAAAATAAAAAGCAGCATTTGAGATCTAAGATTTAGTCTGTCAGAGAGTACAACATAAAATTTTGAAAAAATACATGTATATGCTTTTAATTAACTGATTCCATCTTGAGTAAAACTTGATTCTAGCAGATTCCATTTCTATGTGTAAAAAAAAAAAACTGCATTTGTCTCCACTGCAACAAACTATAATGTCCATTTCATACTCACAAGTTTATTACAAGATTGAAAAAATATATTTAGACAAGTTTCAATGCAAAACAAAGAAAAAAATTAAACTGAATGCAGGAAAAGCCAAACCATAAAACTGTGAATCTTGACTTACTTCTCTGGGACATGTATACTAAATATAATTTGTTGCCTTGGAGGTGCCCACTCCATGTTTCCTCTTAAACGAGTCTGTTAAAGATAAATTGGGATGAATGCTTCTGTTAGTAAACTGGCAAATCGAGAATTTAATATATCTTTATACATGTATCATGCTCTACATAAGACCTACAGCATTTATTTTTAATCTTTTGTAGCACATTTGTGAATACACACAGCTTAGAGGGAACACTGATGTCAATGTACTACAATGATCCTAAATTCAAAAAGTCATGTAATAATTGCTGAAATTATTTAATCAACTACATTTTGTGATCATATCTGGTAAACTGACCTTATTAAGTGTGGACATGTCACCATTGTATGCATCATCTGGTGAGATGGGAATTGATCGGGGCAAGGGTAGAAGCTAAAAATGAAAAAAATATTTCTTTTTAAATAAATAAACTAAAAATCGTTTACAATATTTTCAAATTGCTTAATTAACTGCTAAAATTGTACATCAGGCTGCACCAATGTTATTCAACAGCAAAAGCAAAACAAAACAAAAATATATAAAAACAGTTTGAAAGACTGAAATTTTGACTAACAGGCTGTGGAACATCCACCTCTGTCACCAACCACTGCAGCTCAGAAGCTTTCGGAAGGTGTTTTTCAGAGAATTTCTTTAGCAGAGAAATAGCAATAGATTCAGCAGAGCCTGGGTTTAGGGAGTCCCCCAAAGTGCTATTTAGAAAAGAAGAAGAAAGCAATATTAAAAAAAAAAAAATTTTCCCCATAATTTTTTTCCCTCTGATATATGTAGCACTTTTTAAACAATTTTGTTTATTTCGTACAAAATTATTACAAATAACTAAGAAAGAGTTTCAATTTATTTCATACAAAATTATGACAAATAACTAAGAAATAGTTTTATTTAAATAGGCTGTCTTACTTGATTCTGTTTATTTGTTTATTGCTTCGAGCTAGTTCAGCGTCTGTAACAGTAGAATAAATGTTATAATTACTTAGATTTTAACCCCGCACCTTATAAAAAATGAAAATTAATTCATAGCTCATTGGCTAAAGGCATCAGAAAATAAAAGTATCACCTTATGCAGTCATAGTAAGTGCATGTACTATTTTTAAAAATATCAATTTTTGACAAGAATCAAATCTGAATTTATAATAATTACATGTATTAGTTAGAGTCATATTTAAATTTTAAAATATTACAGTTTTGGATAAGCATCAACTTCTAGAAAAGTGGCACAAAATGTGAGGATGATTAAACAAAAATTGTGTTTCTAAGGTCTATAGTGATTTAAACAATATCAGATGGTAGTGAAAATAATTTAAAATTAAATTTAAAGAAAGATACAGAAACAGCAACAATTTCTCTGTGTGTTTTTTCAATTATGATATGGGAAAAAAAAATTAACTAAAAAAACTCTGATCTCAGCACCTGAATATAACGAGGCCAAGGATAGTGTGAGACCTGTGGTGTGCAGTTGGGCAAGGTTTGAACGGCCTTCAGATGACACTGGAAACAAATGATTGACAAGCAAGTTAGGAATTTATGACGCAGTCACAAGTTCTGCCCAGAAACTTTTTGTAATATCACGGAAAATATGAATACTATAAATTATTTCAAGGAAAAAACCCACAGGAGACAGATATTGAAAAATTTAATCCTTTATAAAATAACCTTCCTTTTAATCGGATAAACATCACTATCTACACATATGCAAACCATACGATTTTTTATGATTTACTAACATATGCCAATCTGTGGCATGCAACAAAGAATGAAATTTGAATTTAATTTTGCAAAGTGTACTGCAATAGTGCAATAACCGTGCAATATATTAAACTATTCATGCTCCTGGAAAATGCATATAGCTCAGCAGTGAAAAAATGTTTCTGGGTAGAATAATGATACGTCTGTCTAAACAAAGGTAAAGGTATGCTTAAATGGATATTCTAATAATCACAGATCTAAAAACACATAATATTAGTGAGGGAGAAAAAAATGCAAAAAATACTGGATAAAAAGGATTGATCTATAAAGTCACATGACAGTTAAAGATATAAAAAAGTAAATCAGCAAAATGTTTATTCTACAACTGATCATCTTTTTGTGAGATTTAATTTATTTTTAAAAGTTTTATATCTATCTATAAGAAATTCTTGTAACAACAATAGTCTAAGGCAAGTTTATAATATTTTAACAGTACATCATTTCCCCATGCAACTGAAAGCATCAATTAAAACTCTGCAGTGGACGGGCCTTTCTGAAAGTGACCAAACTAATTTTTAAATGAGAAAATTAGATATCAATCTTGCTACCCCAAATACATGTAGTAATTTAAAGTATTTTTTCTTTTAAATTAACAAAAACATTGTAAATTTTCCAAATAAAAAAGTGGTTTTTTTTTTTGGTTGTTTATTTAAAACCTTAATGGGTCCAAGAGGACCTTAATATGATTGGGATCAAAAGGCCATGGTTATCTGTAGCACAGGGAAACAAAGCAGTTAATTAAGTCTTCATGATAAAGCATTGTTTTTTTAAGAGACAAAAAATGACAAAAAAGTGTTGACAAGTACACTTACTGGATATGTCTATGTCTCTACCATCATCTTCATCTTCATTAGAGTCTTCTGTTAATAAGTACATAATCAGTTGTGCCATTTATAATTAGTTTACCAATATAACATTACAAATTATAATAGATATCCAATAATAAAATTCAAGACAGATTTTGACCAGAGGTTGATTTAAAAAAAAAAGTTCATAGGTTCATAGAAATGACCATTCAGTAAAATGAATTTATAACAGAGACATTTTTTAAGACCTTTTAGTGAAATGAATAACAGCTGAATGAATTACTGAAACTAAGCTGTTTTCATAAAAATATTAGGTTCATGACAGATAATTATTTGAATGACTAATAAACCATTTCTCTAGATTCCTATGTAATAAATAACATTCTCTGTTAGCAACAAAGTTATTACTGAATCACTCCAGAGAAAAAAACACAACCACAAACAGGTGTTGAGGCATCGCAGTGACATGTCCGTTGTTTGAATGATGCATCATGACACCATGGCATGTAACATTACCAAAGATGTATGTCGAGCAAAGGGCAGTTTAAGGTCAGGGCGCCCAATAAATTTTGGGCGTCCTATTAAAAAAGAGACGATGAAACTAATATTTCAAGAGTGCTTTGTTGGGCCTTTCCAATGTGCACCCACCGTTTAATCAGCCGCTGGAGTCAACAACAACAAAAAAAATATGCTTCTGTATTGATAATAATTTCTGTCAATAGATGAGCACTCTGGTCATTGTGTTCATTATGATGAGAATAAAAAAGCAATAAAAAAAAATAAAAAAACAAGGTGATGGTCAATGTTCCCTCTAATTTAGTGAGCTATGTGTGCAGCAAAAGACATTGGCTGTGCAAAATAATAGTATCTAAAGAAATGTGTATGTTCAGATGTTATGTCTGGACTCGGTTTTGACAAGTTGAATGCGCCCACATGTGCACATCTTAAAGGGAACCCTGGTGATGGTGAGAGTACAGGGTACTGATTGATGATGAGGCCATTCACACTTGTAATGCAGGAGTAGTTCTTGGTTATAACAGTCAACACTCCTTTACTTTTTAATCCTAAAGCCTTTTGAATCATTTAAAGCAAATGGTAGTAATGACAAACATAAAGTTCCATGCAATCATTTTATTTCAAGAAGCTTCAAAGTATTTTTCTCAACATTATCATTAAGTTTCAATACTCGTTGCACTTTATGTTTCTAGTTGCCTTCAATTTCACTGCACCATTTTTTTTTTTTAAATATGGCTTTCATCTTAACTAACCTTTTTCAAAAATAAAGGATTTGATGTTTAGGATCAAAGAAATATGCCCAACATAACATTACTATAGTTTACAGGGAATAAAGTGATGTTAAGATTTCAAATGCATCCATTCTAGAGCAGTTATAAACTAGCTGCTTATAGATTACCATGCAATCAGGGCAGTAGGGAGAAGGAAGGCATTTTTACCTGACATTGAGGACACATCTTGTGAAGAGTCTGCAGGTGAAGAGTGACTGGTGGAGACCACTAAGTGATTGAAATAAAGAGCAATGTTAAAGACAATATTGAAATAAGCATTTGCCTAAATGTATATTGACGAAAAAAAACAACTTTTTGTATAATATTAATAAAGTAACAAAGATTAATGATGTAATGATGAGTGAACAAAACAGAAAACTCACTTTCTGTTAAACCATTACTAACAGTGGGAAAAGTACGACTTTTCTGAAATGTATGAAAATAAAAAAATAAACGTATTTGATTCAAATTTCTGCATAAAATTAAAAATGAAATACACAGACACAAACATAAACTCTGCTGAACAAATTTATACATACAAGAACTTCATAATTACTGACAAAAAAAAACGCCTGACAGATTTTTCTTACCTCCAAAAACTTTTCTCTTTTTCGAATTCTAATTCGCTGCCTTAAGACATTGATTTCTTCATCAGAAGAAGATGAAGAGCTCTTTGTACCACCGGCTTGCTTTTGCATCATCCGATTCCATTTCATTGACTCAAAGGCTGCTATCAGAGCTTCTGATATGTGGAAGTGAGCATTTTCCTATAATGAAAATGGACAAATCAATAACAAGGTTATGTTTTGCATTTGATTAAACATATTTTTTGTCAGTTTAACATTTAAATGAACAAAATTCTACATCTCAGTAATGTTCAAATGATAATTTTATAAAATACTATTACTGTAATGTTTAAAAATGAAAAAACTAACGTTATAAATATTAAAAATAAAAACCTTTTCTAAATTAGCACACGTGTTGAAATCTTGGGAAGTGAGGTAGCTCATCAAACTCTGACCCTCAATTGGCTTGGTCAGTGTGCTCTGGTAGCTCTCGGTTTCCCATCCAGAGGCTTAAAAAAGATATATTTACAAACCGTTATTAGAAAAGCATTTAAAATCAATTGATTACCATAACAGTATTCACTCATTTCATTTTCTGCTAAAGACTGATAAGACAGATATTATTTTGAAAATTTGCTCTTTGATGATTTTAAATCATTTTTACATAACTTGAGAACAACCACAAAAGTAATTATGAAGCCATGGTTTATTTTATTAAAGTGAATGTAACTGACAAGAGTTCCTAAAGGTAACTACAATGATTGTGAAAAACTGATTTCAAAAAATGCAGGTTTGTTGGGCATAGAAAAATAATATTCATTAGGTTCCAATAAAATTTAACATATATATATATATATATATATATATATATATATATATATATATATATATATATATATATGTGTATTATTGAAATAAAACATGAATTGGTTAATCAAGCAATATCCCTATTTAAAAGTAAAGTGTTTCATGCAAACTAAAAAAATTATAAATAATTTTTGAAATTTAAATATAAAAAAAAAAAAACTTAAAAAAAGTTAATGATATTTTTTTTTATTTTCCTAAGTAAAAAAATCAAGTTTGACAAATTATTCATTTATAAGATTTACATTGAAAGCAATATTTGTTAGAAATCCAATGCCAGGAAGGCACACAGAAATCCAGTAAATCAAAGCAACCACACATATCTCTCATTTAAAACACTAAAACATCACACTGCAACTGCTGCACTCATCCAATAATAGTACGGCAGTCCTTTTTTTACGTTACACACAGCTGTAAATACCATTAACCAGTGTCATTAGTTACTTCTTTTGCTGTAGGTGTCAACAGGGGATCTAAAGTCATTAATAGGAATATATATCATAAACAAATTTTTCAGAAGAGGTTTTTGCTTTGTTACAAAAGGTTGGCCATTCATTATCAAACATTATCAGAAAGAGATTTTTTGTTTTAGTATGGAAGACTATGTGCTTCATTAAAAAAAAAAAAATTTCTTACATCATTTACACCTGTTACTACATATATGACAGCAAGGATTCTAAATTTATAAAGAGTTGGGTTCACTATGCCTTTAGCTACTGGACATTTGTGACAGGACGGGTGGTTGTGCGGTAAAGCGCTCGACTGTCGACCTGAGGGTCCCTAGTTCGATCTCCGGTGAGGACCAAAGGATATTTCATGTCTTGGCTTAAGTCCCCCTAAATCTCCCTTGGTGCCTCCATGGCCAATGCACTATTGACAATGGTGGGGATGAAAGAAGGGCACCATAAAAACCGTCCCATTAGTGGTTTATAGGATCTGAGAGATTTCATCTCATCCTTACAGGGACTTCACACACTGGACATTTGTAAATGAGCATTAAGTAAAATTCTGTGTAAATTTCCTTATAATTTTTTTTTCTTCCCGATTTAAAAACCTTAAACAATAAAACGAGCTTGTTGTTAATTTTCTATTTTCAATAATACAGTATTGAAAAGACATAATGAAATCATGACCTAATGAACTCAAAATTAACATGAGAATGTTCCGCAAACAAGAAACAAGGGGTGACTTGTGGTTGTGAGCTACATTTTGGCAAGTTGAAACGTCATAACCACAGGGATGCTAGATACCTAAACCTTCAGGGTAATACTTCCATGGTCATAACCAGAGGGATGCTAGATAACTAAACCTTCAGGGTAATACTTCCATGGTCATAACCACAGAGATGCTAGATACCTAAACCTTCAGGTAATACTTCCATGGTCATAACCACAGGGATGCTAGATACCTAAACCTTCAGGTAATACTTCCATGGTCATAACAACAGGGATGCTAGATATCTAAACCTTCAGGGTAATACTTCCATGGTCATAACCACAGGGATAGATACAGGGATACTTCCATGGTCATAGATAGATACCTAAACCTTCAGGGTAATACTTCCATGGTCATAACCACAGGGATGCTAGATACCTAAACCTTCAGGGTAATACTTCCATGGTCATAACCACAGGGATGCTAGATACCTAAACCTTCAGGGTAATACTTCATGGTCATAACCACAGGGATGCTAGATACCTAAACCTTCAGGGGTAATACTTCCATGGTCATAACCACAGGGATGCTAGATACCTAAACCTTCAGGGTAATACTTCCATGGTCATAACCACAGGGATGCTAGATACCTAAACCTTCAGGGTAATACTTCCATGGTCATAACCACAGGGATGCTAGATACCTAAACCTTCAGGGTAATACTTCCATGGTCATAACCACAGGGATGCTAGATACCTAAACCTTCAGGGTAATACTTCCATGGCCCAGCAGTCTCTGCATTGCTGGGAATGTAGGAGGAGAACTGCATAAACTGTCCTACTGATGGCCACTGATTCAAACATACATAAACATCCTCCCATACACATAGGAAATAAATCAAGTTTATAAAGCAATCTCAACTTTCACATTATTACATGATCGATTAATTGATGCAGGATTAATCAGACTTTTGGTTAATTAAAATTATTGCAAGAAAAGAATGAAAATAAAAGGGGGAGGGGGGGGAAGAGATAACCGCCTTTCTTTATCAGCCGTGAAAGACTGTTACATTTCATGACTCATCACATGAAAAAAAAAATTCAAATGAGTGATAATATGAAAATCTACCAGTGGAATATTTATTTTCATCAACCTAACCATGAAAAAAAAATGTGATGCTTTTAACTAAGAAAAAAACATTTCAAGTATTCATATAATGTATTAGAATTAAATGAAACTTACATTAGGTTCGAGGACAACTCAAGCAAGAGTCAGAGGGGAGTCTAATTTAAAAGCTCTGAAAGTTCTCTACCCGTTTTTTTTTTAATAATCAATCAATATATGGTTACTAACATTACTAAATGGCATAAGTAGTCCTCATTAGCATATGAGGGTGTGTGAGTAATAAATAAGTAAATACATCTAAGGGAGACAGAAAATCTTTATTTGGCAAGGGTAATAAATCTATTTTTTTTTTTTAATGAACGTTAAAAAGAAAAGATAATAAAAAAAAGGAGCAAGCAGTTTTTTAGCTGCTGAAAATTAAGAAATAAGTTGTTTTTTTTTTTTACAAAAATATACCCATTTCTGGATTCCACAGCGGAAATTCAATTCGTTTTGATGAGGGAAGCAAATATAAACAGTGAATGAAATGGTGGTCACACATCAGGGTAACAGAGATACAGGACAATGTTTTTTTGTGCACACCTTACTGAAAATTATGCCCATTTAAAGAGTCAATAAAATTACTATCTACCAAGAAATATCTACCAATGGTCTAAAGTCAATACCATGTGTCTAAATTACTATTTTTTTAAATATTTATTCACATTCAAAAAGTTATTGTGCCTTTATTCCCACAGAAGCTTTGGTTTTAATGACCATTATATAAAAGTCCAAGTACAGATGAGGTGTTATCTGAAAATCCTATAAACTACCAGTGGGTGTGGGTGGGGGGGGGTTGACTTTGTCGTGTCACGTTTATATCCCCACCTGAACCGGGTGCGCAGTGGATACGGAGAAACAATCAAAGACACGGGATTTGTGGCTGGACCGGCTGGGATTCGAGCCCGTAGCCTACACCATGGCCATCAAACTAACATCCAAAAAAAAAGTGCCAACTAGTCATCTGGGTCTCAAGATAACATCACACATGGACTTTTCCGGGGCAGAGACCAAGACTATTACACACCACAGTTGAGCAGACTTAGTGTCCAGTGTTATTATTTTCCACACATTTTTAACTGTCATAAGTGAATAATTTAGTGTAGAATGCTTTGAACAGGGGAGACATCGTTTATTTCATTATTTTTTTGTGCTGCAAAAAAGCTCCAATTTTAACAACTTGTTAATCATTTAAGAATACATGTGTTCCTTTATTCTATGCCACAATAAATGGGATAGACTACATATATATATATATATATATATATATATATATATATATATAAAAAAAAAAAAAAAAAAATATATATATATAAAGTGGATTCCGCTTAATTGGGACACCGCTTAATTGGGACAGCCGCTTATTTGGGACAAATCTCAAAGAAACCAAACCAAGAAGCCAATAGTAAATGTGTATGTTTAATTGGGACAGCCGCTTAATTGGGACAAAAAGCCTCGGTCCCGATGTGTCCCAATAAAGCGGAATCCACTGTATATATATATATATATATATATATATATATATATATATATATATATATATATATATATATATTTCAAGACATTGGTCAATAAAATAATAAAAAATGATAGTTGCAGGGTTACGGGTTCGGGTCATCTACTCCACGGTCATTGGTGTCCCCGGCTACGGTGAGGATGTTGAGCGGGCACTGCAACAAAATACAACAACTCCAGCGATGGTTGTGTGAAGCTGACAGGGACCAACGGGTCTGGATATTAAAAAATGACCCAGACAGTAATTGCACTTTACACCCTGGACCTAATGCCTTCACAGCTGGCTGTGAAAATCGTATGTCGAAATGCTAACAGCAGTGGCCAATCCCAGCATTCTGCAGTTCGCCGAAGCTTAAAATCACAGTTTTATATCAATATGCCATCAAAGCTGACAAGTCGCGGCTGATCCGATTTTTTTAAATAATAAATAAACTGAACATCTGAATCCCGATCTTAAAGGTCAGCTCAGACGGACTGTAATTATGACAGGCAAGAGTGAGTTCTAAACACACAGGTGTTTAGCATGGGCTCAGCAGGGCTGTATGCCTGACAGGCAAGGGTGAGTTCTAAACACACAGGTGTATAGCATGGGCTCAGCAGGGCTGTATGTATGACAGGCAAGAGTGAGTTCTAAACACACAGGTGTTTAGCATGGGCTCAGCAGAGCTGTATGTATGACAGGCAAGTTTGGTTTTATAACACACAGTTGTATTGCATGGGTTCATGATATGAATTTACAAAACTTGACCAAGTTGACTTCGGTATTGTCTATCATAGCCCTTTTTTTGAGTGGCCCCGGGCAGAGAATCGGTACTAAAAGGGGGCCCTTAGTCAGGTGGGTGCCCTGGACGGTCGCCATTCCATTAGAACTGTAAACGTTGGTTGTTTCACCAGTTACTTTGTGTATCTCACAGAAAATCAAAGCCGCACACAATACAGCACATCGGGCTCTCCCATTCCCTCACCCTTTCCCCATGCACTTAAAAAAAATCAGATTCGATTTTATCAGTCCAACGTTTGCATTCGCTTTTATGTAACTTGCTATGTCTGTGGTGTGTAGTTGTGAATTTTGAGATCTATTCTTCACTTGCTTACTGTGAGGGTAGATCAATATGTGTATGATCATCAATATGTGTATGATAAAACTCTGTTGTTGTTGTTTTTTTCCACTATAATTAAATCGTGCTTTTATTTACATAAATTTTTTTGTTACGACGCAAATTGAACTGAATAATACAAATTAAATTGTTCATTAATAGAAATTGTTAAAAAAAAAACATATTTATTTTGAACAGATGTAAAAGAAACACTGTATGGCCCCTGGCAGACGGCGTGTTTAACTGCTTGTGAGGGAGATAACATGTGAGAGAGTTAAAATGTGAGAGAAATAAAATGTCCGCTTGGACTGACATCATTAAGTCCAGATGTAAAGTGCTGGGTCACATGTGAGGGTCATCAGGAGATGGGGACGTTATACTTTACAGATATCAGTGCCGAACCTAGGGATTTGGTGGCCCAGTGGGGCTTGGCCTCTTTGGGGGGCCCCTGCATTTTGACATTCGACATCATGACATGAGATAATGTACTAAATATTCAAGGTAAATAAATGTGGGGCCCCCTCAAGGTGGGGCCCTGGGGGGATTGTCAAATTTGGACCACCCCCACCCACCCTAGAAACGCCTCTGACAGATAAAGACCCGGCTCTGTATAAAGGCGAACATTTCAGTTTTGGAATGACACACATACTCGCAAACAAAAACGCAACGAGTTCATCGCTACTCACATGTAATAAATATCCATAAACAGTTGCCCATCTCACAGGGTTTCAGCGATGAAGCTACAAGCATCTATCTCATCGATACACCTGTTGAGTCTTCAGTAAGGGTTGGGGGGGGGTGTGGGGGACTAGACACACACAGACAATGATTTACGAAGATTTTGTGCTCTGTGTCCGTTACAGCTGGCATGTGGGTCACAACACACAACAATAAAAACTTACTAAAAATGTATGTCGGTGAAACACGGAGAACTTAAAAGTTGTGTGAGCATCTAAAGAGACTACACACTAGAAAAAGCAACACATATATACATATATATTTGAATACGGAGTTTTATATATATATATATATATATATATATATGTGTGTGTGTGTGTGTGTATTCGCACAGTATACATATATTTCCACAAACGCACGCGAACAATATGACCTAGTTACGTAAGGTCAACCACGTGCCTTCTCAACCCACTTTTTAATGACATATTAATCATTTCCGTAAGCAAATCCACTTGCTTTTTTAAGACTTGACTCACTACAACACGCGCAATAATCCCACACAGTGTACATCACCACCAATTTTCACCATAAAGTAGCACCGCAGATTAGATAAAAAGAAAGAGCACGCGAATAAAAAAAAAGAAGCGGAAAACCAGCACAGATTAGCGCAGTATCGTCTGCACTCTATCCACAGTACTAGAACATGGAGAGTACACGGTGGAGTGCTTTTCTTCTTCTCCCAGACCTATGAGTGATCGCACTTGAATATATAAGAAGTAAACAATCTGATGCATCCTGAATGTACCGTTACGCATACGGGCAACAACGAGACAGGATCGCTTTCAAAGCGCTTTGGGTGAATCACAACAAGCCAAACAACCACATAACGCGTTTATCACTCGCCAATGTGTTTATGCCCCCCCCCCCCCACTTTATGGCTGGTATTGAACATTAAACCATCGGGATGGTATGGTGGGGGGAAAAAGAGTCCCCCCCCCCCACTGGAGACACAATGATCCATCAATATCTTAGGTGTCAATATCCCCCCCCTTCCCCCGCAACGTGGAGGAAAATGTCACAGCTGTTCTTAATGGATCATAAAGGGATGTCTTCCGTATTTAGCGAACAGATCTAAACTGCAGCACATGGAATGAAAACTCACTACATTGAATGTAGACATTGGAGTACAAAGGAACGGAAACATATGGGAGGGGGGGGGGGGAGAGAAGACCTCGTCGATAAACTTTTGTTGTTCCCCAAACACGTGAAGTGAACGTGCGCCGGTGTTGCCATACTTTTTTAACAAAACTTACAAAGAAATCCACCAACTAAAAAAAAAATCATTTACATTTTGAATACACGTACTTTTAGGTCTTACTCCCATACGTCTGAATTGTCACTTTTTAATTTGGGTTTGTAATTATCTCAATTTTTCGATAGAAGTCAAGGTGAAAACGTGTTTCGTACATCGTAAATCGCAGTATCCTTCTGTGCAGTATCGCACTATGCAGTATCCCTCTGTGCAGTATCCCACTATGCAGTATCCCCCCATTTCGAGTAAACCTGGCCAAGTGATCGGTAAAGGTACTCGGGGGGATATTACACTTGACCAAGTGGTCTATATGGCCATTTTGAAGTCATTTTAAATGGTTCCTGTACAATCACAACTCAATAATTTTAAAATTTTACAAACTTGTAAAAACACTTAGTACAGTATTTCCACACTTACAGGACGCTGCTCCAATGTAAGACGTCGCTCTAATGTAAGACGTCGCTCCAATGTAATACGTCGCCTGATTTTATGTGTTGTTGTTTTGCTTTTTTTGGCTCACCAGGAAATTAATCTGGCTTTTGACCACACACATGCCGTGATCCTTGATCTGCACCATCGAGAAATTCCTCATCACTGACAGAACTGCCAGACAACTAAGTCTGACAATGAGACAACCTCTTCAGACAATGAAACAACCTCTTCAGACAACTGAGTCTGACAATGAGACAACCTCTTCAGACAACTGAGTCCGACAATGAGACAACCTCTTCAGACAACTGAGTCCGACAATGAGACAACCTCTTCAGACAACTGAGTCCGACAATGAGACAACCTCTTCAGACAATTGAGTCCGACAATGAGACAACCTCTTCAGACAACTGAGTCCGACAATGAGACA
This sequence comes from Bulinus truncatus, assembly GCA_021962125.1. Lineage (NCBI taxonomy): Eukaryota > Metazoa > Mollusca > Gastropoda > Planorbidae > Bulinus > Bulinus truncatus. Next base: position 1,359,408 of record JAGDYQ010000211.1, on the reverse strand, counting down.
ACCTCTTCAGACAACTGAGTCCGACAATTAGACAACCTCTTCAGACAACTGAGTCCGACAATGAGACAACCTCTTCAGACAATGCAGGGGTAAAAAAATAATAATTTAAAGAGCAGCCACAATGCTAGTGTATCACAGTTTAGTGACGATCAGTTATTAGATAATAGATTTTAAAAAAAGGCTTTACGGGAGCCACGCAAAAAGTCATCAAAGAGCCACATTTAGCTCCAAAGGAGCCGTATTAGGCCTCCACATGTGTATTGCCTCCCCCCACCCACCCCCTCCCACCATCCGAGGAATTTTGAGATGACAGCATTGCATTATACGTTTCCAGATGTGTGAAGAAAAACTGCGCCTTATGCATGGGGAATTCGATAACCGAAGAAATCCCTATACAAAAGTGCATTCAGCTATATTCAAATACACGATTGTTATTAAAAAAAAATAATGCAGATTATGCCCGTCTCCCTCCCTCGCCCTTCCAACCCAGTATTTCAAAAAAAAAAGGCCCTTCAGCGCCTTGCTAAGTAGTTTCGTTAAAACATAGTAATTTGAATTCCTCAAACTATAGTATGCTTGTGTTTTCCAGTCCAGTAAATTCTATCATGTATTAAATAACCGAAGTACGAGTGCGTGCATGTATTGATGGGAGTAGTCATTTAAAATGAATGTCCACAACAAACACATGTTACCTTAAATATAAGTCTCAAACCCTTTGATTATTTCACTGCGGTCTATCAAATTGTAAACAAAAAAAAATACCGCACCAAGTTCAATGAATACACACGACTGATGAATACATTTATAAAAACTAGAGAAACTGCGCAATAGATTGTACGTAGACTTTCCAGAGAACGGTTATTTAAAACAAAAATGTTCGACGTACCGCCCAAAGTCAAATATCTATATATGTAAGGTAATCAATGAAGTCTTCATTTTACTTCAGGCCGGCAGATTCTCTCTTAACGATAAGTAAATTAGGCTACCCACCCCATACAAGAGCAGACTACGTCCCGCGGGCCAAGTACGTCGAAATTGCAAAACATCACTGAAGATCTCTGCTCAGGGCCCCTTATAACCCCATGAACGCCCCTGACTATTGGATTCTCATAGGGGCGGTAGAATGCGCGGCTCATTTCTAGTGTAAAAGGGTACACTACTCCATATACTTGAAGCATAAGTGAATCGATAAAATAATCTTTCAGCGCCCATCTACCAGCATATGCTGAGCAAAAATAAGTGTTTACCATTGGTGATAACTTGTAAGCTGAAGCACAGCCCCCCCCCCCCTTATACACACAAGCCAAACAACACAAACTAGAGAACACAGCTTCCTTGTAGAAATACATTGTGTCCAAAAAAAATAAGGAATTTTCTACATACTGTTTAATGTGACAGGATGTAATATTCAATATGACCACAATAAAGAAATGTAATACGTTGGCACACAATATAACTAAGGCACTATTAGCAGACAGGCTCAAAGTGGCGTAACATTACTAGTAAGGGGGGGGTACACTACTCCATATACTTGAAGCATAAGTGAATCGATAAAATAATCTTTCAGCGCCCATCTACCAGCATATGCTGAGCAAAAATAAGTGTTTACCATTGGTGATAACTTGTAAGCTGAAGCACAGCCCCCCCCCCCTTATACACACAAGCCAAACAACACAAACTAGAGAACACAGCTTCCTTGTAGAAATACATTGTGTCCAAAAAAAATAAGGAATTTTCTACATACTGTTTAATGTGACAGGATGTAATATTCAATATGACCACAATAAAGAAATGTAATACGTTGGCACACAATATAACTAAGGCACTATTAGCAGACAGGCTCAAAGTGGCGTAACATTACTAGTAAGGGGGGGGGAGGCATATAATTTGTTAGTCAATTCTAGTATTTAGGGACCTTTTCTTGGCACCCGATGGGGCCTTGCGAGAATGGTCACCCTTGCCTGAACTAATTATTACATAGTTTACACTTTTTACTTAGTGGCAAAATGAGCTCATGCGTTGAGAGTCAAAAAACCATATATTAAGAAATTTACTAAAAATGTTACTACTGAAAATATTTCAACTCATGCATATTGCGATACACATTATGAGTTAAAATTTGAATATAGAGATACTAAGATTTATCCATTAGAGAAAAATGACGTTTTAGAATATACATTTATTAGCACTGAACATGAGCATGGTATACATTTAAAATGAAATGTAGTCAGTAAATAGGCTGTAAAATTCTGCCAGGTGCTGATGAACTATTCGGAAATTCAAAAAGATCTTATTTGAAGGAAACAAGTGTTTACTAATTTTCGACAGACCAAGATTTGAAAAAGCCAGTCGCTTTATGCACTAAATGATTTTAGACTTGGAATGTCCCAAGCTAATGGGATGGCCCTCATATGTGAACCAGCACTGGTCAGTTGACCGATGATCTTTAGACCCGGGGGGGAGGGCAAACTTTTCAAAATCCCTGACCACATTGGTATTTTAAAATCTGACAGATGGGCAGGAGCGAGAAATAATATAAATTAAATGTAAATTTCATTTACAGATTGCAGTGAGAACCAGAGCCCGGGCCGGACCAAACAATCGGACTGGCCAAACATGGCCTGCAGAATACAGTTTGGCCCAAGTCTGGTCTAGACCAGTGGTCGGCCAAGTGCGGCTCCGGAGCCGCATGTGGCTCTTTGGCTCCTTAAGTGCGGCTCTGGCATTTAGTTTTATTTAGTATACAACTTATTTAGTGTACTACTTATTTAGTGTAATCAAAGTTTACTAAACAAGCAGATTTGGTTCCCATTGTTTTTTTCTTTTTAAATTGTTGTAATGTTCATATTTGGCTCTTTGGCTGATAAGTTTCCCGACCACTGGGTTAGGCTAATGCACACAATAAAGTCTAAAGAGGACTTCAAAAGGGACTGCCAACTTGAATATTTTATACCCAATCTAGGTTATAACCTGGATATAATAGAAGTCTATAAGATAATACAGTGGGACAGATGGCCAAGTGGTGTAGATACTCGACTGTCGTCCTGAGTTCGGTCCTCGGTGAGAACCTTGGAATTTTTCCATGTGTTATATTTAGTGCAAAGTCGTCCCACAAGTCAACCCAGCTTTAAATGGGTACATGACGTTAGTTGGAGGAAGTAAAGGCGGCTGGGCATTGTGCTAACCATACAATCCCTTCATATGCAGAGGTTACAGAAACAGATGAATTCTACACTACATCTGCCCCGTTGGCCCTTGAGGACTAAGGGAACCTTACTTTATTTTATAAGACAGCAGTTGTTTTTTTAACAGTTCAACAAAAAAATATCATTTGCTTGATTTTCATATATATCTACCCCATGGGCAGCCCCGTAGCCAAGGGGGGGCACTGTAAGGGGGGCGTGCCCCCCGCTAGGTGTGGAGTGCCCCCCCCCGCTTAAAAAGAAGAAAAAGAGGAAAAAAAAAAGAAAAAAGTAACTAAAATGAGAAAGTACCCCCTTGCTGGGTATTGGTGCCCCCCTGCTTACTTTGACCTGGCTACGGGCCTGCCCATGGGTACAAAACCTTTTCATTTCTGATGGTCACAATCAGGCTTGCGGAGCCGCCAAATTTTTTTACGGCTCCGGCTCCCACAAATGTGACGGCTCCGGCTCCCTATTAAGATAGTATCACATGAGACAAAAAATTTTGTAATTGCGCCACACAAACATGCTGCTGATAAAAAGTTATGCAAATTTTGTCGCGTTCACCCCCATAGCAGGCCCGTAGCGTGCGGGGGGGGGGGGGGGCAGGCCCCTCCCCCTGCGTTTTGTCTGGCCCACTCTGCTTATTTGTTTTACTTAGTATTAGTAAAATGTATTACCTGCCTCCACCCCCGGTACGTCGAACCCCTGCTGTAGAATGCCTGGCCCCTGATGTAGAATTTTCACGCTACGGGGCTGCCCCATAGTCAGGTACTTGAAAATATACGCATGTCGGTTTTACTAAAAACAAACCAATTCAGTGCATCATTATTTTCGACCGAGGTTTCACTAGTCGCCATTTTCATAAGTAATAAAAAGTTATTTCAATTATCAAATTAGCAAATAGTAAAATGATACATTATTTTAAATATTTTAAAGACTTCAGTATTTATATTTACTACTTATAAATTTGAAGTGACTATTCGGACCTGGGTACCAATAAACTCCGATTTTTATTCGGACTCTGTCCCAATCAAGTCTGATTGTTATTCGGACCCGTGGCAAATATGCACTTAGCTTAGCTATACATAAGCTTTATTATTGTTTTTTTTTTATAATTGTTTGAATTGTATGATTTAATCGTTACTCAGTGTCTAGGGTTCCACTAAGCGACTCCGCATTATTATTTTTTCGGGTTCCGTCTAATAAACTTTAAATATAGCTAAGCTAAGTGCATATTTGCCACGGGTCTGAATAACAATCGGATTGTATTGGGACCCGGGTCCGTATAGCCACATCCTTATAAATTTATCTACTCTATTTCAGATATTCTGTTTATAATAAAATTGTTAAATACAGAAAGCGACCATTTTGTTTATAGTCTATTACAAATTTGCGGCAGCCCCGTAGCGTGAAAATTCTACAGCAGGGGCCAGGCAATAGCTGGGGGAGGGGGGGGGGGTAGGTAATACATTTTACTAAGTAGAGCAAATAAGCAGAGGGGGCCAGAAAAAACGCAAGGGGGGCTAAGACCCCCTGGCCCCCACACACACTACGGGCCTGATACGCGATCAAATAATAATATGAAATGACGCGTTCTATTTGTCGTCCTAGTAAAAATTTATTTTAAATGATTGATACAATTATTCTATGAAATAAAACTGTTTTAACTTTATATATAACAAAATAACATGCCATTAAAAAAATTTCGGAGGGTAAACAAGATTTAAAACGAACACAAAACGATTCTCCCTTAAAGAATTCTTGTAGTGATGTGCATGCACACTATCATTTTAACGCTGTTACTGTTGTGGCTTTTGTAAAATAACAACATTTCAAATTGTAGGAGGCAAACAATCAAACAAATTTGGAATTTTAAAGCTAAAAAAAAAGAAATTCTGATGTAAAAAAAAACATTTGGGAGCCGTGGAGCCGCCAGATTTTTTCGGCTCCGGCTCCAGCAAAAAGTGGCGGCTCCCGGCTCCTCGGCTCCGCAAGCCTGGTCACAATGAGCCTTTTATATATTTCATATACATTTTTTTTTCAGTCCTCACTTACCTATCATATGGCTGTAGGTTTGTAAACATTTGATCTGGATATTTTTACCTATCATATGGCTGTAGGTTTGTAAACATTTGATCTGGATATTTTTACCTATCATATGGCTGTAGGTTTGTAAACATTTGATCTGGATATTTTTACCTATCATATGGCTGTAGGTTTGTAAACATTTGATCTGGATATTTTTTTTTTATTTATTACCGGATAAATCCATTTTATTCACTACTTCTAAACTTAACTTCCAGAAGGGAATAAAGATTCCAACCCTTGTTAAATCCTGGTTTCATGTTTATTTCACTAATGTATCAATGCGCCACCTACCTTTATGCCCATTGGGTTGGTGAATACGTCTCAAAGATTTCCCACCAAACACTGATGATGCCTGAGCTTTGACTCCTGCAGAGCTCCCTGTTGAATGCCCACTTTCTATTTTGATGGCACTAGTGTCTGACACCCACCGCTTGTGGGCAAATTTTTTGCTCTGCAACATCTGTGAAGTTGCTTGAAAGGATTTTGTTTTCTCTGCTGAACTGTTATTGGAATTACCTCCCACAGCTGTAGGTCTACTGTGCTCCAGAAAATCAGGGGACAGCGACCCAGTTCTGCCGGGGTCTGATGGGGCTGCAGGTTGAATATTCTGAGGAATATAAATATTCCCTGAAGATTTCAGTGAGACTGGTGCTTTTTTTACCACGGGCGAAGTCCCCGGGCTCATCATGCTGTAAAGGTCATGATCCGACCAAGGTTTGGGACTGGTGGGTTTATCACATTGCCAGCTTTGAAAAGTTTCCATATCACTGTTTGCACTGAGATTAACTGGCATATTTAGAGAGGGGTCAGATTTTACTAAAAAAATGTGGCTTTTGTTGATTGGATTGAAGGAGTCCCTAGATCCCCCACTCAAGTCAGAATTAGATAAGCACCAATGTTTGGGGTTTGCAAGCTTTTTACCCCTATAAGATACATTTTTAGAGCCAGGATCCTGTAAGCCATCTAGAGAGTCGTTAAATCCACTGGAAGATTGATCACTCTCATCAATATTGTGGCTGCTTAATGCCAAGGTGGCATCAATGCCTATGGATAAGTGAGAGCCATGTTTCACGGAGAACCCCTGTTGGCTGCTGTAGCTCTCAGACATTTGTGAAGTGTTTCCTTGACCGCCAGAGGATCCTAGAGATGTGCTGCTCGCATGGGAAAGACGTGGTAGGCGAATATCTACATGACTTGAAGTATTGTAATATTTTTCCGAGCCCATTGACGGAGACTCCAACAAAACCAAAGACAAGTGAGGTGTTCTCTGCTCTGGAATGGAGTCTTCCATTCTTAAGGAGTCTGACTTTTCCCTAAGCAGGCAATCTGCTTCATGGGAGATGTCCTCAAAACTAGAGAGGGAATCACTCTCTGGATGTTTCTGTCGAGAAACCATAATATCCACAGATGGAGAGTTTTTGGTAGACTGGTTACACAAAGAACAACAAGCTTTACCATCACCATCATATATATGATGCCTGTCAGCTGTCTCTGGGGGTGATGGGGTGATTTGAGTTTTATGCGGTCTCTCTGACCCTGTGCTCTCTCTATGATTCCTGTTCTGAACATGTTCAGCCTGGTGAGGAGCAAGATGGACTGTGCTGGAGCGCTGGATACTTCTCATGGCGTCGGTGAGGGGATCTGAGCTGCGAAGGTTCTCCAGGAGACTAGGTGAGTCAAGAGATGACACAAAGCAAGGTCCTGACAGGATTTTCTGCTGCAGTAGGCTGGACCCTCCAAGAGAAGGGTCCACAGCCAACGACATGTTGGAGCTACTCAAGTGAGATGAGTAATGCACTACAACATGATGAAATGTAGGGAAAAAAAACAGATTAATTTGATAACAATAAATGTTGTTTTTTTTTAGATATTTAGTAATATTCTTTGGTCCTTCTAATCTACAAAGACCATTTATGCTAATTTCTTTGCTACTTAAAACTATAATAAAAGTAAAGTATTCACCATTAAGGTGAGAGTTTCTGTTTCCCATGGCTGTCTTCCAGTCAGAATTAGACTTGCGTAAATGGATTGAATGAGGTTCTCTAGGACCAGGTATTATATTTTTTTCTAAACATACTGACTCCACTAGTCCAGATTTCAGCTAGAACCAAAAAAAAATATCAATTTAGTTGCTTAGGCTGGCTAATATACAGTAAAATTTCATCTAACAATTACAATTAGTTAATACAAATTACATTAGAAAAAAATATTTTATAAAAACAATGTTTTTCTTGAGTACTAAAAAGCAGAAAATAATATCTGAATAAATTGGTAACATGGTAATAGTAATAGATTTTATAAGAGCTTCTGATTTTTTATAAAAACGAAAAAAGTTAGGAGCATGTTTAATATTATGTGAATGTTTGTATTACAGTATTAGAATCATCAAATGTTAACAATTAAAGTAAAATTAATTCTAGTGTTGTATAACCTAAACTCATGATATAGAATGTAATACTTGTAAAGTCAATTGAACCAATATATTAATATAGTGAAATTATATAAAACAGGTTTTCATTTATATAAATTAGAGTATGTTATAAAGGTCAGGATGTTAAGCAATTTTACTTTTCGGAAAAGAAGATGTGAATGAATTTAACTTTTCTATATATAATTAAACTTACATATATTTAAAATAGCTCAAAACTTTTTTTTAAATGTAGCTTAAATGAAAAAAAAATTCAATTTTGTTTATTTTCTCTGGCTAATAAAAGAATTTATAACCCATTTCAAATCTACCTTGTTTGGTGTGAAATATATTTTATCATATGCATTGAAATATATCATGTTTGCCATGAAAAAGCCATTGTAAAATTCATTATTAAATTCTGTTCACTGTATAAAGTATAGTTTTGGCTACTGCCTTCCACCTGTGATCATAGTCCAGTAGAAAAGTTCATTTCAGCCCTCTTGATTTTATTCCTTTTTTTAAAGCCAATGTTTTCTGGGATAACTGTTACAATATTGGCAAATGCTCTTCATTGTAAACATTAAACAAAATACATAATAGTTGACAATGAAACAAAAAGATTCATTTTCTGTGCTAAAGAAAATACTTTTTTTTCTATCCAGTTCTAGTTGCTAAAATATAAATTATATAATAAAACATAACAGACATGATTATGTACTTGCATCAAGATAGGATGATAAATTTATTAAAAACATTAACACACATGAATTTATTTTAAAAAGAGGCATAACATGAAGAATACAAAGGCAAACATGAACTATCACACCACATGTGGTCTGGCTATCGGACTTTGAACTAAAAGGCCGGCAACAGCTGGTAACAGAAAGGGGTAAATATCTCAAGGTAAAAAGATCTATTTTTCTTTTTTCAATTTTCAAATAAACACCCAACAGCTGTAGAAATTATTGATCCAACGCCTCACTAAGATCATTACTAATATAATGTCTTTCTTCTTTAGGATGGGGAGGAAGGGAGAGGACATACCTGTGTGTGTGTGTGTGTGTGTGTCAACGCCTGAGTCAAATATGTTGACAAGTCTTACCCAGGTAAATTACTCATTCCTAAAAGCCAAGTCAATCAATACATGTGAGTAAAAAGGTCTGTCCCATACAGACATAACTTGTATATTTTTAAACACAGCTTTCATCATGAGCACCATTAAAAAATATAAACAAAATAAATCATGACTTTTTTTTTCTGCCAAATTATATTGTATGCTAAAAGTTTCAAATAAATGTGTTTTTAAAATGTTCCTTTGAAACTGGCCCCATTAGAGAAAACATCATTAAAGGGACAAAAAAAGCATATTATTGAATTTTTGAAGTCTACTGATTGATTTTGTGTTAATTTATGGTTTGACTTGCAGTAAACGGGAGGCAAACAATTATTAACTGCTCGTTCTTTTTTAAAAAATGCATCACAATTTTAATAGTCAGTGAAAATTGTAATAACCATATTGTTTTAAAAAAAAAACATGCTAATAAAAATGTGTACAACAAATAAAAAACAAACATTTCCACAAAAGGGAGCAAACTATATTCTTTATAGATGAAGTAATTAAAAAAAAAAAAGGAAACAAAAAAAAACAACAACTTACCAGCTGAGGACTGATTTCAGCAAGAAGTGCAGGCTTGTTTAGTTCAATCGCTTTAAAACATATTTTCATGGCTTCCCTGTACCTTGGCTGACACAGAAAAGCATCATCTAATGGCCAGAAAATTAATGCATCAGCTAGCTAATATTCATCAGAAGATTTGAAAGATAAATTCCCTTCCCCTTCCCGTGACAACACTTTCAATCTTATAGGGGAGGGTATCAAGGCCATGTGCAATCTGTCGACAGTTAATTAAAACTACAGTACAACATGTACTTTCATAAGATGACACCATCTGGTCATTAGCTAATCATTACAACCACTAATGTTTAGCCAGGACTCTCTGCCAACATCTAGAACAAAATTTTGATAAACTGACCAAGTGACCAAGATGCGGCTCCCATAAACTTCATGTGTGGCCACCCCCGACCTATAAAATACAATTTTTTAATGATCTAGTACAGTATATTATAAAAGCAACAGTTCAGCGTCATGTCTTTTTTATTGCTCTTCATAGCTGTGCCATGTCAAATTATCAAATATAAATATTAAAAAAAATTTATATGGAAATGAAAAAAAAATTAATAACATTAAATCAAATGAAAGGTAAAAAAAAAAATAATAATAAAATCTGTAACCAAGGAAAACTTGTCTCTAGACACTCACAACATTAATTCCATAAATACGTATGTAATATCAAATGCATGAATCCACTAATGTTCATTTATACACAGGTAGTACATAGTGGGAAAAAAAACAAAAAACAGATGAGTCAGTTCACAGGTGAACAGCTTCAATTTAAACTACTGGCAGCAGATGCTGCCAACCTTCATTAGGTTCAATGGCCAACACAAAATATTTTTATTTCTGTATGCATGCAGGAAATGTTTACATTTACACACTATAGTAAAGCACATACGCTTCAGATTTGATCTCATTCTGTTTATTTAACCACTTAACTTTAATGGTGCCCCTATATGAGATAACTAGTAAACTGTAAGAATTGTTTTGTGCATTAGAAAAGGGTAAATACCAGCCCCGTAGCGTGAAAATTCTACAGGAAGGGTCAGGCATTCTACAGCAGGGGCCAGGTAATATATTTTACTAAGTAGAACAAATAAGCAGGGGGGGGCCAGACAAAATGCAGGGGGGCCGGGCCCCCCTGGCCCCCCCGCACGCTACGGGCCTGGTAAATACCATATTTCTCTATTAATAAATTCTAAAAAAAACCATTCTTTACTTTATATTTACTAAAAAAAAAATAATCTATACTATATGAACAAATATTTGAAACCACAGAAGGCAATATTGATATTCAAAAAATTAAGAAAAAAAAAACTGCATTGTTTATCAGAGACTAATTTTTCAGAAAAATTTTCAGTGAAATTTTTTAGAGTGTTGCTTGACAACCTATGGCCACTTATAGCAACAAAAACTGATAAGAACTTTACTTTGAATAACAAAGGATAAACTGAGGTGCATGAATGGCAGCAATGAAAAGGCATATAATCTTGCAAAATCAAAGCATTACTGTGTGAAGTATACAATGAAAGATAGGAAATATGCTGATATGTTATTTCATTCCCTATTTAAATAATATCTTTGAAAACAAAATTTTAATTATTAATATTCTGCAAATCATAAGGATAAATAGGTGTAAACAGATAGGTTTCTTACCATAATAATGATAGAGTAAATGTTCCTCATCTGAAGTCAGTATGTCCAGCTGTTTGATCAATGAGTGATCCTGAACTGACTCCCAAAGCCAAGCTCTGAAATCTTCACTGCAGCCAGTTTTTGGAGAATGATTAAGACGATTGATTTTGTCAATCACTTGAGCCGAATTAGGAGCAAGCCATTTCAAACCTTGTATGAAATCCCAGAAACATCTTACTGATTCTGAATTTACCTGAAAACAACAAGATTATATGATACATATGATACAGTAATTCACTATATGCCAATATAAACTTTGCTTATGTTTATCTTGTTTTATTTTTTTTGGGAAATAATTTTTATTTTCATAAAAAAATAAAAAGAAATATAGAAAAATTTTTTTTGGTCTATAGTTAATACATCAGATTACAAAGATAATAATCAATATAACACACAATAATATATTATTAACTTCGAAAGACCGCTTACATTATTTCTTAATAGACGATGACATAATATTGCCTCTGCATCATCACAAATACGGCGCAATGCGCCATAAGTTCCCCATGGACCTTGAGCAGATTGGTTAGCTAGTAGACCTTCTGTAGTTTTTTTCAACTTTATCAAAAGATCATGACAGTGCCTATAACAGGAAAATGAAAATAACTTATATAATTAAGTGTCAAAAAAATTAATATTTTTTATGTTATAAAAGAGCAGCAACATATATAATAGCAATTTCTCAAAAAAATCACCCCTTATGCATTCCTGATTGTAAAGAATCACTTAAAAATCAGGGGATGCAACCCAAACATTTGTCACATCTGGAGTAAACTTTATTAAAGCCATAAACAGTAATTTTATAATATAGAGAATGGTTAACTGTGAACGATATTTTTACTTCAAGGAGATGGCCAGCGGGAAGTAGTTTGCAAATGGCTGATATAGTCTTTAGCAATGATCTGCGACAAGGTCTGTGGTCTAGAAAATTTTGTTAGTCTGCAGATTAAAAAAAAAAAAAAGAAAGTTCCCTTAAGCCCCAAAGGGCTCATCAGTGCAGAATTCATCTGTCTCAGTAGCCACAGCATATTGTAGGATTGTGTGTCTAGCACAACACACGGCCACCTTTACTCCTCCTACTTAAATTCAGGTATATTTTAAAGCTGGGTGGACTCTGGGACTTTCACCAGAACTCCATCGACTCTTTTACACTGTACGACATTTTTTTTTTTTTATTTAGAAAAAGAAACTTATATTCTCAATGTTTTCTAAAATATTCAAAGAATCTGTGAAAATGTACAAATACAAAACCAACCAAGTGCTTAAGTAAACAAAATGATAATCCAAGATAAGTCCATAATAATTGCTTCTTCTTTGAAGATGCTTGCTAATTAACAAATTTATTAGCGATCTGAATTTAGAGTTCCATGAACAAAAATGAATTTAGTGTTTCAGGACTGTGTCCTTAAAGCTGTTGACATATGGTCTATTAGATACTATTAATTATGTTAAGATAGTGTTATGGGCTCTTTCTATATCCTCTATAAAGGTTACAAGCTCTTTGGTCTATGTTATGAGTTCTATGTTTTAATTTAAAACATGGAGATGTCAATTTAGCTTAATGTCCGTCTGTTTCACTCTGTTCGCTCACTCCTTTGACACCTTATAACCAAACGAACTAGATGTGTGGTGAACACAACGATTTATTTATAAAATGTACATAATAATGCAACAAGTCCATAAAAGAATACATTTTTAAAGTCCACAATAATTTGCTCTGCCTCAACTCTGACTAACTAAAGATCTCTTAACTATTCTCGTCGCTCTCGTAACTCCCAACACTAAGGCTTCTGTCCCTAAAAACTCTCGTCACTAGATCTCTCGTAACCATCTCTTGTAACTAACTTCTCCTAACTAACTAATGTCCAAATCCAGTCATATTTATACCCTAACATCCGTGCCCTAATCAGTAATTACCCTACATACATCAGTCTATTCAATATTGTCCTTACAATCTAATCTTTCTAGGAGCGTCACCTGGTCATCATTGTTAACCCTACTAGCCTGTCCGACGTCTCCTCCCGGTCTTCACACCGTTGCTGTCTACTATTCTATTGTTTTCTCCCCACCCTGTCTTAAGTCGTCTGTCACCTTGTCTACCATTATTCGTCTTAATCCTAATTCTTAGATATCTTCTTATCTTAAAATGTCGAAGAGGATTGTCTCTGTCTCTAAATCTACTCTAGCTCGTTACAGATAGAGATACGTTTTTTTAGATATATGAGAATTTACCAAACATGTAATTTAAATTAGTGAAAAATTATAATGAAAATTGCATTATCAATTATGTTTTTAGAAAAAACGGTAATTGAAAACGACAGTCTGCCGTTTGGTTCTTTCATATTTCAATGCAGAGATCTTGATCTGAATCTAACCAAATGGACCACAAAAGTTCGATAAAAATCCTAACTGATCGAAAAAAATTTCTTTACGTATATTTTTTGTGTACATGGTGGCTATGTCCAAAAAAATTGTGGACACTATTCGTAAGCAGGCTATGTCCTGTAAAAAAATTAGCCTCCAATAAAATGAGGGTGTTATTATATAAACCAATGTTATGTTTCAGTTTTATCATCTTTAATTCAATAGAACTGAATTGGACAATATAAAAATGTATTTATTCAATCAGTCAGACTTTTTCTTAACTTTATATTGTATTGTCGTTAATGTTATCCAACCAGTCAAAGTACAGGATTTTAAACAATATCAATATGGGGTATAAGATGAAAATCAAGTTATTTTTTGACACGTGATAATTTTTTCATAATTATTTTTTACCTATCAATTTTGATTTTTTAAATCAACTTTATTCAACAATAATTTTTTTATTTAATAAAAATCAAAGGGGAATTGAAATTCTGGACAGATTGATTTGCTAATAATTAGTTTAAAATATTGAGCAAAGGGCAATAGAGATGTCTCGAAAAGGGCAAATATAAATCTTAGAATGGTAAGGCACTAATATTTATATAATATCTATTATTATAAAAAACAACGCTAGAAATGTATAGATTGGTCGACGGCCAAAGCCACATAAATTGTTTTATTAGTACAACTATTCTAAATATTTCGTGGACATGTGTACTGACTTATTAAACAAACAAGTAGACTATACATTTACTTTTTTTTAATTGGCTGCTTATTTTGTCAATTTAAAGAACAAAAAAAAAAAGAAAACATTTTGCGTCTGAACTCCTAAAAAAAGGTTGACATTTAAATATGTATATATTACACAACTAAAAAACAAATAAACATAATCTGTTTATTTTTTTAAAAGACGTATATAAAAATAAATCCAAACTTTAGTTGCATGTAAAAGCACATGTAAATATTCAAAATATTCTGTGGACATAACATCAGCCTTTTTTGTATTCAAAAGTAGAAAACCACCAATTTGTTATGCCTATGACTTAACTGGCGCAGCCAACTTAAAATACAATGAAATATAAATACAGAATTTTTTTTTAAGTCAGACTCACTGAGTGACTTAGAATTTTTTGGTCCATTTTTTGTGATTCAAATTAAGACATTTGAATTAGAATGTGAAAGAACCATTTATCTTGTGGGCCAACCATCCTTAACGATGACCAAAAAAACTATTACTATTGTCATTGACAAAAAAATGATGTTTCACAGAAGTGGTTCAAAAAAATATACTAGTTCAATTTGTAGGTTAATTTGTTCGATTTAAATGACACAGAATTGTCGTGAATCAGCAATCATTAACTTTTTTTATGACCATTTAGAAAACCATATAAATATTATGCATGTTTTACGAAAATATATTATATTTGTAGTGTGTTATTATTTATTAGTTAAACATAATACTAGTGGCTTGAAATTATTTCAAAATGTTTTGTTTGACACACCTCTCATCTTTTCCTATATCCGCCATGTTTGTTTTTATTCCTAGGTACACATTAGTTTCGCAAAATTATGTTTGTTTGATAAAAATTTAATTATTATTAAATTTAAATTAATACATGCATCGCTCGAGCTTGGACCGATCTAACATCCTCACCTGCAGTGCCCATTTAAACGTTGAACTAATGAGGCTATAGCCTAATGTCTTGAAAAAAATGGTCCTAAAATATCAGACTTATAGAATTTTCATGATTTTTCACCACTAGCTTTTTAAAAGAGAATAACTTTGCATCTTTTGGAGATGGGCATGTTATGATATTACGACAAATTATGTGAAATGTGGTAAGATGTAATACATTTCAAATTTCAAAGGTAGTACGATTTGTCATCGTTCGTTAAATCCCCCCACACCCCCGGGCCCGAATGAAAAAGGATATCTTTTGTTCTAATTAAATCCGATGATAAATGATTACTTTGACTATATATCATACTTAAGAAAGACTACCGATGAGCTATCATTAAAAAAACGCACTTGCTACGGCACCAGCAAGTCAGAACTCTTATTATTTTTGTCCAAGTACCAGCCATAGATATTGCTCCACACCCTAACCCTATCCTTAACCCTATCCCTAACCCTAATCCTAATCCTAACCCTATAAATTTGAATAATTTAAAAAATTGAATTCAGCTCTTTAAAATTGTCAACTTCCCCTTTATGATTGATAGGTCATGTGACTTCTCATACTACTTAACTTGCCTGGTGCCGTAGCCAATGCGTTAAAAAAAATTAGAGGTATTGGTTTCACTTGTGGTTATTTCTTTGTTTTAGATCTAATTGTAAATATTCATTGTTAAAGGGTCGGGAAATTTTCATGTCTGGAACGTGAACGAACAATCATCAGTCGCCGTAAACACTTTATTGAACATAAGCATATAAAATATAAATAAAATGAGTTCGGTTGTCGCCCAGCGTCTGTGTTTCGAACTTACTGACACACCCTCTTCACTGACCAACATAAATGCCTGTCATTTATATAATTATAATATACACATTGGAATGATGGGCTCATAATGCTACTAATACTGCCCTCCCTGGCAGAGGCGTACCTAGGGTGGGGGGAAGGGGGGTGCAAATTCGAAACCCCCCCCGGCCCCAGCTTGAAGGGCGCCCCCCAAATTTTTTATACATTAAATAGTAAGTACATTATCTCATGTCATAGGGTCGAATGTCAAAATGCTGGGGCCCCCAAAAAGGCCAAGCCCCCCTGGCCCCCAAATCCTTAGGTTCGGCACAGCTCCATGGTTTGATAAACCAATGTAAGAATAAATTTAATTGCTCTGCGAATTCGTAATTAATTCATTCATCAATTTAACTTTAAAATGTCTTTGATCTTGGCAATAATTGTAAAATTATGACTTGTTGATACCCTGGCAGTATAGTCCAAGTTAGTGGCGTTAATTATTGACTGACACACAGACACACACACACATTTTGTTCTACAATAGACCTCTCCTGCTGTGTGGGGGGTGGGTTTGGGGGAGGGGCAAACTGTAAACGGATGATTTCCTGGGATATCAAGCGAAGCCAAACGTTAATTTTATATAATTAAGATTCCCCGGATCTATAATGTTGTTGCACCCCCCCCTCCACCGCCCCTCCCCCCGTTTGAAATCATTCGTCGCTATCTATGGTAAAAAAAAACTTGGTCTCTGTAATGAGTATGTATAAAGTATTGCACCGATGTAGCAGAAATATTTGTATCAGTATATTATTATTCCTCAATACCAAACTACTATTGCATATATCCAGAATAGTTTAGTTAAAAAATATACATGGGACCAAGCTAAGAAATTGTAGTTGAAGGAACAGTGCGGTCACGATCGTTTTTATGAAAAGACAAACGAGGCCAACACATGGGCCCCCTCAACTGCATTAGGGGCCCCATTAAATATCAACTCATATTAAATCTAACACTGAGAGGGCTCGAAGATAATCTTACCTGGGGCTCACCGGAGCATCTATATATGCCTACGTTTCTGCCTAGGACCCCCAAAACCCCCGCCCCCCCCCCTCCAAAGTCAAATGAACGACTCTGAGTTCCGTCTTCTATCGGCCCTACAAGTATTTTAAAATTAAAGGTGCAGAAGCAGCCATCAGAATGGAGGGGTCTATGTGGGGGGTCATTGGCGAATAAAGGCCTATCGGCCTAATATTTCGGGGACGACAGTTTAGTTTGGTTACAGCTGGGTAATTAAAGAAGCTACCACCTCGTACACGGATGGCCGTGTGGTAAAGCGCTCGACTGTCGACCTCAGGGTCCCTGGTTCGATCTCCGGTGAGGACCAATCGATATTTCAGGTCATGTCTAAAGTCCCCTCTATATCTTCCGTGGTGTATCCGTGGCCATTGCACTATCGATTATGGTGGGGATGAAAGAAGGGCACCATAAAAACCGTCCCATTAGTGGTTCATAGGATCTAAGAGATTTCATCTCATCCCTACAGGGGCGTCACATACACTACCTCGTACATTTAGCCACTGAACCTTAATCTCTCAAATCTCCATACCACTTGTTCTTTTTGTTCGATCCGATTTTTCTTTTATGAATTGATTACACCCCCCAATATCCCATTTACCCTCCCCCATAATTACACACCACTAAAAATAATGAGCCATAAATTATTCGATAAGAATCGGGCACTATACTCTTGAGGGTCACTCGAGTGAGTGCCCGGACAGGCACATGCCTTAAGACGGCCCTGAATAGTGTAGCCGATCTTCGCCTCAGATGTTCCCTCAATATGTCTGCCTGGTTGACATATTCACTGAAGCCATCTTCCTGTTGCGTTCAACGTTGTTTAGACCGATCTGTTATTACACCACCTACGTTCAGCTAGACTACAAGTGTATATTATGGAAAGGAGGTGGGCGAGTGGATAATCCGCACCCATTTATTATATGTTGCTGTCACTGTTGCTTTGTTGTTTTTTTACGTTGCCAAGTACAACCAGTCGCCTTATGTCAGCACTGGAACTAACAAATTCAGTAGAACTCAATTATTTGTTTTCTAGTGCAGTGGTTCTTAAACGTTGATGGTTCAAGACCCACAGTGAAAACTTTTTTTTTATTTTTCGCGACCCACATATATTAAAGAAAAACTAAGATAAAAAATAGAATATAAAAAAAAACCTATATATAAATACTCTTTCCTTAGTCTTAAAGAGCCATCGGGACAGATGAAATCCTTAGTCTTAAAGAGCCATCGGGACAGATGAAATCCTTAGTCTTAAAGAGCCATCGGGACAGATGGAATCCTTAGTCTTAAAGAGCCATCGGGACATATGAAATCCTTAGTCTTAAAGAGCCATCGGGATAGATGAAGTGTAGAATTCATCTGTTGTTGTAACCAAGACATGTAAAGGAATCGTTTGGCTAACTGAGGGAAGAGGGACTTGTTACCAACCTTCACCAACACCATCTAGATCTGGCCTCAAAGGCCTCGTGCGGCCTTTAAATATTAATTTTAGCGGCCTTCGTGAGAAATGTAAAGAAAATAGTGTTGTCACATGCAATCAACAAAAATATTTGTACATAAAATACACAAGGAATCCTACATAGTGGAACCACAATGTGTTTATTAAATGTATTTTCTGAAGTGTAATGTTATTGTTTCCTGGTCAACTTTTTCACACACATTTAGTCAAGGGAGAGAAAGCGAACTTCTCATTCCTTCGCATTTCGTCTTCAATGCTGTGTGTCGCCTCAACTCAGGATTGCCTACTTGGCCAATTTTTTGTATCCAAAACACATGTGTGTGAAAGTGGCGTACAACTTACAACTGAAACTGTTTCAGAACATGCTTTTATGTTTGTTTAGAATACCAAACATTCGACTGTAGTACTTCGATAAGATGCCTTTTTTTCATTTCTTCAATCATGGTCGAGATCCAGACTCGATTTTCTTAAGTAAGCAAGTTTATCACCTGCTATTATTGACTGGACTACTTTTATTATTGATTTAGCAGATTTAGAAACGATTAAATTCGCAAAATTTAAAGAAATAGTGTTGTAAATATGAACACATAGACCCTCGCTCCATTAATATTAAATTTAAAATTGCATCGCTACCCACCTAAAAATCTTCAAAGACCTATCTGTATTTCAGGACCCACCTAAACATTTTCAAAGATCTATCTGTATTTCGTGACAAACCTACACATTTTCAAAGATCTATATGTATTGCGTGACCCACCAACATATTTTCAAAGATCTATATGTATTTTCAAAGATCTATATGTATTTCGTCACAAACCTACACATTTTCAAAGATCTATATGTGTTTCGCAACCCACCTAAAAAAATTCTTCGAAGACATATCGTGACCAACATTTTTAGAACCACCCTGTCAGCATGGAACTAAATAGGCCTAACTATGGAAGTTTGATCCGAGCAGTTTTATTCACCAACCCTATTTGCTGAAGAATTTATAACTACATTTTGTTCGTTTCTGGCACTGAAATATGCGACATATCTGAGACGTCTTATAACATTTAAGACTATGGGACAGATAAAGTAATGACTACTATTTATTGATCGATGGAACTAGAGAATAGAGCTGACGATATGACCAAAATCATTCTAATGGATAGGAAAACTAGGTCAACTCTTAGGGCCCCCATTGGCAGGGTTTCCCCTCCCAGTGCTAATTCCAATTTAAAATCATTCTAGCAGGCAGGGCCGGCCTTAGCCCGATTTGACCGATTGCTCTAAATTGGGCCCCGCGCCTGGCAGGGCCCCCGCAAATTACATTTAGCTAGTTAAAAGTAATAGTTGTTATTGTAAAAAAAAATAGAAAAGAGCCTCGCAAGCATCCTTTAAATTGGGCCCCGCAATTCGTAAGGCCGGGCCCTGATAGCAGGGTCTCTCTTTTTAAGGGCCCTAATATTATCTTCTGCACGTACAGCCTCAACTGACGTAATTCCGCCTCTGCACACAGGAGCCTGTATTAGTTTAGGTCTAAGTTTTTAAGACTCCAAACTTTTATTTATTTCCAGTATTCGTTAGATTACATTATAAATATACTTAGATATAAATGAAACGATACATCAACATCCTACATATATTATAATTAAAAAAAAAACAATTGTAGGACGCACTGGACATTATGCCCTCACATGGCCGTAGCCACGAGGGCCCATCCTAGAGCTCATTACCCCCAATTTCGCAGCGAAGGCTTGGTGCCCCTAGCAAGTGTTAGGGTTACCTCCACCTCGCGTCAGCTCTGCCACCGCACCCCGCATGTCATGTGCATCTCGGATCTACGTGGGCCTTACCCGAAGCACACATTCACACCAGACCTAGACCTGGCTAAGGCACCCGTCTCACCCGTTCAATACAAATTAATATTTTCTTACTTTCACTCATTTCTTTTTACACACACACACACACACACACGAGCGCGCGCGCTCGTGTCTGGTTTTTTTTTAAAAATAACAACAACCTTGACGGGTTTTTTTTTTTTTCAAAAAATAAAAAAAATTTAAAACTGATACAACATATGAAAAACAAGCAATTAAGCCTGTTCCATTCTGGACACAGGACGTGTTAGCGCATTTTCATGTTATGTATCAGTACGTTTGTTAGCTTTCAGTAAATATTTGTAAATTTTGGAAATGTTTATAAATTCAATTGTGTAATGCATATATATGTAAAAAAATATTATAAAGACGTTTCTTTATATTTGAAAAAAAAATTATTTTCTCTTAAATCTAACTACAAGTGGTTTGTGGTTACTGAAATAGGACTCATAATTGATAACATTCGAAATTGTAGTCATTTAATCGTCCGAAAACTCCGTCAATTGTTGCATAGCTCTGATACTTTCAATTAAACTCAGAACACAAGCTTACTATTTCATTTGATGAGTTTCTTAATAAATCTTGGTGAAACTACGTGCTGCAGTATTTAGCACCAAATGAATGGGTTATTGAACGTACAAGGTGTAGATTGGTGCTATATATATAATATATAAGCCCCTTATGAGCCCTGAAGCCCAGCCCTCAGAGGTCCTATCGCGAAATGAACTTTTGATGTACACATGGCAGGCCAAGACCTACAAAATGATATATACATTATGGGTCTAGGACTTATGGTTGTTGAGATATAGCGCTCCTTTATTAATATAGCTTATATAGTAAAAACGGTACTTTATAAGCCCCCTTTTACGGCCCTCAGAGGTCAGATCGCGAAATGAACTTTTGCTGCACACATGGCAGGCCAAGACCTACAAAATGATATATACATCATGGGTCTAGGACTTATGGTTGTTGAGATCTAGGGTGATGACAGACAGACAGACAGACAAAACAGGGGACAATAGAGCATTTTTTTCGAAAATGCTCTAAAAATGGCGGGAGTATTTATAGTGCAGACGTCAGAATGAGCTTCGATTAAAACAATATCGGAAAAAATGGGGGGGGGGGGGAATGACAGGACCTGCGATATACGTGTTTTCAGCATGTTGTCGGATTTGACTGATTTTGTTTACACCCGTTGCTAGGCAGCGCCCTAAACAAAAAACTACCCGCTCAAACAATAATGGCTTAGTTCTCCTTTTTTGTCTATCTTGTCGAATACGACGCGCACCACCTTTTCCCTACCCGCTCTTTGTTGATTTTTTTTTCACGCTAATTTAAATAATTCTTATCTCACTGGCAGGTCGAAATTAAAAATAAATAAAACATATGTCGCCGTAGCCCGGAGTTGTTTGTGAATTACTGAGTTACAGAATAAACAAATACACCCAACCTCAATAAGAATTGATTTAAATAGATTCTATGTCTATAAGACAAGGACATGTGGTGGGCAAACTTTTCTTGAGCCGCAGGCCACGGTGGGCTCTTAAATTGACATAAAGGGCCGGACAAAGATCACATAGATGAATTTTTACAAGAAATGATAAAAAATGCGAATGAGCGTATGGGGGGATTGTGTCGGTACATTGTGTCGGTACATTGTGTCGGTACATCGTACATTGTGGCGGTACATTGTGTTGGTACATTGTGTCGGTACATCGTACATTGTGTCGGTACATTGTGTCGGTACATCGTACATTGTGTCGGTACATTGTGTCGGTACATTGTGTCGGTATATTGTGTTGGTACATTGTGTCGGTATATTATGTCGGTAAATTTTGTCGGTGGGGCGGATGGCTGAGTGGTGTAGATACTCGACTGTCGACTTGAGAGTTCTTGGTTCGATCCTCGGTGAGAACCATAGGAATTTTTCCAAGTGAAGTTTGTTTCAAAGTCGTCAAATGGGTATCTGGGGAAGGTAAAGGCGGCTGGGGAACCACACAATCCCTTCATATGCCGAGGTTATAAAACAGGCTACACTTCATCTTCCCCGATGGCTAAGGGCTTCACGTTTACATTGTGTCGGTACATTGTAAGGTACATTGTTTCTGTACATTGTAAGGTCATTGTGTCGGTACATTGTAAGGTACATTGTGTCAGTACATTGTAGGGTACATTGTGTCAGTACATGTCTTACTTATCTTGCCAGTTCAGCAGTGCCCTCCATACATTCTCACAACAGCAGATGCTGTTAACAGAACTGTTCTTATGAATAGGTAAACTAGTGCCTCCTATCATATCTTTGAATAGAGCTCACATATATTCATTTGTCTGGGGTCCCTCTATTGTTCATGATTTAAAATGTTTATTTGTATAGAGCCCCTAAATGTCCACGTTTACTACTACTTTGGGACCACAAAAGGTACTTTGCCTAAGGACTACAAAATGTACACCACAAAATCGTAATAAAGGCTAAGACTGTAAAGGCCGAGGTGGAACTGCATGTTAGTCAAAGCCGTTTTGGGATTTTGTTTTACACAAACAGCATTACGCCTATTTGGCTCCATACCAGTCTTCTAGATTCAGATTCTTGTGTTTGGGATATTAAATGTTATATAAACATTATACAAACAGAGCCAGAGCTGTTCTAATGTTTTTAGTGGCCTTAGATATTAAGGGGGCCTATGATAGCATCAGATTTGATTGGAGATTTCACTGGACCCATTGGACATGGAGACTAGCTATGAACGACTCTGACAGAAGAAACCATGTCTTTAAAACTGGTCATTCAATCTTGAATCGTGCCACAGAAAACGTTGGATCTTATTGGTCACATCACGTTTAGATTAATGCACTACTTAATTGATTTGAGCTCTGATAAATGATTTTTTTTATTTTTTTGTGTGTGTCAAGTAACTCTTATCAGCGCCATAGTTTATGCGCATGTCCAAAAAAGTCGTACTTCAATGCTTCAAAGTTATTTATTGTTGACGTGTTGGCAGCGGAACCCAGTGTCCCACACTAACGGGAGACGGGAAGGGGCATTAAGTGCTCTTCTGTCTTACGGTATGTTAGCTATTCCAGAAACTAGGACGCCGACCCATATAATTTTTAACGTTTCCATAGCGTCCGTAATATACTGACAAGATGTTAGTTTCATAGAGTACATTAGATCACTATACATTTGATGGAGAATATTGAACATCTAACAAAGTCCAGTTGTTTTTTGTTGTTTTTACTTAGATAATTGAAACTGAAACGTGGATCGGAAGTTTCTTCATCAAATATAAACTTGAGACTTAGAAAAACCAGTCCCACAACATCCAATCGAATTAGTCATGCAAACAATGAATCAATAAATTATCAGTCAGTTTATCAACAACCCAATATTCCTTTGGTTCACCTGCCAATAAATCTGTTAATCAATCATTCAAGCCACCTACTAATTAATCAATCATCTAATAAAACAATCAGCTAATAAAACAATCAGCTAATTAACCGATCAGCTAGTTAACCAATCAGCCAATTAAACAATGAATATGTCAATCAAACGGGGAAAATAGTTATTCACATGTTCAATCAACCAATCGGTCAGTGTGTCTGTTTCTTCTGTTTATTCTCTTCCGAAGCCTAGTTAATCAATAGTCTGTCTGGGACGAAAGAATCACCCGGATCAATCTAAGAGAACGGCGTCAAAATGTAATTTATCAGAATTTAAAAAAAATCAATTATTTATAAACAAAGTTTAAAGCATATTTCTTGTCCACACCCCCTTCCTAGAACTCCTTAAATCCATTTCAAACACCTGTATTTTGCTATTTAATTGTATTTACATTTGCGGTCTGTCCTAGGACTCAGCACCAGGCCCGTAGCCAGGTCAAAGTAAGCAGGGGGGCACCAATACCCAGCAAGGGGGTACCTTCCTCATTTTAGCTACTTTTTCTTATTTTTTTCATATTTTCCTTCTTTTTTAAGTGGGTGGGGGCACTATACAACTAGCGGGGGCACGGCCCCTAGTGCCCCCTTGGCTACGGGGCTTCAGCACTACGGTTAACTGCGTAGGGCCCAGTGCCCTATCTGTATCGTAGCCATAGAGTCTCTAGGTGCAGTGTTTGGGGTCGGTTGCCCTAGTTGCTACCCACATAATGCCCCTTCTGGTCTATAGGTGCTCATTAACCATGGATCTGTGATCACAATCAAATAATTTAAAAACAAGATTCAAAGTTATTAATTCTTTTATTCTGCACTTCCAGTAATCTACCCACACCCCAATCTGTTGCCCCCCCCCCTTCCAGTAATCTACCCACACCCCAATCTGTTGACCCCTCCTACCCTCTAGTAATCTACCCACATCCCAATCTCTTACACTTCATATATGGAAGGACAGATCTTATTAGTTTTGTTAAACAACCTGCGACCAGAATATTCAAAAGATTCAATTGTATCACATTAAGCCAAACAATAGATTCTATTTCCTGATCGATCTGAATGCAAGGTAGAGACCACAGTGACCTTTCAACACAGGGATAGGGTAAGCTCAGCTAATATATATATATATATATATATATATATATATACTAGTTACAATGTTTCCTTGTCAAAACTTCCTTTTAAAAGAGGGTGGTGTGCCAAACTCAGCGGTGGGGGGGGCATAAGGAATGAGTGGGGTAGGGAGGGGAGGACGCACAGGTTCGCGTTCATGTTTTGTGGCACTTGATTGGCACAGAGAAAATATCGTTGGGGGTCTGACATTTGATACTTGGGTCGTAGAGTCTTGAGGAGTTGTTTCAATTAGTAGGCCTACTTGTTGTTACCTGCCATCGGCCCCCATTGATTTTAATTCTTTATAACAGTGGTAGTACAGAGCTAATCTTCAGAGTCAGGGCTTACTATCATAAACTAGGTAAGTATTTCGCTCAATATCATCGTATTATCATTATTAGAATAACGTGTGGACTGTTGGATGGAGTTGCTTTAATTAATAAGCACACCATTTAAGATTCGGACGTTAAGAAAAAGAAAACTCCTTGGCTGATATTTACCACGGATATTTTTTTTTTTGTTTTTATTTGTTAAAGTTTTCTTTTTAAGTTACAAAAAATAAAACTTCAGATGTATATACTTCCCGCTAGTTTCCTGCCCACTAATTTAACGCAGTTTACATAGGTTATTTCAAAAGTGATAAGTATTAAAACGTA
This sequence comes from Bulinus truncatus, assembly GCA_021962125.1. Classification (NCBI taxonomy): domain Eukaryota; kingdom Metazoa; phylum Mollusca; class Gastropoda; family Planorbidae; genus Bulinus; species Bulinus truncatus. Next base: position 1,333,939 of record JAGDYQ010000211.1, on the reverse strand, counting down.
TTTGTTTTAAGGACACATTGAAAAACTGAACAAAAATCGCCTTTTTGAATGATTAATGACTCAGAATTGTCTATGTTACCTATTTTGTCTTTATGGTCATCCTCCTACCCCCCACATTCCCCCACCTTTTTTCCTTCCGCAAACTGCTAAAATGTGCGTTTTCTAGCATCTTGTATTATAAACAAACCGTTTCTAGCACTTATTCAGTTGTTTTTTTTTCCCATTTATTCCATTGCTAGTCCCTACAACCAGGGCAGGACATCATTGCAGGCCCCCTTAATATACAATGAGTCGTGAAAAAATTGACATAGTCCCGGGGCTGCCGGGCCCCCTTTATGCCCCCTTACAGATGCGGAGCTAGCGAGTACCCCTCTGCCCCCTCCCTCTCGGCGGCCCTGCCTACAACCATTAAAAGATTATTAAATATATAAATCGTGAACTGGCATTTGGCTTTTGAACAGTATATGTGCATTTATTTTCTGTGACTTCAGGGCAAGTGTCATTCTTTTGTGTTAGTCATGACCAGTTTTAAAAAAAAAACGGTGTTGGTTCAAGGTCTACCAGCTTGCCTTGTCTGTGTTGTCCTGTCTACTTCTTTCTTATGCGCAGTCGAACCAGTGGCGTAGCTAGGGTGGGGAGGGGGTCCAAATTTGAACATCCCCCCGGGCCCCCGCGAGGGGGGGGCCCCAAACAGAGTTTCCATTTTTTTTATTATAACACTAAATATTAAATACTAGCTACTGTAACCGCCACGCGCTGCCGTGACTAAGCCTTCTGTAACGACCAAAGTCGGTTATGTTTTTATAACATACTTTGGAATGGCTGGAAATGCACGCCATAGGTACAATGTCGGTCACGTTTAGAGAGAGTTTGTATTTTTTGAGGGGACACATACCTGTTAAGTTAGATGACTAGTTAGGCTGGGAATTAAAAGCAAGGCTAAGCGTCCTTGTATTTTCAGAGAAAAATGTTGTGATAAGCTAATTGTCTACTGTCTGGTTTCGTATACATGGCGCCAAACTTCTACTCACAATGCATAACTATAATACAAGTAGTTATGACACCTACTTTAATGTAAAAGTAAGTATTGAGAAAAATTCAGTTTATTAATTTAATGCAATTTTTTGTGTAAATTTCAAGGCAATTGGTGAAGAACTTTATTAGCTAGGCGTGAATCCTATTTACATTTTATCTACATAGATAAAGCCACCGCCATGTAATCTTGTTATGCATTGTTATATAAATTAGTGCAGAGGCGTCACTGGGAAGGTGCGGGCCGCACCGGGTGACACCAACATAGGGGTGACACCACAATGAACAATTCTAGATTTCATAGCAGAAAGAACTCGGCATAGTCAGTTTTATAATCGATCATATTAAAAACATGATCAGTAGCACAAGGTACCACCATACGAGCAGTAGCACAGGGTGTCATCATGCAGAGCAGTAAATGAATCTAATTCAAAGCTGCTCGGATCAATCTTAAGTTTTTTGTAAACGCGCTGAAAAAGGACGGAGAGTAGTCACGTGGTTTTATGAAATAGGAGACGTAGTTTATAAACTTAGTTGAATTAAAGTGATATAGAACTTACATATTTCTGAAATACAGTCAGTAATACTATCGTTTTCGTCGCTTAAATATTTTAAAGTAAGTTCTCTAAAGCGAAGACCGTATTGAGAGGAAAATTCTATATATGTCTTGGGGGAGGGTGACACCCTGAATTGTCCGTGTCGGGTGACACCAACCATAGTGATGCCACTGAGTTAGTGACACTGTTGCATGTATTCCACACATATTAAGGAATTCAAAATTATGTAAAATGCATCACCAAATAAAAACTGGTAATAAATTTACTAAAAGTGTCAAAACATAGTTTTGGTTGTTGTAAAATACGTTATCTTGACGGATATGTATCTTCCATTTTTTTGTCCATGCTATAATCCATCTATCCATAGACATAAATAGAAGGGTCATAGTTCGTATACTTATGTCTATTCGTCTGACGAAATCTCACAATCATGGCGGATGAAACAAGTATACATAATTTTTTGTATATTTTTTATTTTGTGAAATGTTAAGAGTGTTATTCTTTAAGGAGAAACTTCTTACATGTCGAAAGAATGAGTCTACCAGAGTGGGGCTACAAAACGGTAAAAGCGTGCTACAGAAAGACGAGAGGCTGCAAAATCAAGGAAAATTTGAAGGGTTTTTAAGAAGAAACCTGATAATAGCATTGAAAACCAAGGGCCATGAACATGGCGAAGAAAGTATCACCATTCAGATAATTCATGCAAAGATACAGCGGTGCAGCAACAGCTGTCAAGTACTTAGCAAAAACCAACTCAAGCTTACTTGGCCACAAGAAAAACTAGATTCTCCAAGTCCTGGGACTTCCCTAGAATCTTTGAAATTTCTTAGAATTTGATGAAGTTGCGTAACATCACTTGAATAATTCAACATGAGTTCATAAGCTTGATGGGCAATAAAGATAGGGAATCAATTGTTGGGAAAGTCAAGCAAGTTTGTTACTTTCTTCTGATGTTTGATTCCAATCCAGATGTTTCTCACAAAAAGAACAAGTATTCCTTAAAGTTCGTAACTTGGATGTCGAGAATTTTGAAATAAAAGAGTCATTCCTTGGTTATTTTGAAATTGTGAAGCCAGATGCACAACATAATGAAGAACTTGTTCTGAAAATTCTTTAAGACATTGAACTAGACTTTAATCTGTGCACATATCAAACCTATGATAACGCAGCCACAATGAGTGGCCGTCGGTCTGGCCGGCAGAAACATCTCTTAGACATAAATCCAAACGTAACATTTCTGAACTGTGATAATCACTCTCTCAACTTGGCAGCTCTTCATTCTGCTGAGATAGATCTAACCAATTGTCACCTTTTTTCATGAATTGCTCACCTTTTTTCCAATTCACCCCAGAGACCAAACTGAAATAGCTGGAGCCAGGAAATTAAAAAGAGTAATGAGAGCCTACATGGTGGTACTCAAGAGAAGAAGATACGTCGTCACTTTCCTTGCATCTTGACAAAGATGCTGAAGAGATTAAGATCATTTCATGCTTTCTGCAAAATGATGAGAAACGGACGAAACTGATCACCCAATCCATCGAAAGAGCAAAAGAATGCATTGAATGCTATAGATTTCCTGTAGGCAAAACAACCAGAAGAAAGAAAAGAAAGACTTGATGAGGAGTTAAGTTCTGATGTAGGACTGTAAATAGAACTTCAATTCAAACGTGTTGCGACAAGTGCTTGACAGACTTCATATGGAGATGAAGGATAGATTCCAAAGGTTGCAAAACCATGTGGGCACCTTTGAGGTTCTTCTTAAACCCAAGACACCTGTTGAATTCTATGGATGATTACACACTGATGAAAAACTGTACTTTTTTCCTGTTTGTATGATGACCTGGTAAAAACCTGCGCAATGGTGTGCCTTTGATGAGAGCACTTTCATCAACAAACCAGTACAACAATCACCAACTGACTTATTGAGGAAGCTGGCTTCATATGATAATGATGTTTGCTCAAACCTTGCAACCTCCATCCGAATACTGCTAACTCAGGCCACTTACGTTGCATCATGTGAGAGATTATTCTCAAAACTCAAAGTCAATCAAAACTATATCAGGAGCACAATGATGCAAGAAAGACTTAGCAGCATGGCTTTAATGTAAGTGAAGTCAAAAATACTAGACAACATTGATTTAGATGATGTTATAAATGCCTTTACTGCACAAAAAGCACAACGTGAGGCAAAATAAATTTTAAAAAGAAATATCGTATGCAGTAGTTTTAGTGGATCTTTATTCCATTGCAAAAAAAAAATAAAAAATAAAAAAAAATGCTAAAGTAGTGAAAAGGCCATCACTTGTTGGTGGCTAAAAAAAGCGCCTTCAGGAAACCGCCCCTTCCACCTGTACTTAGTTACGCCTTATGACATATGCGAGTTTCACAATATGCAGGCCTACAAAACTAACAGCCAGGGACAAAGAATGGCATTCTGGGAACTTGTCAGGCGTCATGGTGGGGGTGGGGGGTGGAAGTCAGAGCGTTTTCAGTCTAGCCATCTCCCCCCCCAGACTTCTCTAAACCTAAGACCCCCGCTCCCACCCCAAAAAAAACTAAGAACTAGTCAGAAAAAACATATTAGTGATAACTACATAACAAGAACATATCGTGATCCATACTTAGCAAGAGCATAATATTCAGCCCACAACAAGAGCATAATATTCGGCCCTGCATAACAAGAGCATAATATTGATCCATACTTAACAAGAGCATAATATTGATCCGTACATAACAAGAGCATAATATTCAGCCCGTAGCGTGAAAATTCTGTAAAAGGCCAGGCATTCTACAGCAGGGGGCCAGGCAATACTCAGAGTGGGCAGGTAATACATTTTACTAAGTAGACAAAACGCGGGCGGAGCCCGAAAGCCCCCTGCCACCCACTACCTCAGCGCTACGGGCCTGATAATATTGATCCATACATAACAAGAACATAATATTGATCCCTCAATTCAGCACACCCCACTACTCCAGACCACCCGTTGATAAACCCCGGAACAATGTCGCCAGGGACTCTCCATATGTTAATACATATTAAAGGGCGTATGTATGTTTTAGTTTTGCCCCTACTTCTCATATTATGAGAAAATCTGCGTGTAATTCTCAAGTATAGTGTGATTCCTATTGTTATCAGCATGCCTACCCTCTCTCAAATCCGCAATGAGAAAATTAGTTTCCTTGTCAATAACAAAAAGTGAAAAGGTAAATACATGTAATAAATATATGTGAATTACGTCATTTCACTGATTATGCATACTACTACTACCTATAAATCTTTCAAAACATTAGAAAACTTGAGCGCATAGACAGGCCTACGATTATAATGCAACGGATAATTGATTATTGGTCTTTCTTCCTCCTCTGTGTGTTGTGTTTTTACGCCTTGGACGAAATAGAAATCACACCTGAAAGAAAAAAATATAAATAAATAAAAAAACCGAGTCATTTATTGTTATGCAAATATACAGGAATAACGTTGATTGATTAGTCATTACTAGAATGAAATCTGAAAGTAGCGGCGTGTCTGGACAACAAAACGAATATTTTTTATGGAATGACCAATTCTTTTTCAGTTATAAAGTCTTATGGCCGCTGGCGCCACGGATAAGGTTAACTTTTTCAGCACCCTTTTAATGTATTTGTATAGAATTACACGTTTCGCACGGACAAAATTTTGATGGCATTGCTAAACATGTATATGTCAAGACCCATGTTTGAGTAATAGTAAACAGTACTTAAAGTCGGCAATGCATCTGAAGTAAGCATTCGCCTAGGGCCCCCAAACGTCAGTGGGCCTAGGAGCCCAACTTGTCAGTGGGCCCCCTTTCCAGTACTAATTCATATAAAATCTGATGGTATCATGTCCTAGCAGATCATTTACCTAGGACCCCCCTCCCCAATTGTCTCTAAAAGTCTCTGCCTCTGAAAACTTGTATGTATGTATGAATGATTGTGTGGGTGTACATATGTATGTCTCTGTGTGTGTACATTAATTATTATACTGACTGCGTGTGTTTTCTTGTGTGAATACCCCTGTGTATACACATAAGCATATTTATATACATCATACTTGTTATAGTATTCATATAGTGGTCTTTGTATACTTGAATACATCCGCCTACATCCACCTGGTAATCGGAAACGTCAAAACAGTATTGGTAGTTGCTGGGTAACCCAGTGCGTTGTGCCCCTACAAAAAACCTCTCGAAATAACCTACAATGAAACTATTCTATTAACTCTACGCCCTTTCAGTAAGACGGGCCATTCACTGTATACAACAGATGCTATCGATGTTATTGTTTTACATTCCGCAGCATCAAATTACAATGGGTTGCAAAGGATCAAAGTCTGCCAACGTCTCATCAGCACAAGCCGAGGGTGGGGACCAGGCCGCAGCAGCTCCCCCGGAGCAGTCGGCCACCCAGATGGAGCCGCAGGCAGAGAGATCAAATCTTTGAATTGTTGTTTGGCTCAGTGATTTGGGAAGAGTCAGGGGTGAGTGTTTTTGAGACGAGGCTGTGTAATAAAAAATGTCACTTAGAGATGGGATCTCATTCGATAAGCACTTAGGCATTTTCATACAGACGTTAAATAGACGGGCTTTGTAATAATTAACACTGGGTTGCCGCACAGATGAAAGACAGGCAAGTTGTCATACAGACACAGTTACATAGGTGTGCCAGTGATATACAGACGGACAGAAAGACATAGAAAGATGTACAGAAAGGCACAGAGAGACATGCAGACAATGTGTCAACGAAGCGACTAAATAGATGAATAGATAGAAAGATTGCAAAATTAAACAAATATACAACTGTCTTTATAAATATAGATGCTGAGGAGATTAGGCTGAAAGACTGGCAGATGGATAGATAGGTTGTCAGAAAGACCAGACGGATGAATAGTTAGACAGACAGACAGGAATAGCAGGGCAGCTAGGTAGATAGATAGATAGATAGATAGATAGATAGATAGATAGATAGATAGATAGATAGATAGGTAGATAGATAGATAGATAGATAGATAGATAGATAGATAGATAGATAGATAGATAGATAAAGATAGATAGATAGATAGATAGATAGATAGATAGATAGATAGATAGATAGATAGATAGATAGATAGATAGATAGATAGATAGATAGATAGATAGATAGATAGATAGATAGATAGATAGATAGATAGATAGATAGATAGATAGATAGATAGATCATTAGATAGATAGATAGATAGATAGATAGAGTATGCCAGGAATTCAAGTTAACCCATTTTATTTCTGTCTTCCCAGATTCACCTATATGATCATCTGAATGACATTATATAACATAAGCATTTGTGATATATATCCATACACATATATGAATGCATGCATACACTTTATTATTACTTGATTGACTGTTGTTGTTTTCATGACTATTTGATTTTTTTAATTCCCAAAAATTCCTCTCAGTTAAATAAAAATGTTTGTAGATTCTTATTACAAACACTTCAAAAAAGAATGTTGTTTATCCACCCAAAATATATATACTTCCTAATTCATTTTATATTTAGGGGTGAGGGGCTATATTAAAAATTTCAATTCTTTGTGGATTATTTTTTTTGTATTTTTATTTAATATTAACTTATATAATTTAATAATTTCTTTTTATTTTAAAATTCAGTATTACTAAATATGTCATATACACATTGCTAAATGCAATAAACTGATAGAAAACAAAAGGTTTATCTTAAAATAAAAATTATTGTTACTATCAGCTTGTTCGTTTGTTTAATATATAATTATATGTATATTTTTAAATAATGTATCGGAAAATATACAAAATATTTAACTGGAACAAGGTAAGATCATCTAACAACATTGGGTGGGGGAGGGTGTGATTTAATTAAAAACAAAATGATATTACACGTAGATAAAATTGTTGATTTCAAAGTATAAACGATTTGTTTGTGATCTTTTATACAATGCGCTTTATTTTTTTTTTAGCTAAAACGTAAAGAAGTTACAACATTAAATTTAATTTAGTTAATCAAAAGTATATCTATCGCATTTCAATAAACTATTTATAATGAATATGATTATTCCTATAGACTAAAATAGAATGTTAACTCCAGTGAATCATGGGAATTGTTCATGTGATGGTTAGGATTCCCTTCCCTCCATGACTCCCGTGGTGCCTCATTGATATCGCAACACTTAACACCTGTGATGGTGGCGCTGAAAAGAAGGGCACTTCAAAAAAGTTCCATAGTGGTTTATAGGGTCTAAGAAATAAACATCATCCTTACATGGAGTTCACGGATAAAACATCAAAGAATTACGCATCAATAATTAACAAGTACAATCTCAATTTAGAGGAGAAAACGTATTTTTAAAACCCCGATTCGTCCAATGTCCTGTAACAGATTGTTGTGAAAACATTGAATAACAAGAAGTATGTACATTGTACATACCAAAATAGTTGAAAAGATAACGTACTTGAAGTTTACAGAGTTGTCCTACAAAATTCATTTATCTTTAGATTAAACAAATATATCTCCTGACCCATTACCTATAGTACCAAATTACGTACTGGCCACATGCCTAATACTAACATGGAGAGCCGTCAATTTTAGAGCCGTTGTTATGAGCATTGTAGACCTTAACAAGTGTCCAGACCCGTTGTTAGGAGCATTGTGGGCCCTTGCTTTAGTATCAGAGCCGTTGTTATGAGAATTGTGGGCCCATGCTTTAGTGTCAGAGCCGTTGTTAAAGACATTGTGGGCCCATGCTTTAGTGTCAGAGCCGTTGTTAGGAGCATTGTGGGCCCTTGCTTTTAGTGTCGACCCTTTGTCAGAAGCACTGGTAGGCCCTAGCTTTTTTAGACGGCCCTACTCGAATATCCACAGACCATCGCTCCCGTAACACAGGTCAGGTCGGATAGTGCACGCTGAGTCCTGAAACGTGCATCAAATATCTCTGATATCATTAGCAAACAGTTTGAAAATAACGTATAGCCCCCCCCCAACTCTCCTCTCACCACCCCTCCCTACTGCAAAGCTCTGATTAGCATACTTATAATTTATCTATTTCGCTGAATCATGAGTATTAATATGTCTGCTAGGCGCGCGCGATAATGAAGTAGTGACTTAAATATTTGACTAAATAAATAGTAAAATATATTTTTTTAAAGTTAGGGGGATGCTCTAAACTTTGTGGGCCCCTTTGGGCTCCGAGAACCCTAGAGCTGCACTCCTTTCATCAGGCGTGAATAGTATGTGTGTATGCATGCAGGTAAAATGGCCTATGTGTAGGCCTGTGTATGCTGATAACTTATTTATAAAAGAAATTTAAAGGATCAATGTTTGTAAACAATACAGGTAACGTTATGAAAGACATAGTCTTGAATTTGCACTTACTGAACTGTATATATTTAAATGTAGAGATCAGTGATTTTTCTCCTTTTGACGTCTTCGCATTTCTAATGCAAATAAAACATTATAAAATAAACAAAAAGATCATTGTATTGTTTTTGTTACAAAATTTAGTGAAGGAAAACTCAATGTACATAGACCCGTAGTTTTATCATCTCTTTTTCATTGAACAAAAAAATAAAATCAATACAGCACGCACGTTTTGTTCAACAATAGAACGACTTACGTACTGTGTGCAAAGGCTTTATTTTGGTTACCGTTCTTAGTTTAACGTAACGACGTATTATAATGTCACATCTATGTGTGCTTTATGTTGTGTCAACACCATGTGCACCTTTTGTTTACTTGTTGCTAATGGTGATAGCGATGGCTGATCTATTTCAAATAAATCAAGCTGGAACTGTATCTTTTTTTTTTTTTTTAAAAAAAAGCCTAAATAAGAGAGCGGATATAACTGCTGTCGCGGTAGGTGCGAGCCCTGAGTCCGATTTTTGGTAGGACCCCGCAGAACACAATATTAACACTTAAATTATTTTATCACTATCTCACTTTTTAAAGGGGGGGGGGCAAACGTTGTTTTTATTTTTTTTTGTTTCTGTGCACTATGTTCAATTGTTCACCTATGTCTAGATGTGCAAAAAAATATAACAAATAGCAAACTAATCGGAATACAGTTTAGGTATTGAAAAATAAAGGAAGAGAGAGAGAGAGAAAAATACACCAGTGTCTTTTGTATTTTTTTTGTTAAGTTAATTATTTTTTTCATTTCCTTCATTTTATGGTTATTGCCTAGGCCATGGCACATGAACCTTTAGTGGTCGATAGGTTGCCATTGTTTGGAGGTATCTCCTTTGTTCTCAAGAAGTTTATATGTGTCTCAAGATAGCACCTATAAACTGGTAGGGTACTGGTTACTCCATTTTTTGCGTACGTGTGTGTGTGGGGGGTATGGGGCAATGGCGGGTTGTGGCTTGGGGAGGGAGTAGATTGACGTTGCTAATTTTTATATAAATGATGATAACCAGAAGACGCACGCGTGATTCTGCAGGTAACAACACACTCACATTCTGACACACCATCACCAGCATAAGAAATGTAACATGTCTGGGTTGTAATTAAACATTCGAACATGACCAAGCTCAAACAGGCACAAAAACAAACAAAAAAAAAATTTCGCTTTGGGGAGGGTATAACTTATAGCAGCATGTCTACAATAATTGATGTCAGATTACATCCGCGATTCTCTACCAGTCGTACACAGTCCATCACATAGGCCTGGTTATGTACACAGTCCTCCACATAGGCCTGGTTATGTACAGTCCATCACATAGGCCTGGTTATCAACTCTACAGTCCATCATAGGCCTGGTTATGTACACAGTCCTCCACATAGGCCTGGTTATCAATAACACAGTCCATCACATAGGCCTGGTTATGTACAGTCCATCACATAGGCCTGGTTATGTATACAGTCCATCACATAGGCCTGGTTATGTACACAGTCATCACATAGGCCTGGTTATGTACACAGTCCATCACATAGGCCTGGTTATGTACACAGTCTGGTTATATGGAATTCACTCAACACAGGCCTGGTTATGTACACAGTCCATCACATGTAGGCCTGGTTATATGCCAGTCCTCCACAAGGCCTGGTTACGTACCCACCTAAGTCATCCAGATAGGCCTGGATAAAGGTTCCTTTTCGTTACTGTTCAAAGTGAGACATGTGACTAATATGATAGGTGGAAAGGCGGAACTTTAAAAAAAAAAACTTTCTGAAAAACAGTTAGGATTTTTTAAATTCTTAACATTGTCACCCTCTCTGGCGAAAGCTGAGATAAATGTATAGAATATTGGTCTGTAGAATGTGTTGTGTCGGAGTTATGTTTATCTAACATTTGTTTATTGAAGTCATTGTGTGGCTCAGTGGTTGTGGTGATAGGCTTGTTGCAACTTTGGTTTTTACAGAGTTTTTGTCCAGGGCAAACAAAATTACATTTGCCTGGCTGGTGCCCCCTACTGCCCCCCCGCCCCTTAAATAGACGCTCTGGCGACAATATTATTACCAAAATAACTCACTAGTATCGTATCAATATGACAGCCTAAAACAATGGCGAGAAGCAAAAAAGTCGACAAGAGCACAACCCTCTTTGTTTACAGCCTGCATTAAAAATATTATCAAAGGCCACGCCATATAGGCCTACAATTTAACAAGATTTAAGGAATAAAGGAATGAAATAATAGACGAAAGAAAACAACAGTGAGGATTCAATCGCAGCCATACATTTGACCATCCTTGGTAGGTTTATTAATTAAAGGTCTAACAGAGATTATGGCATACCCGGCACAATGAGGGAATTATTAAACAATATGTCCTACTTATATTTGCAAACGAAATGTGGTATTGCATTCAAATGTTTAATATCCCTAATCTTAACAGACTGGATACAATCCATATTGACCAAACGTATCGAGAAAATCCTCATTGTTTCCTGGTCGAAAAAGAAAAAAAAAGACAAACCAGAAAATACAAAATAATGCCATCACTGACGAGGGTAAAAACAAAGGAAGTGACGACAGCCGTAGCGTGAAAATTTTACAGCGGGGCCAGGTCAATAGCAAGGGGCAGGCCAATAGCAGGAGGGACCAGACAAATGTTACTAGTAGAGCAAAAAAGCAGGGGGGCAGACAAAACGCGGCCCCCCCGCACCACGGGCCTGAGTGACGAGAAGAATGGCCGGTCGGCAAAAGTAGTACAGTGTGCTACTAGAACCTCAACCGTTATTATGGATAGGCCAACTAAGGCCCCCATTGCAAAGGGGCTCCTAGTTGGCCTATCTAATAACGGTTGAGGTCTCTATTAGCACCGCTCTGCGCCGGCCGGCCCTTCTCTCGTCACTCCGAGGCCGTAGCATTTTGGCCTGCCCCCCTGCAGCACATACCATAATCGGCATTTTGTCTGGTCCCTCCTGCTATTGGCCTGCCCCCCCTTGCTATTGACCTGGCCCCCTGCTGTAAAATTTTCACTGCTATGCACTTCCTGTTTCCCGCCTCCTCGTCGTGGCGACCCTTTGTATTTTCTGGTTTGTCTTTTTTCTTTTCGACCAGGAAAATGTGAGGATTTTCTCGATACATTTGTATCAATCTGTTAAAATTAAGGATGTCGTATTTGAATGCAATACCACATTTCGTTTGCAAATATAAATGTAGGACGCTGTGTTAATCAAAATTACTCGACCTACCATAATCTGTTAGACCTCGGCTACCAAAAGGATGTTAAATGTAATGATGTTGTTTTCTCGTCTATTTCATTCCTTTTATTCACTTAAATCTTGTTAAATTAATAGACTATATAACGTGGCTTCTGATTCTAATATTTTAATGCGGAATAATAAAAACTAAGAGGAGTGTGTATAATACTGATGACTTTTGCTCTCGCATTATTTTAGGCTGTCATATTGATACGACTAATGAAGTTATTTTGCAATAATGGTATCTATTAGAAAGGGCGAGAAAGGCAAGAAGCGCCAGGCAAAATGTAGACGTTTGCTGGATAAAACTCTGTAAAAACTTCAAAATTACGGCAAATATCACCGCTTCCACTGAGCCACACAATGACTTCAATAAACAAATGTTAGATAAAGCATAACTCCGCACAACACATTCTACAGACCAATATTCTATACATTGCTCAGCTTTCTTGAGAGGAGCGACTGTGTTGGGTTAAGGCAAAAAAAATCCCTAACCATTTTTCAGAAAGTTTTTTTTTTTCCAAAGTTCCACTCGTAACCAGTCGTGTCTCACTTTTGAACGGTAACGAAGGAAACTGCTATCCACTCTATCTGGATGACGTGTAGTGTGAAAATAACCAGGCTGCTTGATGAAGGACTAGCAGCCCACCATGTGATGGACTGTGTGCATAACCAGGCCACGATAGTTGAGGACTGCATATAGCCAGACTTCCATGTACGCCTTAATTTATATGTGATGGATTCAACCAGGCTTACGGATATGCAGGCCTATGTGATGGACTGTACATAACCGAACCTATGTGATGAACTACCAGACTGAGATGGACGTACATAGCCGACTTATAATGGAGGACTGTAACACATAACCAGGCCTATGCGATGGACTGTGTATAACCAGACACAATAACTGATGGACTATTGTATAGCCAGACTATATTATAATGTGTTTTGACCTATGTGATCAGATGTGTGCATCGCGGATGTAATCTGGTATCAATTATTAACGAACATGTTACTTATAAATTATACCCCCCAAAGCGAAATTTTTTTTGTTTGTTTTTGTGCCTGTTTGAGCTTGGTCATGTTCGAATGTTTAATTACAACCCAGACATGTTACATTTCTTATGCTGAGTGATGGTGTGTCAGGAGAAATGTGAGTGTGTTGTTACCTGCAGAATCACGCGTGCGTCTTCTGGTTATCATTTACATAAAATTAGCAACGTCAATCACTCCTCCCCAAGCCACAACCCGCCATTGCCCCATACCCCCACACACACGTACGCAAAAATGGAAGTAACAGTACCCTACCAGTTTATAAGGTACATTCGAGACACATATAAACTTCTTGAGAACAAAGGAGATACCTCCAAACAATGGCAACCTATCGACCACTAGTTCATAAAGCCATAGCCTAAAACCAATAACCATAAAATGGAAGAAATGAAAAAAATAATTAACTTAACAAAAAAAAATACAAAAGGAACACTGGTGTATTTTCTCTCTCTCTCTCTTCGCTATTTTCAATACCTAAACTGTATTCCGATTAGTTTGCCATTTGTTATATTTTTTTGCACATCTAGACATAGGTGAACAATTGAACATAGTGCACAGAAACAAAAAAAATAAAAACAACGTTTGCCCCCTTTAAAAAGTGAGATAGTGATAAAATAATTTAAGTGTTAATATTATTGTTCTGTGAAGTCTACCAAAATCCGGGACTCAAGGCTTTCACACCTACCACGATAGCGCGAGTTACTATCCCGCCTCTACATTTAAACTTTTTTAAAAAAAAGATACAGTTCCAGCTTGATTTATTTGAAATATCAGCCATCATATCACCATTAATAACAAACAAAGATTTTATGTGGACACAACATAAAGCACACATAAATATGACGTTATAATACCATCGTTCAGTTTAAACTTTAGAGCAGCCAGCCAAAATAAAACCTTTTGCACACGAGTACGTGTTTCGTTCTCTATTGTTGAACAAAAAACGTGCGTGTATATATTGATTTTATTTTGTTCAATGAAAAAATGATAAAATACGGGTCTATGTACATTGAGTTATTCACTAGAATTTTATGAGCAAAAATAATGCAATGTTTTTGTTTATTTTATAATGTTTTATTTGCATTAGAAATGCGAAGACGTCAAAGGAGAAAATCACTGATCTCTACATTTATATACGGTTCAGTGGGTAGTAAATTCAAGACTTGTGTGTCTCTCGCGGGTTTGTTACCTGTATTGATTTACAAACATTGATCCTTTTTAAATTTTCTTTTATAAATAGTTAATGCATACAGGCTTACATAGGCCATTTTGCGTGCACTTCCCCACGCCTGTCACGCCACGAAAGGAGTGCAGCTCTAGAGTTCTCGGAGCTTAAAGAAACCCTAAAAAAGTCCCCTAACTTAAAAAATATATTTACTCTTATTTAGTCAAATATTTAGTCCTACTTATTATCGCATATATATTATTAATACTCATGATTCAGCGAAATAGATAAATTATAAAATATGCTAATCAAGCTTTGCAATTTAGGGAGGAGTGGTGAAGAGGAGTTGAGGGGGGCTATACGTTACATTTTCAAAACTGTTCTAATGATATCAGAGATGTGATACGCGTTTCAGAACTTTTCAGCGTGCATATTTGTGATTACAGGCGTGGTCTGTGAATCTCTGTGTGGGATAAAAGCCAGGGCCTACCAGTGCTTCTGACAGAATCTATTTTCCATAAGCAGGGCTCTGTACTCTGTATTTTTGGCTCTGTTGCCAAAGCATGGGCTGGTAAATACAACAACGACTCTGACAACAAAACATGGACCCACAATTCTCATAACAACGGCTCTGGCAAAAATTTACAATATCAGCAACAACAGGTCTGGTACTAAAAACGGGATTTACAATGCTTCATAACAACGGCTAAATATAAGCCGACGTCTCCATGTTGTAGGCGTAGTAGTGAACCATAATTTGTGCACTATAGGTAATAGGTCAGGAGAATATATTTGTTTTTAATCTTAAAGATAAATAATTTTTGTAGGACAACTCTGTAAACTTCGTGCGTTATCTTTTCAGCTATTGCAATATGTATGTACATACTTCTTGTTATTCAATATTTTCACAACAATCTTACAAGAGACGTAGTTGAGGCAGGTTTTAAAAAATGCGTTTTCTCCCCTCTAAATTGAGATTGTACTAATTATTGATGCGTAATGCTGATGTTTTATCCGTGAACTCCCAATGTTTTCTTAGACCGCAAACCATATGGAACTTTTTTGAAGTGCCTTCTTTCAGCATACCATACAGGTGTTAAGTGTTGCGATAATAATGAGAACCACGAAATCATGGGAGAACAACAATCATGAACGCGAATTCATAGGTTAACTGTTCTATTTTAGTCTTATAGGAATGTCCTATTCATTATAAATAGTTTATTGAAATACGTCGATATACTTTTGATTAACTAAATTAAATTTATGTGTAACTTTCTTTACGTTTTAGCTAAAAAAATAAAAGCGCATTATATAAAAGATCACAAACAAATCGTTTATACTGTTCTATCAACAATTTTAATATCTACGTAGTAAATATCATTTTGTTTTTATTAAATCCTTTCCCTCCCCACCCAATGTTGATAGATGATCTTACTTGTTCCCGGATATAATTTTTTGTATTTTTCGATACATTATTTAAAAATATATACATATAATACTTTTATATATTAAATTAGGCGAACAAGCTTGATAGTAACAATAATTTTTTATTTTAAGATAAACCTTTATTCTATGGTTGCATTTAGCAATGTGTATATGACATATTTAATAATTTTAAAATAAAAAGTATTAAATTATATAAAGTTACAATATTAAATAAAAATACAAAAAAAAATAATCTAAAGAAATTGAAATTTTAATATAACCCCTCGCCCCAAATATAAATGAATAAGGAGTATATATTTGGGTGGGACTTAACATTCTTTTTGAAAGTGTTTGTAATAAGAATCTACAAACATTTTATTTAACTGAGAAATTTTGGGAATTTAAAAGATATGTCATGAAACAACAACAGTCAATCAAGTAATAACAAAGTGAAACATGCGTGCATTCCGCTATGTATTATTTAATAGTTATATATCACAAAAAGATAACATGTTATATAATGTCATTCAGATGATCATATAAAAACGAATCTGGAAGATTTAAAGAAATAAAATGAATTGCTAAATTCTAATATATATCTATCTATCTATCTATCCTCTATCTATCTATCTATCTATCTATCTATCTATCTATCTAATATCTATCTATCTATCTCTCTATCTATCTCTATCTATCTATCTATCTATCTATCTATCTATCTATCTATCTCTAATATCTATCTATCTATCTATCTATCTATCTATCTATCTATCTAATCTATCTATCTAATCTATCTCTGTATCTATCTATCTATCTATCTATCTATCTATCTATCTCTATCTCTATCTATCTATCTATCTATCTATCTAATCTATCTATCCTATCTAATCTATCTACCCTAGCACTAATCTTGTCTGTCTGTCATCTATCCGTCTGTGTCTCTGACACAACCTATCTCCTCTCTCGGCATCTCTCTTTATAAAGACAGTTATATTTTTGTTTGAATTTTGCAATCTTTAATCTATTTTGAGTCGCTTCCGTTGACTTACATTGTCTACATGAAATCTCGGTAACCTTTTCTGCATCTTCTAAATATCGTCTGTACTGGCACACCTATGTAACTGTGTCTGTATGATATCTGTGCAACAACCAAGTGTTAAATTGCAAAGCCCGTCACATTTAACGTCTGTATGAAAATGCCTAAGTCTATCGAAATGAGATCCCATCTCTCTAAGTGACATTTTTTATTACAGCCCCTCGTCTGTACTCACTGACTCTCCCAAATCACTGGAATAGTAACCAATTCAAGGTTGATCCTCTCTGCCGAATAATCCATCCAATGACCGACATCCTGAAACTGCTGCGGCCTACTCTCTCCCAATAACCTCAACTGATGACAATGATTACGTTGGCAGACCATAAACACATAGTTATTGACAGACTTTTGATGCTGCGGAATGTAGACAATAACGTCGTTCTGTTGTAGTAGTGAATGGCCCGTCTTACTGAAAGGACGTAGTGATTTCATTAGGTTATTTCGAGAGGTTCTAATTAAAGAAATTTTTGGCTTTACTGAAAACAACAACTACCAACTACACTGCTTTGGACCCCGTTTCCGATTACCAGGGTGAGATAACAGGACGGATGTGTATTTCCAGTGATACAAAAGCCACTATATGAATACTTATAACAAGTATGATGTATATAAATATGCTTATGTGTATACACAGGGGTGTCACGCAAGAAAACACACGCAGTGTATAATAACGTACACACAGAGACATACATATATGCACTTACACAATCATTCATACATACATACAAGTTTTCAGAAGACAGAGATTTCCAGAACAATTGGAGGTCTAGGCAAGTGATCTGCTAGGGCGACATATGAATTGAGTACTGGAAAGGGCCCACTGACTGGGGATGGGCCTAGACCCACTGACGTTTGGAAACACAGACAAGTAGCAACTTCCGGTGCCGGCACAAGTACTGTTTACTATTACTCAAACATAGTCTTGACTAACTAACAATGTTTGGCTGTGCCATCAAACTTGTCCGTGTTTAAATATGTAATTCTATGCAAAACTCATTAAAAGTGCTGAAAAGTTATATCCGTGGCGCGTATAGAACAACTGAAAAGGAGTGGTCATTCCACATAAAAAATATTCTGATGACACGCCGCTACTCAATTTCATTCTAGTAATGACTCAACGTTATTCTATATATTTGCACTTGAACTTATTTATTTCATTTTTTCTTTCGAATAGCCATTTCTATTTCGTCAAAAATAAAAAAACACAACTTTTTTTGAAAGACAATAATCAATTATCCGATTACGTCGACTGTCTATGCGCTCAAGTTTAGCATTTTGAAAGACATAAGTAGTAGTGGCATATCGAGTGATGACGTAATTCACATATTTATGCTTTTGTTATTGGCAGGGAACTAATTTTCTCATTGCGAGATTTGAAGATAACTGATGGCTAATAGGAATCACACTATACTTGAATTACACGCAGATTTTCTCATAATATGAGAAGTAGGAGCAAACTTCGTATACATACATACCTTTAATATGTATTAACATATGGAGAGTCCCTGGCGACATTGTTCCGGTTTATCAACAATTGAGGGTCTGGAAGTAGTGAAATTATTAACTAGTGAAGGATGTGATATGTATGGATCAATATTATCAGGCCATGTATTGCGAGATGGGGTGGCGTAGCCGCCCTACACTTTGTCCCGCTGGTATGTAAGCGTAGAATGCCTGGCTCTTTGCTGAGCGCTGCACAGAGACTGAGCTCTCTTGTGTAACGGATCCATGTCCATAGCTCTTGTTAAGTATGGATCAATATTGTAATAACTGTTAACGAAGTGTAGAGTACAATGTATGCTTCTTACTAAGTATGGATGTTCTTGATATGTAGTTATCAATAATATGTTTTTCTTGACTAGTTCTTTACAGCATTAGAATTTAGAAGAAAGTCTAGAGAAGAGAGTAACTAGACTGAAAACGCTCCCCACCCCTGACCTGACAAGTTCCCAGAATGCCATTCTTTGTCCCAACTATTGGACACGGGCTACCCTGTGAAACCATATGAAATCGTAAGGCATGACTAAGCAGATGGAAGGGCGGCTTCCTGGAAAGGCACTTTAGCCGCCCGCAAGTGATGGCTTTTCTACTTTAGCATTTTTATTTTTATTTTTTTGTCAAAATCATACGATATTTTCTTTTTAAAATTTATTTTTTGCCTTCGCGTTGTGCTTTTTGTGCAGTAAGGGCATCTAAATCAATGTTTGTCTAGTATTTTGACTTCACTTTACATTAAAAACCATGCTGCTAAGTCTTTCTTACGTCATTGTGCTCACAAATTATAGTTTTGATGTCGCATGATAACGTAAGTGGCCTGAGTTGCGGTATTCCTGGAGGCCGCAGGACGAAACATCATTATCGTAAACTTCCTCAATAAGTCAGTTGGTGATATTTGGACGTTGATGAAGATGCTCGTTATCAAGACACCATTGAAAAGAATGTTTTTGCCACAGGTCATCATACAAACAGGAAAAGTAACATTTTCATCGGTGTCATCAAAAACTTGAATTATTTGAACCCCAAAGGTGCCCACATGGTTTTGCCTTTAAGTCCATATTGAGAGACTTGTCAAGCACTTCGCAACACGTTTTTGAGATTAGTATTTACAGTCCGCATCAGAACTAACTCCTCATCAGAGTCTTTCTTCTTCTGTTTGCCTACAGGAAATCTATAGCATTCAATGCGTTCTTACGATGGATTAGTATTCGGTTTCGTCCGCCTTTTGCAGAAGAGGCTGATCTTGTCTCTTCAGCATCTTTGTCAAGATGCAAAGAAGGCGTAATCTTCTGTGAGCACCTGTAGGCCTGCTCTCTCCTTTTTTTAATTCCATTTGTACCTGCAAAGTAGTGGAAAAAGGTGAGCAATTCATGAAAAAAGGTGACAATACTAGATCTCAACAGAGCTTGCCGAATTGAGGAGAATGACCATCACGGTTCAGAAATGTTACGTTTGGATTTATGTCGTCGGCCAATTTCGACGAACCCTTTCATTGTGGCTGCGTTATCATAAACATTGATATGCACAGATCACAATTCAATGTCTTAAGAAATTTTCAGAACAGAAATTTCATTATGTTATCTCACAATTTCAAATAGGAATATGACTCTTTTATTTCGAATTCTCATTATCCAAGTTGCGAACTTCTTGTTCTTTTTGTGGCATCTGGACAAATCAAACATCAGAAGAAACAAACTGCTTGACTTTTCCCAATTGATTCTGTGCCCATCCATCATGTTGAACATTCAAGTGATGTTACACAACTTCATCAAATTCTGCAGAAATTTCAAGATTCAGGAGAGTCCCGGTTTTGGAGGAATCTAGTTTTTCTTTGTGTAAGTCTTTGAGTTGGTTTTTTGCTAAATTTTTGACAGCTGTTGCCCACCACTTCTTCTCTTATCTTGCATGGGTAACTTTGTTCGCCGTGATTCATGATTAATGTATTCCAATGCTATTATCAGGTTTCTTCTTAAAAAACCCTTCAAATTTTTCCTCTCGTCTAACTTCTGTAGCGCATTTACATAATAAGCTGTGGACTTTCATTCTTTCGACCCAATTCTCAGCAAAGAATAACGCTCTTAGCATTTCACGAAATAAAATATACAAAAAATTATGTATACTTGTTTCATCCGCTATGTTGTAGTTTCGTCAGACAGATGGATTTTTGTAAGTATATACACTATGTTATTTCTATTATGTCTATGGATAGATGGATTATAGCATGGATAAATGGGCTGTATCCGTCAAAAGATAACGTGTTTACAACCAAAATATGTTTTAGTACACGCAGATAAATTGTACAGTTTAACATTTGCGTGATGTTTACATAATTTTGATTCACTTGAATATGTGGAATACATGCAACAGTGTCACTTCAGTGGCATCACTATGGTTGGTGTCGCCCGACGGATATTTACTGGACATATATGAATTTTCCTCTCAATACGGTCTTCGCTGCTACTTAAAATATTTAAGCGACGAAAACGATAGTGATGCTGACTGTATTTCAGAAATATCTCAAGCCTACTATCCTTGAATTCAACTAAGAAGTTTATAAACTACGTCTCTGGCCAGGCCACGTGACTTTCTAGCGCGTTTACAAACAAATTGATCGAGCAGCTTTAATTAGATTCATTTACCCATATACCCTGCTTACTCATGTGGTGGTACCTTGTGCTGCGGTCATGTTTTTTGACTATGATCGATTATAAAACTGACTATGCCAGTTCTTTCTGCTATGAAAATCTAGAATTGATTGTGTGTCTGTTACATTACTATTTTTTCTCACGCATTTATATAACAACGTGCATAACAAGATTACTGTAACGTGGCTATCTATGTAGATAAAATGTAAATAGAGAGATTCACGCCTAGCTAATGGGGATTCTTCGCCAATTGCTGTAATTACACAAAATTGCATTAAAATAATAAACTGAATTTCTCAATACTACTTTTTTACGACAAAGTAGGTGTCATACTTGTATTATATTATGCATTGTGAAATTAGAGGACCGAGCCAGACGACAGTAAATTTATTAACTATCTGGCATTTTCTCTCCGAAATACAAGGACGCAATACTGCTTTTAATTCCACAACTAGATATCCTACTAACGGAGTATGGTGTCCCCTAAAAATACAAATAAACACAAACTTTGTGACCGACATTGTACCTATGGCACATTTCAACCATTCCAAAATTAGTATTGCAACATAACCGACTTGGTCGTTACAAGCACGGCGCGAAAGCGTGGCTGGTTGTAATTCATTTAATGATTTAGTGTTATAATAAAAAAAAAATGGAAATAAATTGCAGAAATTTCTCGAAGCGAAAATTAGAAAGTGTTTGGCCCCCGCCTAGCTCGCGCCATGATATAGAAAATAGACAGACATCACGAGACAAGACGAACTGTAGACCAAGCGCTGAGTTAACGCCGTTTTTTTAAAACAACACAAAAAGTGACGCTGAAATCACAGAAAATGATGCACACATATTGTTCAAGCCAAATGCCAGTTCACGACGCTATTTGTGAATCTTTTGTGGTTGAGACAGGGAGCCGCCGAGGAGAGAGGGGAACGAGAGAAGGTATTACCGGGGGAGCCCGCATCTGCAAGCGAAACCATGTCAATTTTCACGACTTCGATATATATTAGGGGCCCACAATAATGTCACGCGCAAGAGTACGTTATGCCACTGAGTCAATAAATTGAAAGGAAAAAACAACAACTGAATAAGTAAAAACAGTAGTTTAAAATACAAGATGCTAGAAAACGACTGCTGCGGAGGAAAAAAGGTGGGAGGATAACCATAAAGATAGGTAACAGACAATTCTGTGTGTTGGAAATGGGCGATTTTGTTTACTTTTTCAGTGTGTCTAAAACAAATGCGATTTTTAATATCGCTTTTGAAATAACCTATGCAAACTGCGTTAAATTGTAGGCGTAATAGCGGGAAATATATACATCTGATTATTTTGTAACTAAAAGAAAGTTTAACAAATATAAACAAAAAAAAATATCCGTGGCTCAAGGATGTCGAAATTTTAAATGGTGATAGCTATTCAATAAAGCAATATCAACGTATGTTATTCTAATAATGATTAATACGATGATATTGACTAGAATGCACTACCTGGATTTAAATGCTAAGCCCTGACTCACGAATGTGCAAACCATATAATTACTGTTTTTGAAAATTAAAATCAATGGGAGCCGATGGCATAGGTAACTAACAAAAATAGGTCTACTAATGAAACAACTCCTCAAGACTCGACAAATCAAATCGGACCCCAACGATGTCTCTGTGCCAATCAAGTGCCACAAACTGGGCATTTCCCCTACCCCACTCATTCCTTATCCCTCCCCGCTGGTTCGCCCGCCTGTAATCCCGCACTCAGCAAAAGGAGTTTTGACAAGGGGGTATTTGTAACAATATATATATATATATATATATATATATATATATATATATATATTGAGCTGAACTACCTATCCTATTGTGAAGATAAAGCAATGATGCTACGCCCGTTCAGACGATCGAAATAGAATCTGTTTGGGTTATTGATACAATTGAATCTTTGAATAGTCTGGTCACCAGAATTAATAAGATCGCTCCACAAATGAGGTAATACTGGGTTAGAGAAGATCCAGAGTGTGGGTAGATTACTGGAGTGAGGGTAACAGATTGGGATGTGGGTAGACCCGGAGTAGTAACATATTGGGGTGTGGGCTGGAGCCACACGGAGGGCAGAATAAAAGAATTAAAAAACTTTAGTCTTTTGTTTAGATTGGTTGATTGTGATTATGTGGTTGGCCTTTAGAGGCAACCGACTACAAACACCGCGAGGACTCTGTAACACGATACAGATAGGGCACTGACCCTACGCGAAGTGCCATGTGCTTAGAATATAGAGCAGATAAAATGTAAAGACAATTAAGCTACCGGTGTTTGAAATGGATTTAAAGAGGATTTTAGGAGGGGAGTGAACAAAAATATGCTAAACTTTTGTTTATAAATAATTGATTTTATTTAAAATTCTGATAGAATATATTTGCGCCGTTCTGGTCAGGTATTCTTTCGTCCCAGATGAAGGTGACCGATTTAGCTGAAACTCAAGGAGAGAATAAACAGAAGAAACAGACACTGACCATTGGTGAACCATTAATGATTAGTTATTTTCCCCGTTTGATAGCATATTCATGTTTAATTGGCTAATTATTTGATCAGTTAATGATTTTATTAGCTGATTGATAATTAGTAAATTGGCAAATGTTGATTAACAGATTTATTGGCAGGTGACCAGGTTGTTATTAAACTGACTGTGTATCTGATTGATTAGCATTCGCGAAAAATTCCGATTAGTGTTATTGGGTCTATGTCTTGAAGTTTATATCTGATGTAATGACCTCCGATCCGTTCAGTTTCAATAATCTAAGTAAAAAAAAATGAGACAACTGGACTTTGTTAAATATCCGGTATTCCTCATCAAATATTATAGTGATATATTGTATACATAAAACAACATCTTGTCGGCAGTCGCTATGGGAAAACGTTATGGAGTCGGCGTCTAATTTCTGGAATACCGTAAAGACAGAAGAGCACTTAATGCCCTTCCCCCTCCCGTTGGATTTAAAGACGCAGACTACCGCTGCTGCCCCGTCAGCAATAAATAACTTTGAAACGTTGAGAAATACAATTTTTGGACATGCATAAATGGCATGATAGAGTCACTTGACACAAAATAAAAAAAAAATCATTATCATAGATGAATAAATTGACAATAAAGATCAACGTTTCTGTGACACATTCAAAAATTGAATGACCAGTTTAAAAGATATGGTTTCTTCTGTCAGATGTTCTTGTGAGTTAGATTCATCATAGGCCCCCTTGTATCCAATGGTTCAAATCTGTTATAGGGGCCCATAAAATTACTATCTAAGATCCCCTTAATATCTCAATGCCACTTTGCTGGTTCTGAGATCTGTTTTTGCATAGAACAACATCCCAAGCAAATTCTGAATCTATAAAAATGGTTGAACCAAATAGGCGTAATTATGACTGTGTAAAACAAAATCAAGGCAACTTTGACTTAGGCCTATGCAATCGGCCTTTACGGTCTTAGCCTTTATTACTATACACATTGGTCCATAGGCAGAACTGTAGTCGCTTAGGCAAAGTACTTTTGTGATCCTTAGGCAAAATTTTATTTTGTGAATACAAGCTAGCGTGAAATATGCAAATATCCATTTTAATCTAAGACTGATGGTGATAGAGGACCCGAAACAAAAGTGCAATACAAAAGAGAAGTTCCCTTAGCCCAAACGGGCCATCAGGCAGATGAAGTGTAGGCATATAAAAAGATTGTGTGGTTAGAGACAACGCCCAGCCGCCTTTTTACACTTCCCAACTAAGTCAGATACTAGTGACAAGCTCAAAACTCACTTTGGCAAATTCCCCGTAGTTCTCACCGATGTCGAACCCGGACTCGACAGTCAGTATCCCCCGCCCCCCACCGGCACAATGCCGACACAATGTTGCCGACCTGAATACCTGGACCAAATTACAATCTTGCCGACTTCGGCGAGCGCGTGTTCTGGGAGCAGTCGAAAACTGTAACAGACCCGAACTCGTCCTACACACACCTAATTCGCATTTTATCATTTCTTTATATACATAGATCTTGTCCGGCGTTTCTCTCAACACCGTGTGGCCCTGTTCGTTGCCACCTCTATATTTTGTCTTATAGACATGAGTCTGTTCCGTCAATTCTGGCGAGGTTAGTGTATTTGTTGATGTAACTCACCAATTCACAAACAACTTCAGAGATACGGCGACGTATGTTTTATTTATTTTAATTTCGACCTGCTATTGAATAAGAATTTATTTAAATTAGCGTGGAAAATCATCAAAGCGGAGGCAAAGAAGGAAAAGGTGGTGCGTCGTATTCGACAAGAAGATTTAAAGGAGGTAAGCCATTATTATTTGAGCGGGTAGTTTGTTTATAGCGCGAGTGTAAACATCGGTCAAGTCCAACAACATGCTGAAATCACAGGTCTGTCTGCCCCTTTCGATATTGTTTTATCGAAGCTCATTGACGTCTGCATCTCCGCTATTTTTAAGGCATT
The DNA here is from genome assembly GCA_021962125.1 of Bulinus truncatus. Taxonomy (NCBI): domain Eukaryota; kingdom Metazoa; phylum Mollusca; class Gastropoda; family Planorbidae; genus Bulinus; species Bulinus truncatus. The sequence continues at coordinate 1,308,324 of JAGDYQ010000211.1, read as the reverse complement.
TTCGAAAAAGAAGTAAAAATATTGTCCCCGTTTTATTCGCTGTGTCTCTCAATCCGTCCGTCCCGTCTCGCTCTCAACAATGAAATCCCAGACCCATGATAATATCATTTTGTAGGTCTTGGCCTGCCAAAAAACTGACTTTTTTTCGCGATCACGACTCCACTCCAGGAGCCGTAAAAAGTTTTTATATAAGCCATATTGATAAAAGAAGGCGCTATATCTCGGCAACTATAAGTCCTAGACCCATAGTATATATATCATTTCGGAATGTAAATATAAAGTTCATTTCGCAGTCTAAAGAACTTATATTATATATACACCTTGTACTGTTCATTCGTGCAATTACAGTTTCACCAAGACAAGAAACTCAAATGAAATAGTAAGAAAAAATTAATTATCAAACTATGCAATGATTGACAATGGTTTTGATTAAATGACCATAATTTAGAATATTTTCTGAGTCTATTTCAGCAACCGCAAACCACTGTAGTTAGATTTAAGAGACAATAATTATTTTCAAATATAAAGAAACATCTTTATATTTTTTTACAAGTATATGCATTACGCAGTTGAATTTATAGAAGCAATTTCCAAAAAAATTTACAAGGTATATTTACTTCCGAAAGCTTCAACAAACGGCCGCTGATACATAACACGAAATGCGCTAGCACTTACGTGTATCTGTGTCAAGTGCTGACGGGTTAATACTCATGTTACATCAATTTATTGTTTGGGAACCCAGGTAAGACTATTTTTAAAAATCAGACACCCTTATAAATAATAATATTATATAAATACTACTTTGAACGAATTAGTGGAATAACCTAACTTCAGATTTAGGCCTGGTAGTGTTGTGCTCGGGTAGGCCCGCGTAGTCGGGTTAAGATTAATAATGGTAATAACGGGGAGATATAGTTTAATATTGTGCATCATTACGTTTGTGCATATTAGTGGCCGTGTTCATTATAAGTAATTGGTCGATAATCAGTTAAAACGAATAATAGAACAATATCGATTTAATACCCGGTAGGGTATGGGGCCCCGGGACCCCGGCCGTGCCGGGTATTAAGGATTTATCTGAAAGGGGGGGGGGGGCCGGAACGGATATTTGAGACGATGAGATCGACAAATTTGTATCTTACACGAGAGTGCTTTGATGAGGAGGGGGGGGAGAAAGCTGTTGTAGAATTCGTCAGCGCAACTCGATCATTCATTGCCGCTTTTTGTCTTATTTAAATTAGTCCAAGGCGTTGCCAAGCTGCATTTGTATATCGTTCTTCTAGCAAATAGAGGTGGTTTAATACAACTTTGCTCATCCAAACTTCCGTAGTTAGATTTGAATTACATGCTGACGAAATATTCCTAAAATGTTGATGCGAAATACAGATATGTCTTCGAAGAATTTTGATTGAGGTTGCGAAATACATATAGATCTTTGAAAATGATAGTACAGAAAATACAGACAGATCTTTGAAATAATGTCGGTGGATCTTTATATATCTTTGAGGAAAATTTAACTAAGGTTTGAATGCGAAACCATATAGATTTTGAAAATGTTTGTGGGTCGCAAAACCACGATTCGTCTTTTTGAGGAGACATAAAAGGTGTAGCATTTTAAATTTAATATTAATGGGCAATTATATATTCATATTTACAAAACTATTTCATAAATTTGCGAATTTGTCGTTTTCTAAATCTGCTAAATCAATAATAAAAGTAGTCCCGGCGGGTGATATACTTTAGCACTTAGAAAATCAGTGCCGTCTCGACCAATGATCAAATGTTTGTTGATACAAACAAACATAAAAGCATGTTCTGAAACAATTTCAGTTGTAAGATTGTACGCCACTTTCACACACATGTGTTTTGGACAAAAAAATTGCCCAAGTTAGTGAACGGCTACAGCGTGAAACGAAATGCGGAGCTGAGAAGTTGCTCTCTCCCATGGCGTGTGTGAAAAAGTTGGCTTAAGCATTGCACTCGAAATCATTAAGCGTGACCCGTTACTATGTAAATTCCTTATTATTTTATGTACAAATATGTTGTTGATTGCATGTGATGGCTTGCATTTCTCTTTATATAAAGTAATATTTAAAGGCCGCACGAACGACGCTGAGCCAGTCCCAGATGTGTTGAAGGTTGAGCAATAATCCTGTATAAACTGTCTTAATTTAACAACAGATGAATTCTGCACTTTCTTTAAGACTAGGACATCACTGTCCCGATGGCTCTTTAAGACTGGGATTTCATCTGCTCCCAATAATATGCTTTAAGACTAAACGTTATTTTGAGTCCCGATGGCTCTTAAGACTAAGTCTGTCCCGATAATGCTGGAAAAATTATTTGTATATAGGATTTTTTTAATATTCTATTTTTAATTTTCTTGTGGGTCGCAAAAATAAAAAAAAAATGGATAGCGAACCATAAACGTTTAGAACCACTGCACTAAAAAACAAGTAGTGAGGTTCTGTTTGTTAGTTCAGTGCTGACATAGGCAACTGGTTGTACTTGAACAACGTAAAAACGGTAACAAAGCAACAACATGCAATGGGTGCGGATATCCCGCCCCACCTTCCTTTTCCATAACATGTAGTCTAAGTAATTTGTGATGTGTAGTAACAAGATCGGTCTCAACGGCGACACGCGGCAGGAAGATTGGTATGTGTCAGCCGGGCAGTTTTTTGTATTGAGGAACATCGGGCGAAGTCGCTTTCCATATTCAGGGCCTCTTGCATATTGCCTGTCAGGTGGCACTCGCTCGAGTGACCTCAATTCGTTATCGAATAATTTATGGCTCATTACACTGGTCTCAACACTTTCATCCTGCGCTGACGATTCTTGCTGCGGGTGAGACTTCTCACAGAATTCTGTTAGAATCAATATAAAAACGATTTGGGAACCGTTAAATCGAAAGTAAACGGTATTCCAGTTTAAAATACAATCATGAAAAAATCAATCTTATAACCCAACCTACCGATCAAGTATGAACTCTATGCAAGGTTTGCAGGGTACAACTACTATTTTAACGGTAGACTTTCCCATTTGGTCATTGGCCTTTCAATGTCGGCTACATATACGAGGCGGGTGTGACACCTGTAGGATAAGATGAAATCTCTTAGATCTATGATCCAATGGGACGGTTTTCTCCCCCACCATAATCCGCGAGTTACGAGCCAGCCATGACCTGAAAATATCCATTGGTCCCTCACCGAAGAGATCAGGACAGGTCGACAGTCGAACGCTTTGTCCATCCGTGTACAGATGGTAATAACGATTACTAACTAACAACCAAACTAAACTGTCGTCCCCTTAGGCCGATAGGAAACATTCGCCAATGACCCCCACATAGACCCGCCATTCTGAAACTTCGCAACAGGCTAAAATATAGTAGAACCGATAAAAATCGTTCATTTGACTTTTTTTGCGAGAGAAAGTGGGATTGGTGGGAGTCCTAGGCTAGCATATATAAATGCTCGAATTAGTCCCAGATAAGATTATCTTCGAGCCCTCTCAATATTAGATTATGGTTAAATATAATGGGGCTTGAGAGAGAGAGGAGACAATGTGTGGCCTCGTTTATCTTTTTCGTGATCTGACCACATATTCCTTCAACTTACAATTTCTTAGCTTGTTCCCATTTATATTTTAGCTAAACTATTCTGGATATATTCCATAGTAGTTTGGTATTGAGGAATAATAATAATATGCGCAGTACACATATTTCTGTCAGGTGCTTGTACCTGCATACCCATTACAGTGATCAATTTTTTACCATAGATAGCGACGAATATTTCAAACGGGAGGAGCGGTGGAAGAAGTGGTGCCTTCGGGAGTCTGGTTATATAAAATTAGTTGGCGTTTGGCTTCGCTGTGTCCAGGAAATCCGTTTACAGTTTGCCCCTCCCCCTAGCCCCACCACCCCCACATAGCAGGAAACTTCTATTGTAGAACAAAATGGTATTATTGAAAATATTGGTAATGTGTGTCAGTCAATAATTAACACCACTAGATTATACTGCCGAATTCAGAAATCAAAAATTCATAATTTTGATTATGCCAAGATCAAAAGACATTTTAAGTTAAATTGATATGAATAATTAATTACAAATTCACCAAACAATTAAATTTATTTTTACATTGGTTTATCAAACCGAGCAGAGTACAAGTTTGGGGGAAGCAGGCTTGAGTAACTGGGGGCTTCATTTATGACATGAGATAATGTACTATGTAGCAGCGGGGGCGCCCTTTCTAGCGGGGCCGGGGAAATTTCGAACACCCCCCACCCTAAATCTTACGCCTCTGCGAGGCAATATTGAAACCAGCATTACATGAGCCCATCATTCCAATATTGTATATTATAGTATATAACTGACAGGCATTTATATTGGTCAATGTAATCATACGTAAGTTCAGAAACACAGGCATTAACCAGACTCATATTTTATATACTATGTTCAATAAAGTGTTTACAACGACGATTGATTGTTCGTTCTTCTATACTTATCAAATAGCCCGTTGGACTTGCACACGGTTGGAAACAGCATATCTATGTTACATTATTATTATTGTTATTTAGTGCATTATGTTCACTAATATCTGGTCTCTATGGTCTTTCTCTCTCTCTCTGTCTCTCCCTCTCCATGTCACCTGAATCCAAAATTCTTCAAACCAGAGTACATGACTATTGTGTCCGCGGGCAATCGCTACAGTGGGCCGACAGTAGGACAGGTTGGTTTACGCGACTAGTTAATTTTGTAAATGATACAGGCCCAAATGGCGACGAAAAATCGAGGCCCTGATGTAGAGATGAGATTGAGAGAGATGAAGGAGCAGGCGGAGAAGTGGAGGCACCATCACGTTCCAGACATGCGCGACCGCTGGCAATGAATATTTACAGTGAATTACAAACCAATGCCTCTACTTTTTTAATGACAGCTCATCAGTCTTTTCTTGGTATGACTCTAGTCAAAATATTATCATCGGATTTATTAGAACCCAAAAGATATCCTAGAACCCGAAGTGAAATTTAACAGACGATGACTATCATGCTACGCTTTGAAATTTGAAATGTATTACATCTTACCACATAACTGTCATAATATCATAACATGCCATCTCCAAGATATAGCATAAAAATGATGAAAATCATGAAAATTAAGTCTGATATTTTAGGAACATTTTTTCAAGAGACGTTAGGCTATAATTATTGTTGAGTGGAGCACTGCAGGTGAGGATATTAAATCGGTCGGGTTCAAGCAAGCGATGCATGTATTGATTTAAATTTAAAATAATTAAATTTTTATCAAACATAATTTTGCGAAACTAATTAGAATAAAAATAGGCATGGCAGATATAAGAAAAGATTAATTGTGATTTGAAAACAATTTTCAAGTATCACGTTTAACTAATAAATAATAACACTACAAATATAATATATTTTTTGTAAAACATGCATAATATGTATGGTTTTCTAAATGGTCATAAAAAAAAGTTAATGATTTACTGATTCACGACAATTCTGGGTCATTTAAATCGAACAAATGGCAAATTGAACTAGTATATTCCTTTAGTTACTTCTGAAACATCCTTTTTTGTCAATTACAATAATGTGAAAGTTTTTTTGGTAATATCGTGGGATAGGTATCAAAATATGAACAACTCACATTCTAATTCAAATGTCTTAATTTGAATCACAAAAATGGACCAAATCTAAGTCACTCAATTAGTCTGACTTAAAAAAAAATTCTGTATTTATATTTCATTGTATTTTTAAAACACATATTAAGTCATAGGCATAACAAGAGTTAGTGTTTTAATGCAAAAAGACGATTATGTCCTGAAATATTTCGAATAATATTTACATATTTAAATATGCGTCTTTTTAAAAAAATAGGCGAGATTATGTTTATTTGTTTTTAGTTGTGTAATAATACATATTTAAATGTCAACCTTTACAACATTTTTCTTTTTACAGCGTTTTTCTTAACTTCACTTACGCTCTGCGACTGTCAATTTAATCAATACGACCACTTTCGATAAGCTACTAGCTCTGATACTTTCAATAAAACTCGGAACCCGATGACAGTATTACTATTTCATTATGATTTGATAGTTTCTTAATAAATAAAATTAAATAATAACATGGCGAATGAATTCACAGCCTTGTCTAAATCAGGAAATTACTGGTTACTACTGCGCCTGAATGCGTGTGTAAAAGCAGCGTTAGGCGCATGACATACAACACTAAATTTACATACTCATATGCATTTTGATATCAGACAAGTTCTAAAAAAAAATGATCTGTAATGATATTTCGAGAGCAGCTGCTGTAGTAATTCTTTGGGATTTTGAGTGATGAACATTTGACAATTCTAATACTGTAAAACAAACATTCACATAATATAGGATACATGCGTATGCGTTTTATAAAAATCAGAAATACTATAAAAGTCTATTACTGTGCCATGTTACCAATTTATTCAGGAAACTAATGCATACGTTTCATAAAATATTTATTATAATGCAATTTTTAAATTGACAAAATAAACGTAATTAAAAAAGCAAATGTATAATCTACTTGTTTAATAAGTCAGTACTTTATATTTAGAATAGTTGTACTAATAAAACAATTTATGTGAAAGCGATTACGTTGATAATCTAAATTTCTAGCGTTTGTTTATAATAATAGATATTATATAGGTGTGGGTACTGCTTAACATTCTAAGAGATTTATATTTGCCCTTTTGTGTTTCTATTGCCCTTTTGCCTTTATTTAAATTATTTTAAACTAATTGATAATATCAATCTGTCTCCGGCAATTCCTCTTTTGGTTTTTATTAAATAAAAAAAAATTTTGTTAAAAGTTGATTTAATAAATCAGAATTGGTAAAAAATAATTATGAAAAAATTGCGATTGTCAAAAATAACTTGATTTTCATCTTATACCCATATTGATATTGTTTAAAATCTGTACTGACAGTTTAGACTAACATTAGCGACAATACAATATAAAGTTAAAGAAAAAGTCTGACTGATAGATAAATACATTTTTATATTTATTGTCCAATTCAGTTTTATTGAATTAGATGACAAAACGAAACTAGCTATGGTATAATAACACCCTCATTGAATTGGAGCTAAGCTACACATAGGACATAACTGTTTGAGCTAGTGTCCACAATTTTGGACATAGCCACGTGTACACAAAATATAGGTAAAAAAATTTTTCGATAAGTTAGGACTTATCAATTTTTGTGATTGATACGATAGATTCAGATCAAAAGATCTACGATGAAAAGAATTAAACAACAAGACTATAATTTTCAATTACGTTTTTTTAAAAATAATTGATAATGCAATTTTCATTATAATTTTTCACTAATTTAAATTACATGTTTGGTAAATTCTCATATATCTAAAAAAACGTATCTCTACGCAATGACAATCTTCGATTTTAGGTTTAGGACAGAGACAATCCCTTCGGCGTTACTAAGATATCTAGAATTAGGATTAAGGTGAGAGAAACAAAAACAGGAATTGGAAAAACAATAGAATGAGTAGACAGCTAGCTTGATAACAGGCAGATGGGGTGCAAGCTAACCAGGTGCTGTGAGCCGAATTGGCGCTCTAGAAAAATAATTAGATTAACAAGGACAATATTGAATGGATTTGATATTATGTAATTACTGATTTAAAATTTACGAGTCATTAAATTATAAATAAGCTGGACTAGTTTGATGAATTGGATTAGAAGTTAGTTACAAGAAGTTAATTCTGGAAAAAGTTTCAGGGACAGAATAGTGTTGGGAGTTCTGAAAGGCGGCGAAAAAGTAGTTAGTCAGAGTTGAACGAAACTAGAACGGACTTTAAAAATGTATTCTTTATGAACTATTTTATTATGTACATTTATAAATCGTTGTGTTCACCACACATCTAGTTCGTTTGGTTATAAATGACTCAAAAGAAATTGAGTTACCAGAGTGAAACAGGCGGTTGTTAAGCCCTTTGTTGTTTAGAGCATCTCCATGTTTTAGAGACAAAGACATAACATAGACCAAGAAGCTTCGTAACTGCGGCTTATGAAAGAGCCCCATAATATCTTAACATAATTAATAGTATCTAATAGACATATATGTCAACAACTTTGAGGACACAGTCGAACATAAATATAAAACTCTAAATTCAGACAGCTAATAGATTCAATTGCGCTAAGCATCTTGCAAGATAAAACAGTATTATGGACTTATCTTGTTATCATTTTGTTTGTAAGCACTTGGTTGGTTTTGTAACATACTTTTCACAGATACTGAATAGTTTAGAAAACTTGTGAAATATTAGTTTCTTTTCTAAAATAAAAAAAAAAATGTTGGATTATAATGTCGATGGGATGATGAAAGTCCCAGGACAGACAAATAATACCTGAATTTAAGTAGGAGGAAGTAAAAAGTGGCTGTGTGTTATTATTTAGACTACCTGACAACTACTGAGACAGATGAGTACGCTGATGGTGCTAGTAGGAACTTTCTTTTTTTAACAGACTTTTGTTTCTAATTCATAGATCTAGCAAAGGTAAACTACGCTGGCACTCTTCCCTTGAAAGTAGGTTCTTTTTTAACCATTTCTCCATATTCAAAATTACTGTTTATAACAATAAAGTTTATAGTCTGTAGTAAATTTAAAGTTATCCCAAATCAACTAGGATACTTATATTTTGCAATAAAATGTGTTTATATTATAAAGAAGTGTTTTTTCATTTACCATTTTAGATATTTTGATGTGTGAAATTTGAAAAAAGCACGGAAATTTTTAGCGATCTTTTTTTAATGAAAGTATGGCGTGCTTTACGCATTTGTGATGCAGAAAAGCGTATTTATGTCGTGTTCTGTGTAAGTAATGAAACAGTTAATAATATATTGTGTGTGTTTTAATTATTGGCTTTTGGACAAAAAATTGTCTATATTTATTTTTTATTTTTTTTATGAAAATAAAATTATTTCAAAAAAATAAAACAAGCAGAAGTTTATATTAAAGCATATAATGTTTTATATCATATGTATCATATAATCTTGATTTTCAGGTAAATTCAGAATTAAGATGATTTTCTGGGATTTCATACAAAGATTTGAAATGGCAATTCAGTCGGCTCAAATGATTGACAAAAATCAATCGTCTTAATCATTCTCCAAAAAACTGGCTGCAGTGAAAATTGCAGAGCTTGGCTTTGGGGTCAGTTCAGGTCCTTCATTGGTAAACAACTGGACATACAGATGAGGAGACATTTACTCTATCATTATTATGGTAAGAAATATCTGTTTACTATTTATCCTGTTTGCAGAGATAATAATAATTTTGTTTTCAAGATATTATTTAAATAGGGAATGAAACATATCAGCATATTTCCTATCTTTCATTGTATACTTCACGCAATAATTTGATTTTGCAAGATTATATGCTTTTTTCATTCATCAATTATCACATTCAAAAGTAAAGTTCTTATCAGTTTGTTGCTATAGTAACATAGGGACCTATCAAAACAACACTCTAAATTTCCATGAAAATTTTCTGAAATTAATCTCTGACAAACAATGCAGTTTTTTTCGCATTTTTTGGATATCAATATTGCCTCTGTGTGTTTCATATAACTATAGAATATTTTTTTAGTAAATATAAAGTAAAGAATATGTTTTTTTAAAATTTATTAATAGAAGAAATGGGAGTATTTACTAGTTATCACATAAAGGCACCATTAAAGTAAGTGGTTAAATAAATAAGAATGAGATCAAATCAGAAGTGTATGTCTTTATATTGTGTGTATAAATGTAAAACATTTCCTCGCATACGCTACAAAAATAAAAAAATATTTTGTGTAGGCCGGTAGACAATGAGGTTGGCATCTAGCCTTAATGAACAAATTAATACACTAATAATTGCTCATCTGTTTTTTGTTTTTCCTTTATGTACTACCTGTGTATAAATAGACATTGAGTGGACCATGCATTTGATATTACATGCGTGTTTGTGTCTAGAGCTGGGGTTTTTTATTATTTTTTTACCTTTCATTTGATTTAATGTTATTAATTTTTTTTTCGTCATATAAGCTTTTAATATTTATATTTGATAATTTGACTTTATGCTTTACAACTATAAAGAAACGATAAAAAGACATGGCCTATTTGAATGTAGCTATAAATATACTGTTCTGGATCATTAAAAAATTGTATTTGGTGAATACACATGAAATTTATGGAAACGCATCTTATTCGCTTGGTGTTGTCAGTTTTTGTTCTATGTTGGCAGAGAATTTTGGCTAAACATTAGTGAATTTGTAATGATTAGCTAATGACCAGATGGTAATAAATCTGCATGTTGTACTTGTAGTTTTAATTAACTGGCTGACAGATTGCACATGAGCTGATACCCCCCTCTAGAGTGTTGTCGCGAAGAGAAAGGAGAAATTTAGCTCTTTCTGATGAATATTAGCTGATGCATTAATTTTGGCCCATTAGATGATGCTGTCAGCCAAAGGAAGCTAAAGCATGAAATATGTTTTAAAAGCGGTGAGACTAAACAAACTTTACACTAAAAATTTGAAATCAGTGGTAAGTTGTTGTTTTTTGTTTCCTTTTTTTTTAATTACTTCATCTATAAAGAATTATAGTTTTAGCCACTTTGTGGAAATAATTTGTTTTTATTATTTGTTGTACATTTTTATTAGCATGTTTTTTTATTTTGATTGTACACATTTTTATTAGCATGTTTTTTAAAACAATGTAGGTTATTACAATTTTCGACTATTAAAAATTGTGATGCATTTTTTACGAAAGAGCGAGCGGTAATAATTGTTTTGCCTCCCATTTACATTTGGTCAAACCCATAAATTAAGGCTTGAAATCAATCAGTAGACTTTTAAAAAATTCAATAATGTGCTTTTTTTGTCCTTTAATGATGTTTTCTGGGGCCAGTTTCAAAGGAACATTTTAAAAACACATTTATTTGAACACTTTTAGCATACAATATAATTTGAAAAAAAAAAGTCATGATTTATTTTGTTTATATTTTTTAATGATGCTCATGATGAAGCTGTGTTTAAAAATAATACAAGTTATGCTGTATATGGGACAGACCTTTTTACTCACATGTATTGATTGACTTGGCTTTTAGGAATGGCCCCACCTGGGTAAGACTTGTCAACATATTTCGACTCAGCGTTGACACACACACACACACACACAGGTATGTCCTCTCCCTTCCTCCCGTCCCTAAAGAAGAAAGACATTCTATTAGTAATGATCTTAGTTGAGGCGTTGGATCAATAATTTCTACAGCTTTATTTGAAAATTGAAAAACAGAAAAAAATAGATCTTTTTACCTTGAGATATTTACCCCTTTCTGTTACCAGCTGTTGCCGGCCTTTTTAAAGTCCGATAGTCCGACCACATGTGGTGTAATGATAGTTCATGTTTGCCTTTGTATTCTTCAATGCCCTCTTTTTAAAATAAATTCATGTGTGTTAATGTTTTAATAAATTTATCATCCTATGCTTGATGCAAGTACATAATCATGTCTGTTATGTTTTATTATATAATTTATCATTTTAGCAACTAGAACTGGATAGAAAAAAAAGTATTTTCTTAGCACAGAAAAATGAATCTTTTTGTTTCATTGTCAACTATTATAGTATTTTGTTTAATGTTTATAATGAAGAGCATTTGCCAATATTGTAACAGTTATCCCAGAAAACAGTGGCTTTAAAAAAAGGAATAAAATCAAGAGTGGAAATGAACACTACTGAGACTGATGATCACAGGTGGAGGCAATGTAAACTATACTTTATACAGTGAACCAACAGAATTTAATAATGAATTTTACAATGGCTTTTTCATGGCAAGCAACATGATATATTTCAATGCATATGATAAAATATATTTCACACCAAATAGATTTGAAATGAACAATTCTCGTAGCAGAGAGAAAATAAACAAAATTGAATTTTTTTTTCATTTAAGCTACATTTAAAAAAAAGTTTTGAGCTATTTTAAATATATGTAAGTTTAACTATATATAGAAAAGTTAAATTCATTCACATCTTCTTTTCCGAAAATTAAAATTGCTTAACATCCTGACCTTTATGACATACTCTAATTTAGATAAATGAAAACCTGTTTAAAATAATTTTACTATATTAATATACTGATTCAATTGATTTTACAAGTATTACATTCTATATCATGAGTTTAGGTTATACAACACTAGAACCGTTTTACTTTAATTTTTTAACATTTGATGATTCTAATACTGTAATACAAACATTCACATAATAAAACATGCGCCCAGCGTTCGTTTTTTTATAAAAAATCAGAAGCTCTTATAAAGTCTATTACTATTATCATGTTACCAATTTATTCAGAAATTATTTTCTGCTTTTTTAGAAAAAAGAAAACGTTGTTTTTTATAAAATATTTTTTTATAATGTAATTTTTATTAACTAATTGTAATTGTGAGATGAAATTTTACTGTATATTAGCTAGCCTAAGCAACTAAATTGATATTTTTGGTTCTAGCTGAAATCTGGACTAGTGGAGTCAGTATGTTTAGAAAAAAAAATAATACCTGGTCCTAAGAGGAACCTCATTCAATCCATTTACGCAAGTCTAATTCTGACTGGAAGACAGCCATGGGAAACAGAAACTCTCACCTTAATGGTGAATACTTTACTTTAATATAGTTTTAAGTAGCAAAGAAATTAGCATAAATGGTCTTTGTAGATTAGAAGGACCAAAGAATATTACTAAATATCTAAAAAAAAACAACATTTGTTGTTATCAAATTAATCTGTTTTTTTCCTACGTTTCATCATGTTGTAGTGCATTACTCATCTCGCTTGAGTAGCTCCAACATGTGTTGGCTGTGGACCCTTCTCTGGAGGGTCCAGCCTACTGCAGCAGAAAATCCTGTCAGGACCTTGCTTTGTGTCATCTCTTGACTCACCCTAGTCTCCTGCGAGAACCTTCGCAGCTCAGATCCCCGGCACCGACGCCATGAGAAGTATCCACTCCAGCACAGTCCATCTTGCTCCTCACCAGGCTGAACATGTTCAGAATAGGAATCATAGAGAGAGCACAGGGTCAGAGAGACCGCATAAAACTCAAATCACTCCATCACCCCCAGAGACAGCTGACAGGCATCTTATATATCATGGTGACGGTAAACTTGTTGATTCTTGTGTGACCAGTCCACCAAAACTTCTCCATCTGTGGATATTGTGGTTTCTCGACAGAAACATCCAGAGAGTGATTCCCTCTCTAGTTTTGAGGACATCACCCATGAAGCAGATTGCCTGCTTAGGGAAAAATCAGACTCCTTGAGAATGGAAGACTCCACTCCAGAGCAGAGAACACCTCACTTGTCTTTGGTTTTGTTGGAGTCTCCGTCAATGGGCTTGGAAAAATGTTACAATACTTCAAGTCATGTAGATATTAACCACGTCTTTCCCATGCGAGCAGCACATCTCTAGGATCCTCTGGCGGTCAAGGAAACACTTCACAAATGTCTGAGAGCTACAGCAGCCAACAGGGGTTCTCCGTGAAACATGGCTCTCACTTATCCATAGGCATTGATGCCACCTTGGCATTAAGCAGCCACAATATTGATGAGAGTGATCAATCTTCCAGTGGATTTAACGACTCTCTAGATGGCTTACAGGATCCTGGCTCTAAAAATGTATCTTATAGGGGTAAAGCTTGCAAACCCCAAACATTGGTGCTTATCTAATTCTGACTTGAGTGGGGGATCTAGGGACTCCTTCAATCCAATCAACAAAAGCCACATTTTTTCAGTAAAATCTGACCCTCTCTAAATATGCCAGTTAATCTCAGTGCAAACAGTGATATGGAAACTTTTCAAAGCTGGCAATGTGATAAACCCACCAGTCCCAAACCTTGGTCGGATCATGACCTTTACAGCATGATGAGCCCGGGGACTTCGCCCGTGGTAAAAAAAGCACCAGTCTCACTGAAATCTTCAGGGAATATTTATATTCCTCAGAATATTCAACCTGCAGCCCCATCAGACCCCGGCAGAACTGGGTCGCTGTCCCCCTAATTTCTGGAGCGCAGCAGACCTACAGCTGTGGGCTGGAGTAATTCAATAACAATTCAGCAGAGAAAACAAAAATCCTTTCAAGCAACTTCACAGATGTTGCAGAACAAAAAATTTGCCCACAAGCGGTGGGTGTCAGACACTAGTGCCATCAAAATAGAAAGTGGGCATTCAACAGGGAGCTCTGCAGGAGTCAAAGCTCAGGCGTCATCAGTGTCTGGTGGGAAATCTTTGAGACGTATTCACCAACCCAATGGGCATAAAGAGTAGGTTGCACATTGATACATTAGTGAAATAAACATGAAACCAGGATTTAACAAGGGTTGGAATCTTTATTCACTTATGGAAATTAAGTTTAGAAGTAGTGAATAAAAATATCCAGATCAAATGTTTACAAACCTACAGCCATATGATAGGTAAAAATATCCAGATCAAATGTTTACAAACCTACAGCCATATGATAGGTAAAAATATCCAGATCAAATGTTTACAAACCTACAGCCATATGATAGGTAAAAATATCCAGATCAAATGTTTACAAACCTACAGCCATATGATAGGTAAAAATATCCAGATCAAATGTTTACAAACCTACAGCCATATGATAGGTAAAAATATCCAGATCAAATGTTTACAAGCCTACAGCCATATGATAGGTAAAAATATCCAGATAAAATGTTTACAAACCTACAGCCATATAAGTGAGGACTGAAAGAAATTGTATATGAAATATATAAAAGGCTCATTGTGACCATCAGAAATGAAAAGGTTTTGTACCCATGGGGTAGATATATATGAAAATCAAGCAAACAATAATTTTTTGTTGAACTGTTAAAAAAACAACAACTGCTGTCTTATAAAATAAAGTAAGGTTTTCTTAGCCCTCAAGGGCCAACGGGGCAGATGTAGTATAGAATTCATCTGTTTCTGTAACCTCTGCATATGAAGGGATTGTATGGTTAGCACTAGGGAGCAACCGATATGCCTTTTTACCATAGTCCGATACCGATATTTTCCCCCAGCATTTTTACCGATACCGATACCGATATTTTCTTTTTAGGGGCTGCCCATTATTTATGTCAACAAATTTTTGGCGATTTTTACCTCCCCCCCCCCTTGTCAACAACTTGTCAAACTTTCCGAGACCCCCCCCCCCTATAAAATTACGTCAACATTTGATTACCCCCCCCCCCTAAAAAGGTGGCTTCCAAAATGTTTATGTGGCAAAATTAGTAGGAATATAGTTAGTTTAATTAAAATACTGAATGTTAAGCGAGTGTGTAACACAGAACTACAAACGCTGCTTAATTTTCCTATTTATTAAGTAATTATATTAAATTTAAAAAAGTAACATTGTTGACGTCAACTTTTCTTGACCTCCCGCTTGTCAACAATTGTCAAAAATTTTCTGACCCCCCCCTCCCCCCTATTTTGTTGACGTAATTAATGGACAGCCCCTTAAGCAACAACAATGCCAATTGCCAAACACGTGTTTCTCTCGTGCTAATACACCTAATGACGTATGTCAACCCATGCTTACCCCTTCCCTGTCATATTTCATGACGCTTCGCCCACACATAAGTCTTGTTCCCCCCCCCCCAACTTCCCATCCCAACAAAGAATACGCACAGATGTTCACTAATTGTATCATTCAAGGTCATACATTAGAATTAAGAAATGCCAATCTTATTGTTTCAAGGTCGTATCTCTGATGTATACGTGACAATTTCTGTGTACGGGTTTTTTTTTCCTTTTTTTTTTAAAATTTTGTCTGATCTAGTTATAGAATTGGGTTATTTCCTGATTTTCTTTTCTGCAACTCTGTTGTGAAAAAAAAAACAATGTATCGGCAGCCAAAAAAGCGCCGGTCCGACAGTTAACCCATAGTGCCAATATCGGTTCGACTATCGGTCGCTCCCTAGAACAATCGGCCGATCCGATATTAACCGATAGTGCCAATATCGGTCCGATACCGATAGCGATCCGATTATCGGTCGCTCCCTAGTTAGCACAACGCCCAGCCGCCTTTACTTCCCCAACTAACGTCATGTACCCATCTAAAGCTGGGTTGACTTGTGGGACGACTTTGCACTAAATATAACACCTTGGAAAAATTCCAAGGTTCTCACCGAGGACCGAACTCAGGACGACAGTCGAGTATTACACCACTTGGCCGTCTGTCCCGCTGTATTATCTTATAGACTTCTATTATATCCAGGTTATAACCTAGATTGGGTATAAAATATTCAAGTTGGCAGTCCCTTTGAAGTCCTCTTTAGACTTTATTGTGTGCATTAGTCTAACCCAGTGGTCGGCAAACTTATCAGCCAAAGAGCCAAATATGAACATTACAACAATTTGAAAAGAAAAACAATGGGAGCCAAATCTGCTTGTTTAGTAAACTTTTATTACACTAAATAAGTAGCACACTAAATAAGTTGTATACTAAATAAAACTAAATGCCAGAGCCGCACTTAAGGAGCCAAAGAGCCACATGCGGCTCCGGAGCCGCACTTGGCCGACCACTGGTCTAGACCAGACTTGGGCCAAACTATATTCTGCAGACCATGTTTGGCCAGTCCGATTGTTTGGTCCGGCCCGGGCTCTGCTTCTCACTGCAATCTGTAAATGAAATTTACATTTAATTTATATTATTTCTCGGTCCTGCCCATCTGTCAAATTTTAAAATACCAATGTGGCCAGGGATTTTGAAAAGTTTGCCCGCACCCCCCCCACCCCGGTTTAAAGATCATCGGTCAACTGACCAGTGCTGGTTCACATATGAGGGCCATCCCATTAGCTTGGGACATTCCCAGTCTAAAATCATTTAGTGCATGAAGTGACTGGCTTTTTCAAATCTTGGTCTGTCGAAAATTAGTAAACACTTGTTTCCTTCAGATTAAATCTTTTTAAATTTCTGAATAGTTCATCAGCACCTGGCAGAATTTTACAGCCTATTTACTGACTGCATTTCATTTTAAATTTACACCTTGCTCATGTTCAGTGCTAATAAATGTATATTCTAAAACACGTCATTGTTCACTGATGGATAAATCTTAGTATCTCTATATTCAAATTTTAACTCATAAAACCAAGTAGTTGGGAATGTGTATCAAAATATGCATGAGTTGAAATATTTTCAGTAGTAACATTTTTAGTAAATTACTTAATATATGGTTTATTGACTCTAGACGCATCAGCTCATTTTGCCACTAAGTAAAAATGTAAACTATGTAGGCCTAATAATTAGTTCAGGCAAGGGTGACCATTCTCGCAAGGCCCCATCGGGTGCTTAGAATAGGTCCCTAAATACTAGAATTGACTAACAAATTGTATGCCCCCCCCCCTTACTAGAAATGTTACGCCACTTTGAGCCTGTCTGCTTTAGTTATATTGTGTGCCAACGTATTACATTTCTTTATTGTGGTCATATTGAATATTACATCCTGTCACATTAAACAGTTTATAGAAAATTCCTTTTTTTTTTGGACACAATGTATTTCTACAAGGAAGCTGTGTTCTCTAGTTTGTGTTGTTTGGTTTGTGTGTATAAAGGGGGAGGGGCTGTGCTTCAGCTTACAAGTTATCATCACCACTTATTTTTTTGCTCAGCATATGCTGGTAGATGGGCGCCGTATTTGCAGAAAGATTATTTTATCAATTCACTTACGCTTCAAGTATACGGAGTAGTACCCTTTTACACTAGAAATGAGCCGTGCATTCTTCCACCCCTATGAGAATACAATAGTCAGGGGCGTTCATGGGGTTATAAGGGGCCCTGAGCAGAGATCTTCAGTGATGTTTTGCAATTTCGATGTACTTGGCCCGCGGGACGTAGTCTGCTCTTGTATGCCCTAGGGGGGGTAGCCTAATTTACTTATCGTTAAGAGAGAATCTGCCGGCCTGAACTAAATTAAGACTTCATTGATTACCTTATGTATAAAGATATTTGACTTTGGACGGTACATCGAACATTTTTGGTTTAAATAACTGTTCTCTGGAAAGTCTACGTACAATCTATTGCGCAGTTTCTCTAGTTTTTTGTAAATCTATTCATCAGTCGTGTGTAGTCGTTGAACTTGGTGCGGTATTTTTTGTTTGTTTACAATTTGATAGACCGCAGTGAAATAACCAAAGGGTTTGAGACGTATATTTAAGGTAACATGTGTTTGTTGTGGACATTCATTTTAAATAACTACTCCCATCAATACATGCACGCACTCGTACTTCGGTAATTTAATACATGTTAGAATTTACTGGAATGGAAAACACAAGCATACTATAGTTTAAGGAATTCAAATTACTATATATAAACAAAATGACTTAGCAAGGCGCTGAAGGGCTTTTTTTTTTTTGAAATACTGGGTTGGAAGGGCGAGGGAGGGAGGTGGGCAGAATCTGCATTATTTTTTTTTTTAATAACAATCGTATATTTGAATATAGCTAAATGTACTTTTGTATAGGGATTTCTTCGGTTATCGAATTCCCCATGCATAAGGCGCAGTTTTTCTTCACACATCTGGAAACGTATTGTGCAATGCTGTCATCTCCAATTCCTCGGACGGTGCTGGGGGGGGGCAATATACAAGTGGTGGCCCAATACGGCTCTTTAGGAGCTAAATGCGGCTCTTTGGTGAGTTTATGCGTGGCTCCAGATGATCCTTTTTTTTAATGTATTATCAAATAACTGATCGTCACTAAACTGTGATACACTGGCAATGTGGCGTCACTAAACTGTGATACACTGGCAATGTGGCGTCACTAAACTGTGATACACTGGCAATGTGGCGTCACTAAACTGTGATACACTGGCAATGCGGCGTCACTAAACTGTGATACACTGGCAATGTGGCGTCACTAAACTGTGATACACTGGCAATGTGGCGTCACTAAACTGTGATACACTGGCAATGTGGCGTCACTAAACTGTGATACACTGGCAATGTGGCGTCACTAAACTGTGATACACTGGCAATGTGGCGCCACTTTAAATTATTTATTTTTTTTTACTCTACAAAAAAAAAATCAAAGTCCGGCTCACATGGACATGTCGCGTGGCCGCCCCTGCATTGTCTGAAGAGGTTGTCTCATTGTCAGACTGAGTTGTCTGAAGAGGTTGTCTCATTGCCAGACTCAGTTGTCTGAAGAGGTTGTCTCATTGCCAGACTCAGTTGTCTGAAGAGGTTGTCTCATTGCCAGACTCAGTTGTCTGAAGAAGTTGTCTCATTGCCAGACTCAGTTGTCTGAAGAGGTTGTCTCATTGCCAGACTCAGTTGTCTGAAGAGGTTGTCTCATTGCCAGACTCAGTTGTCTGAAGAGGTTGTCTCATTGCCAGACTCAGTTGTCTGAAGAGGTTGTCTCATTGCCAGACTCAGTTGTCTGAAGAGGTTGTCTCATTATCAGACTCAGTTGTCTGAAGAGGTTGTCTCATTGCCAGACTCAGTTGTCTGAAGAGGTTGTCTCATTGCCAGACTGAGTTGTCTGAAGAGGTTGTCTCATTGCCAGACTCAGTTGTCTGAAGAGGTTGTCTCATTGCCAGACTCAGTTGCCTGAAGAGGTTGTCTCATTGTCAGACTGAGTTGTCTGAAGAGGTTGTCTCATTGCCAGACTCAGTTGTCTGAAGAGGTTGTCTCATTGCCAGACTCAGTTGTCTGAAGAGGTTGTCTCATTGCCAGACTCAGTTGCCTGAAGAGGTTGTCTCATTGTCAGACTGAGTTGTCTGAAGAGGTTGTCTCATTGCCAGACTCAGTTGTCTGAAGAGGTTGTCTCATTGCCAGACTCAGTTGTCTGAAGAGGTTGTCTCATTGCCAGACTCAGTTGTCTGGGAGTTCTGTTAGTGGTGAGGAATTTCTGGATGACGCAGATCAAGGATCATGGCACGTGTGTGGCCAAAAGCCAAATTAATTTCCTTTGGAGCCAAAAAAACAAACAAACAAACAAACAACTACACATAAAATCAGGCGACGTCTTACATTGCAGCGACGTCTTACACTGGAGCGTCCTGTAAGTGTGGAAATACTGTACTAAGTGTTTTTTTACAAGTTTGTATGTTAAAATTATTGAGTTGTGATTGTTCAGGAACCGTTTAAAATGACCTCTTAATGACCATGTAGATCACTTGGTCAGGTTAATATTCCCCCCCCCCCTGCCTTGAGTAGCCACGCCCCTACTTTTAGCCGCTGACACCTGGGCCGTCTTTTCACGGCATTATGCCGCCACCCTACATCCCTTCCCGGGCAAGTCGTTGTGTCTTGGCTCTAGGGACAGATCTCAAAAAGGAAGGGTGATGAAAATGATCGATTCGCATGGAATCCGCAAGTGCCCGTAGGGTCTGGTTCCCATGTGTCAAGGCAGCCCTGACTTACACCATCACTGGCCGGGTTTGAACCCGTCACCTTCAGTGGATTATTGTGGATCGATGTACCTTTACCGATCACTTGGCCAGGTTTACTCGAAATGGGCGGGGGGATACTTCATAGTGGGATACTGCACAAAGCGATACTGCATAGTGCGATACTGCACAGAGCGATACTTCATAGTGGGATACTGTGCGCACAGTAGGATACTTCATAGTGGGATACTGCACAGAGTGATACTTCATAGTGGGATACTGCACAGAGGGGTACTTCATAGTGGGATACTGCACAGAGGGATACTTCATAGTGGGATACTGCACAGAGGGATACTTCATAGTGGGATACTGCACAGAGGGATACTTCATAGTGGGATACTGCACAGAAGGATACTTCATAGTGGGATACTGCACAGAGGGATACTTCATAGTGGGATACTGCACAGAAGGATACTTCATAGTGGGATACTGCACAGAAGGATACTTCATAGTGGGATACTGCACAGAGGGATACTTCATAGTGGGATACTTCATAGTGGGATACTGCATAGAAGGATACTTCATAGTGGGATACTGCACAGAAGGATACTTCATTGTGGGATACTGCACAGAAGGATACTTCATAGTGGGATACTGCACAAAAGGATACTTCATAGTGGGATACTGCACAGAAGGATACTTCATAGTGGGATACTGCACAGAGGGATACTTCTTAGTGGGATACTGCACAGAAGGATACTTCATAGTGGGATACTGCACAGAGGGATACTTCATAGTGGGATACTTCATAGTGGGATACTGCACAGAAGGATACTTCATAGTGGGATACTGCACAAAGCGATACTTCATAGTGGGATACTGCACAAAAGGATACTTCATAGTGGGATACTGCACAGAAGGATACTTCATAGTGGGATACTGCACAGATGGATACTTCATAGTGGGATACTGCACAGAAGGATACTTCATAGTGGGATACTGCACAGAGGGATACTTCATAGTGGGATACTGCATAGTGGGATACTGCACAGAGCGATACTGCATAGTGCGATACTGCACAGAGCGATACTGCACAGCGGGATACTTCATAGTGGGATACTGCACAGAAGGATACTGCGATGTACGATGTACGAAACACGTTTTCCTCTTGACTTCTATCGAAAAATTGAGATAATTACAAACACAAATTAAAAAGTGACAATTCAGACGTATGGGAGTAAGACCTAAAAGTACGTGTATTCAAAATGTAAATGATTTTTTTTTTTAGTTGGTGGATTTATTTGTAAGTTTTGGCCCATCTTTTTTTTAAATGTTAAAAAAGTCTGGCAACACCGGCGCACGTTCACTTCACGTTTTCGGGGAACAACAAAAGTTTATCGACGTGGTCTTCTCTCTCTCTCTCCCCCCCCCCCCCCATATGTTTCCGTTCCTTTGTACTCCAGTGTCTACATTCAATGTAGAGTGTTTTCATTCCGTGTGCTGCAGTTTAGATCTGTTCGCTAAATACGGAAGACATCCCTTTATGATCCATTAAGAACAGCTGTGACATTTTCCTCCACGTTGCGGGGGGAGGGGGGGATATTGACAGCTAAGATATTGATGGATCATTGTGTCTCCAGTGGGGGGGGGGACTCTTTTTCCCCCACCATACCATCCCGATGGTTTAATGTTCAATACCAGCCATAAAGTGGGGGGGGGGGGGGACATAAACACATTGGCGAGTGATAAACGCGTTTTGTGGTTGTTTGGCTTATTGTGATTCACCCAAAGCGCGTTGAAAGCGGTCCTGTCTCCTTGTTGCCCGTTTGCGTAACGGTACATTCAGGATGCATCAGATTGTTTACTTCTTATATATTCAAGTGCGATCATTTATAGGTCTGGGAGAAGAAAAACAAGCACTCCACCGTGTACTCTACATGTTCTAGTACTGTGGATAGAGTGCAGACGATACCGCGCTAATCTGTGCTGGTTTTTCGCTTCTTTTTTTTTTATTCGCGTGCTCTTTCTTTTTATCTAATCTGTGGTGCTACTTTATGGTGAAAATGGCGGCAACTTGGTGGTGATGTACAATGTGTGGGATTATTGCGCGTGTTGTAGTGAGACAAGTCTAAAAAAAGCAAGTTGATTTGCTTACGGAAAGGGTTAATATGTCATTAAAAAGTGGGTTGAGAAGGCACGTGGTTGACCTTACGTAACTAGGTCATATTGTTCGCGTGCGTTCGTGGAAATATATGTATACTGTGCGAATACACACACACACACACACACACATGTATATATATATATATATATATATATATATATATAACTCTATTCAAATATATATGTATATATGTGTTGCTTTTTCTAGTGTGTAGTCTCTTTAGATGCTCACACAATTAAAGTTCTCCGTGTTTCACCGACATACATTTTAGTAAGTTTTTATTGTTGTGTGTGTGGTGACCCACATGCCAGCTGTAATGGACACAGAGCACAACATCTTCGTAAATCATTTTCTGTCTGTGTGTCCAGTCCCCCACCCACCAACCCTTACTGAAGACTCAACGGGTGTATCGATGAGATAGATGCTTGTAGCTTCATCGCTGAAACCCTGTGAGATGGGCAACTGTTTATGGATATTTATTACATGTGAGTATGTGTGTCATCCCAAAACTGAAATGTTCGCCTTTATACAGAGCCGGGTCTTTATCTGTCAGAGGCGTTTCTAGGGTGGGGGGTGGTGGTCCAAATTTGACAACCCCCCCGGGCCCCAGCTTGAGGGGGGGCCCAAATTTTTTTTACATTGAATATTAAGCACATTATCTCATGTCATGATGTCGAATGTCAAAATGCAGGCCCCCCCCCCCCCAAAGAGGCAAAGCCCCCACTGGGCCACCAAATCCCTAGATTCGGCACTGATATCTGTAAAGTATATCGTCCCCATCTCCTGATGACCCTCACATGTGACCCAGCACTTTACATATGGACTTAATGATGTCAGTCCAAGCGGACATTTTATTTCTCTCACATCTTATCTCTCTCACATTTTAACTCTTCTCACATGTTATCTCCTTCACAAGCAGTTAAACACGCTGTCTGCCAGGGGGCCATACAGTGTTTCTTTTAAATGTGTTTTTAGAGCATTTTCGAAAAAAAATGCCCTATTGTCCCCGTTTTGTCTGTCTGTCATCACCCTAGATCTCAACAACCATAAGTCCTAGACCCATGATGTATATATCATTTTGTAGGTCTTGGCCTGCCAAGAAATGACTTTTTTCCATTTCGCGATCTGGCCTCTGAGGGCCGTAAAAGGGGGCTTAGTACCGTTTTTTACTATATAAGCTATATTAATAAAGGAGCGCCTATATCTCAGCAACTATAAGTCCTAGACCCATGATGTATATATCATTTTGTAGGTCTTGGCCTGCCATGTGTACATCAAAAGTTCATTTCGCGATAGGACCTCTGAGGGCCGGGCTTCAGGGCTCCTAAGGGGCTTATATATTATATATACACATTGTACGTTCCATAACCCATTCATTTGGTGCGAAATACTGCAGCACGTAGTTTCACCAAGATTTATTAAGAAACTCATCAAATGAAATAGTAAGCTTGTGTTCTGAGTTTAATTGAAAGTATCAGAGCTATGCAACAATCGACGGAGTTTTCGGACGATTAAATGACTATAATTTCGAATGTTTTCAATTATGAGTCCTATTTCAGTAACCACAAACCACTTGTAGTTAGATTTAAGAGACAATAATTTTTTTTCAAATATAAAGAAACGTCTTTATAATTTTTTTTTACAGATATATGCATTACACAATTGAATTTATAAACATTTCCAAAATTTACAAATATTTACTGAAAGCTAACAAACGTACTGATACATAACACGAAAATGCGCTAACACGTCCTGTGTCCAGAATGGAACAGGCTTAATTGCTTGTTTTTTTAACAATTTCTATTAATGAACAATTTAATTTGTGTTATTCAGTTCAGTTTGCGTCGTAAAAAAAATATGTATGTAAATAAAAACACGTTTTAATTATAGTGGCCTAAAAAGTAAAAAAAATAACAACAGAGTTTGATCATACGCATATTGATGATCATACACATAGTGATGATCATACACATATTGATGATCATACATATATTGATGATCATACACATATTGATGATCATACACATATTGATGATCATACACATATTGATGATCATACACATATTGATGATCATACACATATTGATGGTCATACACATATTGATGATGATCATACACATATTGATGATCATACGCATATTGATCTAACCCCCCCCCCCCCCAGTAAGCAAGTGAAGAATAGATCTCAAAATTCGCAACTACGCACCACAGACATAGCAAGTTAAATAAAAGCGAATGCAAACGTTGGACTGATAAAATCGAACCTGATTTTTTTTTAAGTGCATGGGAATGGGAGAGCCCGTGGTGCTGTATTGTGTGCGGCTTTGATTTTCTGTGAGATACACGAAGTAACTGGTGAAACAACCAAGTTTTACAGTTCTAATGGAATGGCGACCGTCCAGGGCACCCACCTGACTAAGGGCCCCCTTTAAGTACCGATTCTCTGCCCGGGGCCACTCAAAAAATGGGCTATGATCACCCTTGCCTGTCATACTTACAGCCCTGCTGAACCCATGCAATACAACCGTGTGTTGTAAAACCACCCTTGCCTGTCATACTTATAGCCCTGCTGAGCTATACATCTGTGTGTTTAGAACTCACCCTTGCCTGTCATACTTACAGCCCTGCTGAGCTTTACATGTGTGTGTTTAGAACTCACCCTTGCCTGTCATACTTACAGCCCTGCTGAGCTTTACATCTGTGTGTTTAGAACTCACCCTTGCCTGTCATACTTACAACCCTGCTGAGCTATACATCTGTGTGTTTAGAACTCACCCTTGCCTGTCATACTTACAGCCCTGCTGAGCTTTACATCTGTGTGTTTAGAACTCACCCTTGCCTGTCATACTTACAGCCCTGCTGAGCTATACATCAGTGTGTTTAGAACTCACCCTTGCCTGTCATACTTACAGCCCTGCTGAGCTTTACATTTGTGTGTTTAGAACTCACCCTTGCCTGTCATACTTACAGCCCTGCTGAGCCTGACATCTGTGTGTTTAGAACTCACCCTTGCCTGTCATACTTACAGCCCTGCTGAGCTATACATCTGTGTGTTTAGAACTCACCCTTGCCTGTCATACATACAGCCCTGCTGAGCTACACATCTGTGTGTTTAGAACTCACCCTTGCCTGTCATTCTTACAGTCCTTCCGAGCTGACCTTTAAACTCGGGATTGAGATGCTCAGTTTGTTTATGAATGTAAAAAAATCGGATCAGCCGCGACTGATTGCATATCGATATAAAACTGTGATATTAAGCTTCTGCGGAACTGCAGAATGCTGGGATTTTGGCCACTGCTGTTTTGACATACGATTTTCACAGCCAGCTGTGAAGGCATTAGGTCCAGGGTGTAAAGTGCAATTACTGTCTGGGTTATTTTTTTTAAAATCCAGACCCGTTGGTCCCTGTCAGCTTCACACAACCATCGTTGGAGTTGTTGTATTTTGTTGCAGTGCCCGCTCAACATCCTCACCGTACCCGGGGACTGCAATGACCGTGGAGGCAGTAGGTGACCCGAACCCGTAACCCTACATCTATCTTTTTTTTTAATTTTATTGACCAATGTCTTGAAATATATATATATATATGTAGCATATCCCATTTATTGTGGCATAGAATAAAGGAATACATGTACTCTTTAATGATTAACAAGTTGTTAAAATTGGAGCTTTTTGCAGCATTAGAAAATAATGAAATAAACGATGTCTCCCCTTTTCAAAGCATTCTACACTGCAGTAACTAAATTATTCACTTATGACAGTTATAAATGTGTTGAAAAAATAATAACACTGGGCACTAAGTCTGCTGACCTGTGGTGTGTAATAGTCTTGGTCTCTGCCCCGGAATAGTCCATGTGGGATGTTATCTTGAGACCCAGAGTGACCATTTGGCCATTTTTTTTTTTGGATGTTAGCTTGATGGCCATGGTGTAGGCTACGGGCTCGAATCCCGTGTCTTTGTGATTGTGTCTCCGTATCCACTGCGCACCCGGTTCAGGTGGGGATATAAACGTGACACGACAAAGTCAACCCCCCCCACCCACACCCACTGGTAGTTAATAGGATTTTCAGATAACACCTCTTCTGTACTTGGACTTTTATATAATGGTCATTAAAACCAAAGCTTCTGTGGGAATAAAGGCACAATAACTTTTTGAAAGTGAATAAATATTTAAAAAAAAATAGTAATTTAGACACATGGTATTGACTTTAGACCGTTGGTAGATATTTCTTGGCAGATAGTAAATTTATTGACTCTTTAAATGGGCATAATTTTCAGTAAGATGTGCACAAAAAAACATTGTCCTGTATCTCTGTTGTTACCCTGATGTGTTTACGTGTGACCACCATTTCATTCACTGTTTATATTTGCTTCCCTCATCAAAACGATTTGAATTTCCGCTGTGGAATCCAGAAATGGGTATATTTTTGTAAAAAAACAACAAAACTTATTTCTTAGGAGGTTTTTTTTTAATTTTCAGCAGCTAAAAAAACTTTTTGCTTTTTTTTTTTTTATCTTTTCTTTTTAAGGGTCATTGAAAAAAATAATAGATTATTTTATTACCCTTGCCACTAATAAAGATTTTCTGTCTCCCTTAGATATATTTACTTATTTATTACTCACACACCCTCATATGCTAATGAGGACTACTTATGCCATTTAGTAATGTTAGTAACCATATGTTGATTGATCATAAAAAAAACAGTAGAAAACTTTCAGAGCTTTTAAATTAGACTCCCCTCTGACTCTTGCTTGAGTTGTCCTCGAACCTAATGTAAGTTTCATTTAATTCTAATACGTTATATGAGTACTTGAAAGGTTTTTTTTCTCAGTTAAAAGCATCACATTTATTGAAAAGCATCACATTTTTTTTTTTTCATAGCTAGGTTGATGAAAATAAATATTCCACTGGTAGATTTTCATATTATCCACTCATTTGAATTTTTTTTTCATGTGATGAGTCATGAAATGTAACCGTCTTTCATGGCTGATTAAAAAAGTCAGTTATCTCTCCCCCCCCCCCCCGGCCTTTTTTTCTCATACTTTTCTTGCAATAATTTTAATTAACCAAAAGTCTGATTAATCCTGCATCAATTAATCGATCGTGTAATAGTGTGAAAGTTGAGATGACTTTATAAACATGATTTTTTTTTTCCTATGAGTATGGGAGGATGTTTATGCATGTTTGAATCAGTGGGCCAATCAGTAGGACAGTTTATGCAGCTCTCCTCCTACATTCCCAGCCATGCAGAGACTGCTGGGCCATGGAAGTATTACCTGAAGGTTTAGGTATCTAGCATCCCTGTGGTTATGACCATGGAAGTATTACCTGAAGGTTTAGGTATCTAGCATCCCTGTGGTTATGACCATGGAAGTATTACCTGAAGGTTTAGGTATCTAGCATCCCTGTGGTTATGACCATGGAAGTATTACCTGAAGGTTTAGGTATCTAGCATCCCCGTCGTTATGACGTTTCAACTTGCCAAAATGTAGCTCACAACCACAAATCAGCCCTTGTTTCTTGTTTGCGGAACATTCTCATGTTAATTTTGAGTTCATTAGGTCATGATTTCATTATGTCTTTCCAATACTGTATTATTGAAAATAGAAAATTAACAACAAGCTCATTTTATTGTTTAAGGGTTTTAAATCAGAAAGAAAAAAAAAATTATAAGGAAATTTACACAGAATTTTATTTAATGCTCATTTACAAATGTCCAGTGTGTGAAGTCCCTGTAAGGATGAGATGAAATCTCTCAGATCCTATAAACCACTAATGGGACGGTTTTTATGGTGCCCTTCTTTCATCCCCACCATTGTCAATAGTGCATTGGCCATGGAGGCACCACGGGAGATTTAGCGGGGACTTAAGCCAAGACATGAAATATCCATTGGTCCTCACCGGAGATCGAACCAGGGACCCTGAGGTCGACAGTCGAGCGCTTTACCACACGGCCACCCGTCCTGCCACAAATGTCCAGTAGCCAAATGGCATAGTGAACCCAACTCGTTATAAATTTAGAATTCCTGCTGTCAAATATGTAGTAACAGGTGTAAATAATGTAAGAATTTTTTTTTTTGAATGAAGCACATAGTCTTCCGTACCAAAACAAAAATCTCTTTCTGATAATGTTTGATAATGAATGGCCAACCTTTTGTAACAAAGCAAAAACCTCTTCTGAAAAATTTGATTTATATTCCTATTAATGACTTTAGATCCCCTGCTGACACCTACAGCAAAAGAAGTAACTAATGACATTGGTTAATGGTATTTACAGCTGTGTGTAACGTAAAAAAAGGACTGCCACACTATTATTGGATGAGTGCAGGCAGTTGCATTGTGATGTTTTAGTGTTTTAAATGATCAGATATGTGTGGTTGCTTTGATTTACTGGATTTCTGTGTGCCTTCCTGGCATTGGATTTCTAACAAATATTGCTTTCAATGTAAATCTTTTAAAAGAATAATTTGTCATACTTGATTTTTTTACTTAGGAAAATAAAAAAAAATATCATTAACTATTTTCAAGTTGTTTTTTTTTTTATATTTAAATTTCAAAAATTATTTATAATTTTTTGGTTTGCATGAAACACTATACTTTTAAATAGTGATATTGCTTGATTAACCAATTCATGTTTTATTTCAATAATACACATATGTATATGTTAAATTTTATTGGAACCAAATGAATATTACTTTTCTATGCCCAACAAACCTGCATTTTTTAAAATCAGTTTTTCACAATCATTGTAGTTACCTTTAGGATCTCTTGTCAGTTACGCCCACTTTAATAAAATAAACCATGGCTTCATAATTACTTTTGTGGTTGTTCTCATGTTATGTAAAAATGATTTAAAATCATCAAAGAGCAAATTTTCAAAATAATATCTGACTTATCAGTCTTTAGCAGAAAATGAAATGAGTGAATACTGTTAAGGTAATCAAATGTTTTTAAATGCTTTTCTAATAACGGTTTGTAAATTTAACTTATTTAAGCCTCTGGCTGGGAAACTGAGAGCTACCAGAGCACACTGACCAAGCCAATTGAGGGTCAGAGTTTGATGAGCTACCTCACTTCTCAAGATTTCAACACGTGTGCTAATTTAGAAAAGGTTTTTATTTTTAATATTTATAACGTTAGTTTTTCTTTTTTAAAACATTACAGTAATAGTATTTTATAAAATTGTCATTTAAACATTACAGTAATAGTATTTTATAAAATTGTCATTTAAACATTACAGTAATAGTATTTTATAAAATTGTCATTTAAACATTACAGTAATAGTATTTTATAAAATTGTCATTTGAACATTACAGTAATAGTATTTTATAAAATTGTCATTTGAACATTACTGAGATGTAGAATTTTGTTCATTTATTTGTTAAACTGACAGACTTTTACAAAAAATATGTTTAATCAAATGCAAAACATAACCTTGTTACGGATTTGTCCATTTTCATTATAGGAGAATGCTCACTTTCACATATCAGAAGCTCTGATAGCAGCCTTTGAGTCAATGAAATGGAATCGGATGATGCAAAAGCAAGCCGGTGGTACAAAGAGCTCTTCATCTTCTTCTGATGAAGAAATCAATGTCTTAAGGCAGCGAATTAGAATTCGAAAAAGAGAAAAGTTTTTGGAGGTAAAAAAAATCTGTCAGACGTTTTTTTTTAATTATGAAGGTCTTGTATGTATACATTTGTTCAGCAGAGTTTATGTGTGTGTCTGTGTATTTCATTTTTAATTTTAAGCAGAAATTTAAATCAAATATGTATATTTTTTTATTTCCATACATTTCAGAAAAGTCATACTTTTCCCACTGTTAGTAATGGTTTAACAGAAAGTGAGTTTTCTCAGTTTTGTTCACTCATCATTACATCATTAATCTTTGTTACTTTATTAATATTTTACAAAAAAGTTATTTTTCCGTCAATATACATTTAGGCTAATGCTTATTTCAATATTGTCTTTAACATTGCTCTTTATTTTGTTTTATTTCAATCACTTAGTGGTCTCCACCAGTCACTCTTCACCTGCAGACTCTTCTCAAGATGTGTCCTCAATGTCAGGTAAAAATGCCTTCCTTCTCCCTACTTCCCTGCTTGCATGGTAATTTGTAAGCAGCTAGTTTATAACTGCTCTAGAATGGATGCATTTGAAATCTTAACATCACTTTGTTCCCTGTAAACTATAGTAATGTTATGTTGGGCATATTTCTTTAATCCTAAACATCAATTCCTTTATTTTTGAAAAAGGTTAGTTAAGATGAAAGCTATATTTAAAAAAAAAAATGGTGCAGTGAAATAGAAACATAAACTGCAATGAGTATTGAAACTTAATGATAATGTTGCGAAAAAATACTTTGAAGCCTCTTGAAATAAAATGATTGCATGGAACTTTATGTTTGTCATTACTACCTTTTGCTTTAAATGATTCAAAAGGCTTTAGGATTAAAAAGTAAAGGAGTGTTGACTGTTATAACCAAGAGCTACTCCTGCATTGCAAGTGTGAATGGCCTCATCATCAATCAGTACCCTGTACTCTCACCATCACCAGGGTCCCCTTTAAGATGTGCACATGTGGGGCGCATTCAACTTGTCAAAACCCAGTCGAGACATAACATCTGAACATACACATTTCTCTAGATACCATTATTTTGCACAGCCAATATCTTTTGCTGCACACATAGCTCACTAAATTAGAGGGAACATTGACCATCACCTTGTTTTTTTTTTTTTGTATTGCTTTTTTATTCTCATCATAATGAACACAATGACCAGTCTGCTCATCAATTGACAGAAATTATTATTAATACAGAAGCATATTTTTTTTTTGTTGTTGTTGACTCCAGCGGCTGATTAAACGGTGGGTGCACATTGAAAAGGCCCAACAAAACACTCTTAAAGTTATTAGTTTCATCGTCTCTTTTTTAATCGGACGCCCAAAATTTTATTGGGCGCCCTGACCTTAAACTGCCCTTTTGCTCGGCATACATCTTTGGTAATGTTACATGCCATGGTGTCATGATGCATCATTCAAACAACGGACATGTCACTGCGATGCCTCAACACACAGGTTTGTGGTTGTGTTTTTTTT
>JAGDYQ010000211.1:1249807-1276134 GCA_021962125.1 Bulinus truncatus | reverse complement strand
AAAGAGTTCAAAAATTTTATTCTAAAAGTATTACAGTTAAATAATGTTATTGAATTAGAACACTATGTTCATAAACTGGATAAATAAATGACTGTTGAAAAAAAACAACCCTACACAACTGGAGTTTACTATTAAATAAATTCAACTAACAATTAGAGAATTTACACTATTCAGTAATACGTATCTTTTTTTTAGAAATATTTTTTCTTCTTCTTTCAGCTTAATAGAATCACATAGTGCTCTGGCCCATTGTACTATTCCTTCCGCCACTTTACCCAATCCATTAGGTGATTTCTTTCTGATCTCTCAAAAAATACAGAGCGCATCGAGAGTACAAGGTCTGACTTCTAAGATGTCACCAAAGTCCAAAAATTTCATTCAAGATTTCATTTCTTTTTTTTGTCCTATTGAAGGAACCAATGTTGATTTCTTCCTGTCATCAGAACTGTTAATACAAGAGTAGTAGACATTTATGGATCTTTATGGAGTTTGGACTAACACGCAATGGATTTGGTAAATAAATAGGGATTACCATTAAATTGATAAATTTGGTGTTGCTGATCAATTTTCTAAATTTCCTGAAACTTCTTTGCTGCTAGTACCTCTTGAAGAGCATTGAATATACTTACCATTTCTGTTGAAAAGAACATATCTATTTATAGAAAACAGTTTCTTAAATTGAATTGTCCATATAGGTTTTGGAGTTTTATCACCATTTGTGTGTAAAACTGTGATAAATAACATCTGAATTTCTTTTACCATCTACAGCTAAATTTGATGAGAAATGTTCATAAGTATTTGTTTGGTTAGTTGATTGATTGAATGCCACAAATTTTGCGACCTGTAAAATAAAAGTGTCAAAACTCTAATGAAAAAGTGAAATAAGTGAACTTGTATTCTAAGATAAACTTATTTTTTTGTTCAGTAATATGATTAAATATTTCACACTCCACTCAAGATTAATTTATTTTGATGTTTTTGTGATTAAACGATAACCATTAATAATTTTTCAAAATTTTATAATGATTTGTAATTTGATAATTTATAATGGTATATATGACATTCATCCAACTCCTGGTCATTAATGATCAATACTAAAATTGCATTTATAATGTTCTGAGAAAGAGGAGTGTATACAGCTTCACATAGAGGTGAATTATATTATTATTTACAGTTTACACCTCAAGGTGATTTTTTGTGTGTGTAATAATTTTTTTGCAGCTACACTTTTAGTTAGGTTTTTTATGCAAATAAAAAAAATTAGAATTAAAGAATATGCATGCACAAAGATTAGAAATATCTTTTGCAAAAGGTGAATCTCCAAAATAAAGTTTTCTGAAAAACTGGGAGGAATGCTTCATGAATAGAGAATTAAGTTATTGAGAATGAAAGAAAAATTTGAGTTTGTCTAAAATGATATGGTAAGATTTATAAAAAACAATACAGACATTTAATTAGCCTCTGAGTATAATAATATATAATGTGCCTAAATTATTTTTGGCAGAACATTTTAAGCACTTTTTTCCTAAACAACAGATTATGAGTTTTTATCTGTCTTTTGTAGATAAATATCTATAACATGCTTTTGGTTTAGGTCAATTAATTGGTCAAGATGATCAATTTTTTTATTTTATAATAGCAATTTATAAAACAGCTAAAATAAAGCAAATACTTTTGTTTATCTTGGTATTATTTGTTTTCATAAGAGATAGCGAGAAGTTTCAATTTATTTGGAGCATTCATTGAGCGTGAAGCTTTTTTGGTTATTAACTATTATAAAAATAGGTTTTTAATCTTGCTTGTTGCTAATTTATATTGATTTGAATGTGAAATTTTGCCGTCTACAATTTTTTTAGAAGCATCTTGTAAATTTTATTTACAAGCAAGAAAAGCAACAAGTGATTCATAAAAACTGTTTGCTCATATATTTTGGTGATCATCATAATGAGAAGAGAGCGTAAAAACGATCCAAACAGATTCTGCTACATATGTGGTTCAGTCACTTTGTCATACAGGCAGTCGCCGGTCACAAATTTTGTTAAGAAAAAACTATATGTACCACATCATGCTTTATTTTGGTGTGAAACTTGGCAATCTGGACAAACCCTTTGCACCCTACTTATGCAGTAAAACATGTGTCGAGGTCTACAATGATGAAGCAAAAGGAACCAACCGTCACTTCCTTTTGATGTGCCAATGGTTTGGAGGGAAGGAAAGGATCACACTACTGATTGCTATTTTTACACTGACAAATCTAGAAAAATAAACATCATATCAAGTATCCCATTTAAAGATCACAACTGGGTGATATGTGGGGATGTTAAAGTTTAAGCGCTTGTGCTGGGTCTACAAGGTAGCTACACAAAGTACCCATGTTTCCTCTGTTTATAGGACAGCAATGCAGACAGCTTTACATAAACACAATTGAGCAGCAAGACTTCATCTGAAACCAGGTTCCTATAAATTTCTTTCAAATGTTCTTATCATCCCCCAGAAAATTTTGCTTCCACCATACACATCAAACTTGGCCTAATTAAAAACTTTGTCAAAGCATTAAAAAAAAAGGCCAAGCTTTTGCATTCCTCAAGGAAAATTTCCATGTATAAGTGAGGCCTAATTGGAAGCGGGGATTTGTGATGAGCCCGCAAATTAGGGGGAGTTGGTAAAAGATGCCGTGTTTGGAGGATTGTCTGAATAAAAATCAACTCAATGCATGGCGTGCATTCAAGTCTATTGTCCAGAATTTTCTTGTTAACCACTGAAGTCCGACTACGAACTGATGGTTGAGGAGCTACTTCATAGATTCAAAGGTCTCGGAGCACACATGTCTGTGAAAAGGCATTTCCTCAGATCACATTTAGACTATTTTCCTGACAACTGCTGTGATATGAGTGAAGAATAGGGTGAGAGTTTCCAGGGACACTGGGATGTAGATATGCTTGCTGGCTACTGCTGGTGCATCAAAGAGATGATCCAGATGCAGAATCACCAATAAATTCTTTGAAAAAAAACATTTCTTCCACAATAACTTAATTTTTTTCTACAGGTATTCTTCAATTTACATTAAAACAGTATTTTTTACTTTGATATACAATAAAAACTTTGACCTGATCGAAAAAAACCAGTTACATATTTGAAATCAACAAAAAAAATTGATCTAGAAACATTTTTTTAAAAGTCAGACCCCAAAAAAAAAGGTTCAAACGCAGACCAGTGTTATTCTTTTTTTTTTAACAATCTATTGACAGCAAATTTAAAACAGTAAAGGCCCCTTAGCTCTTATTGGGCATCAAGGCAAATGAATTATGGAATTCAGATATTTCTTTACCATGGCATATTAAGGGTTTGTGCTACAACAATGCCATTTTTAATCTACCCTATTTAAGCTGGGTGGACTTGTAGGACTTTAAACCAACTTTTTTACTAGGACTTGGGAAAATTCCTTCGGTTAGTACCAAGGAATGAACCAGGGACAAATAGGTCAATGGTTCGTATCTCTCTGCACCACTTGTCCCAAGATGATGTATACTTTCCATTTAATACTTATAAATGTGAACTAAAAATAGTGGTTGTTACCATAATGGGTATTCTTGGTGCTCATTAGAACAAAGATGCACTGCTTTGTACATCACTGTGTTTTGAGTAACACTTCATGCAGGTGGGATTTGTTAAATACACTTTTCAGTACAACTGCAATTTTTGTATAGACTATTGTTTAGGGTGGACACTTTTGTTATAGCAAGCTCAAGTCTTATTATGTTTGTGTGGTAAAAGCATATGATGCCCTAGTATGTTAAACTTATATTATTAAATATGGATTGCTTCTATGAATATATTAGTTAAGATTGTTTTAATTTTTTATATTATTAGTGTTTTAAAGCTAAAGATAGATAAATTGTATGTTATTCTTCCTTGGCCTGAAAGTTACAAAGTTAGATTACTCCAAATTACAAAATGAGTGAAGGGCCGGTTGTTCTGCGTTACGTGGCATTATTTAGAAGGTGCACTCCCAAGTATATGATTTCCTTCTCCCTGAAATCTATGTTGAGATGTTATTGATGTTGCAATACTGAAGTGGTCTGTGTAACGCTTTAAGGACCCCTAATTATGTGCAACAGCGGACCCATGGCATGGGAGTATGTTGTTCATGTAAAACTATGTTAACTTAAATTAATATATTAAATTAGATAGGCTTAGTTGTTCTTTATATTTAATAAAATTAATGTTTAATAATGTGTTTAATTATAGTCTAAGTTAATTTATTTCTGCTGTATGTAGTTATTATAGTTATAGTAATGTTTAATCTGTTAATGTCAGGCCTGCACCAACCCTAAGTTATAAAAAGATGCCGTTTGTTTAAATAAATAAAGTTAGGGTCCTGACAGAGGTCTATCCACACTATTTAAATAAATTCAGTTATTCCAGTTTGTGAATTGTTTACCAAAAAAATTCTATTTTAGAAAAACGATGCCTATAAAGCTATTAATTATTACAGTGTAATGTTTCTCTGTGGCAAAGAGTTCTTAATTTCAATCTGAACAGCATCAAGTGCTGAGAGAAGGTGAAGCTGTCAATAAAAAAGCAACAACCTCAATTGTTTTTTTATGAAAAGGATAATATTTAATTCATGCCTTAAGAATATAAACACTTTAGCTTTTTTATGGTAAGTACATTTTTCAAGCTACAAATTATCTATAAAGAAGATTACAAAATAAAAATAAATTATAGTTACCTCCACTGACAAACACAGTACATATATATATATTTTTGGTCTCTGGTTGCTACAGATACTTCATTTATGAGCAAATCCTTGTTGCAATGTACATCATAGGTTTTCTCATCAATGACAGTGATAATAAAATCTCATGTGGCATTGACTGCTGCATTTTTAAAATTTATTTTAAAAGTTGTCCTTTTGACCCACGAAGTAAAGAATTCTCATATCTAGTACATAATTAACTTGTGCAGTATATTCTAATAAAATAAAAATACCATTGTATCAATACAAATTTTAATTATTGTAATAATAGCTTTAAGCCCTTACCATTAAAACTACTGATAAGTAGGAAAATTCCCGTTTAATTAACCAGTTTAAGAGGACAGGCAAGGGACATATGTATTTTTGTATTAAAAGTTCAGGGTTGAATCTTTTGTTTGGTAGAAAAAGGTTAAAGTACCAGTCTAATTCTATAAAATTTCCAGTGCCCAAGGTTGAAGAAATTAGGTAATTTACATATAAAATACATTATCCTTTAGTGTCAAGGGTAAGGATGATCAAGTACAGCCAGAGAGTTCAATAAACTTTCTTTGTTACATATAGATGGGTAACTGAGCTGACAAAGAGAGGTAGATTAACCAATCAAGGAGTTGGGGTATAGTCAGGATACAATTTTACAGTAGGTGGTACAGTACAGTTGAGAGACTAGGAGAAGGACCTAATTGTGAGTGTTGCTGGTCATAGTCATATTTATAGAAAATGATATAAAATGGCACTCGGTTTATTGAATATAGTTAGCATAATCATTCATAATAAAATGACTACAAGTTTAAATATAAATAATTTTCATTTATATAGATACTGTATATGTTGTTATTCTAATAATTCATACAAATATATAAATCTATGTTCATTTGTGTTTTGTATATTGCATAAAAACATCAATAAAATTTTCCCTAAGAGTTATGACCAGCAACACTCACGCCTCGTTCCTGGATTAGAGTGTCAAAGTAAAGAAGAGGACAGCAGAGTAGGAGGTCGGGGACAGAATGGTAGATAGTTGTAAATTGGAGTTAGGCATTATGTGACTTGGGGGCACTGATTAGCAGCATAGATAATGAAGAGTTAAAAAGTGTCATACATTAATGGAGTTGTGTTCTAATGTGAATCATCTTATTAGTTTACACATCTTTTGGGACAGTGTAGAACCAGTTAAATTCCATTTAATATTTCGTTGATACATATCTTTATGTGAAGTATGAATAAATTAAATGAATTGTGATTGAATGTTCTACATTGATTTCTACAAGTGTTGAATGGGAAAAGTGAAATTTCTATTATATCAAAAGTTTTATATCATTAAATAGCTTATTCATTTCCAAATTTAACAACGTATAACTTCACTAGGTAGCTTATAACATAATGAAAAATGCCTACTTTTACAAAACACCCTGAAATCAGCTTAAAAAAATTGCCGAAAATGAACAACAGTTGAGAGTTAAAGTTTGTATCCTTTAAAATTTGAAGGCCTTTGGGTCACCAGTAAACGTTACACTACATAAAAGATATTTTAGGCCATAACAACTTAGACCATTTGTCAACCATATTGAGCTATTAGAATTAAAAAAAAAATTGTTTTCACTCCACCCTAATGCACAGTTCTTCGTGGTGAATCCCGTGTTATGACTACATCTGTTTTTACTGTATTTTCCACTCTCCGTACTAGTACTTCCGCAGGATTTGGTGCATGCATTTCGACGCCACTGCTCACTGTGGGCTGCTGTTGCTGAGAGGTTTTAGTTTTGAAAAAACTTACCGTGGCTTACAATGGAGCATATAAAATCAAGAAAAGGACGTCACTCAGTCTAAAGGCAACTTAACTGTACACCACTTACAACAGCTTAATTAGACCGCCAGGTTAAAATATTTTTTTTCGTTTCTTTCCTCATTGTCCCTTATCTAAATAGCTAATCAGTTGTCTGCAAGACCCTAAACACGACTATATGTAACTAAACTACTTTGAAACTAGAATGTCAGGTTGAATACATTTGAATATTTTTGATATCCCAATGACTTCAGATTCATAATGTATGCCTTCAGATTATTAATGTATTGTTTAAAGTTTCAATCTTTTTTTTATAGATGACACAAAACAGTTTTTAATTAACAAAAAATGTTTCAAAGTTAGTTTAGTAGCAGTTTGTTTTATTTATAAAAGTGTATGTGTGTGTCTTAGTATGCCGCGATTTGAAAAACTATTTTAAAAACACGGCGGCACATTTAACCCCGGTTACGTATAATGCAAAGGAAAATGAATAATGAAGTATCCATTCAATATAATTTATTGTATTTGCAGTATAATTTGCCGTATGTGTAACTTAATAATTCAGTTTAAACCACGTTGAGGTAAATTTAAAAGAACATCAGCGACCAAAAGACAAAAATGTGATACTTTTTTTAAATGAATGCAATCCACGGGGAGATAATGCGCATGAATATTTCGAATATAAAAAATATATTTATTTATTGTTGTCAGCGGCTATGACAAAAAGGGTTCCAAAAACTTGTTAGCTCAGCCCATGGCACTCATAGCTGTTGAGGAGGCTTCGTTTAAACTTAATATCTTGAAATAGCAGTGCACTTAGTAATTCATAGCTAATAATGAAATACCGTCTGTACTTATTTATCTATAGTTTTAGCCATCTGTTGAATGGATATTTTTTAAATTTATATTCCTCTTGAAAGCTTTCATTCTTTAAACCATTATTTCATTTTAAATTACTTAAATTATATGAGATGAATATCCTAGTAAAGTTTTTATTATCTAATTGACTTTTTATTATTCACCACATAAAGATTTTTTCAACTAGGCAATTTATTTCATTATTGTGGATTATCACATAAGACTTATGATAAGTTATTATTTTTTATTTTATATATATATAGTTATTAATATTAAGGTATAGATAGAAAGAATTTTTTATTTATTTTATAGCATAAAACTGCAGCAATAATAATATCGCCCAAAGAATGTTGTATTGTTTTTACTATTTTTGTCTGATTTCTTCAATTTATATTTCAACCCCACAGAGAAACCACTCTGGTAAACCAAAATCCACAAAAGAGAGGAAAAAAATCAAGAATTACTTTAGAATTGTTGAATATTTTAATCCATATTTAGAATAAATGCAGATATAACTGTTCAAGATGAAACTGTTTCCATCGATAACATTGGGCTTCTGGCTATTCGTTTGTTTCATTTGGATAAAACTTTGTCTCGGAAGTAAGCTTGCAAATGAATTAAAATTTTCAGTTTTTTTTTTGTAGATGAAGTTTTACGGCCATGGTTTATTGACATGTTTTTGTTTACTTGTTTGACGTATGTTTCATTAATTACTAACTTTTCTGTCAGTGGCATTCCAAATTTTTAGTAGCTTATTCAATAAATTATTTTTTTTTTCACTTTCTAATGTTATTTTTTTTATTAATTACTAAAAAAGTTGATGTTAGTTAGAAATATTGATGATGAAACTTTTTTTTTGTAACAGACATTTATACATTTGGCCCAGATGGTAACTATATGTGTCACTGCAAAAATCTTACTCCGTGTTCCCCAAATGGAACTTGTAGAGATGGATGTCAGCCTGGTTGGTTTGGTCCTGAGTGTCAGTATGGTGAGTCATTGACAAATAAACAGTTCTTGTGAGAGAAAAAAATATATATCGTAACCAATAAATTCGCTTTGATAACCCAGAAAATAATCAATAGATAATGTTATACATTTATTACTTGCCGCTTATTGTTTCTTATTAATTCATTCAACTTTTTATTTCTTAGGGACCATTATAACCAAATATATTCAGCCAGATTAGGTGAAACTTATACATTATGTAGGATCTATTTATTCTAATCCCATATCTTTCCACAGTGTGTGGTCATTAAAAAAAATATAGAGTACTATGGTGATTAGTTGACAATGCAAGTTTGGCTCTATTTCTTTTCTAAATTCTAGCTTGTGACTCTTGATTCCCATTCCTTTTGGAAGTCTATAGCTAATTAAAATAGATGTGTAAAAGAGAAAAATAACTGAAATATATCGCTTTTGTTTTCATTTATCACTGCTCGGAAGCTATGCTCTTTTAAGCTTAAGTTATTTGTCTATAGATACAATTTTTTGTGGAAAAGACAAAGGAAAACTGTTACATAATTCTGACCATATTCAGTTCTTCACAAAATTAGAACTTTAATTTGAATACCATTTTTGAAGAATGTGCTCTTCCTTGAAACTAGTGCAACTTTTATTGAATCAATTCATTTTCCTACTTCTCCAAATTGGCTCTTCATAGTAGTCTTTAACTGCACCATAAAAATTTTTCAAAACTTTTTTAATAAAAGTAATGAAATAGCAAAAAAAATTGCTGCAGTGGAGCTGCGTTTACCTTAAAAAGAGCAGTATTATGTTGCACATACAATTTCAATTTTCTTTTCAATGTTGCATCAAAATATCTTTTCAGCAAACAGCATTCAATAAATTAAAGGTGACATTGCTGCTAGCACTTACATTTTTGCTGCCTATTTTTTGTGAAAATTACTGCAATAATAGCAGTGTGTCTGTTAACCTACCATAACTGTCTGAATGGCAGGATGTGAGGGAATCTCTTATACCTGCCTGAGTGTCAGGATTAGAGTGTATCTGCCTCACCTACCAGAGTATCAGGTTGAGAGAGTAGCTGCCACACCCACCAGAATAGCAGTATATGAGTGTACCTGCCAAATATGTAAAAAGGACAGGGCACAAGTTATCTAAGTAGAAAGAATGGCAGGGTGTAATCGTACTTTCCTAACCAGCCAGAATAGCATGGTGTGGGTATGAGTTACCAAACTTGCCAGAATGGCAGGGTGTGAATTTTTAAAATATAAAAGCCAGATTACCTAACCTGAAAGAAACCATAAGTTGTTTCCTAATAACTTCAAAAAATAATTCTAATTCTAAATAATAAATGTATTCTGTAAATTCCTTATAATGTACAAAATATAACCTGGATTTCCTTCAACCCAGACGTATTGTTGTTCTTCATTTTTTTTGTCTTTTGAAGTACAGAAGAGATAGACATATTTATAATAGTCGGAAATATTTGCATTGAAAATTAGACAAATGTGTTCAGGTCAAGTGTGATTGATAACAATTAAATTGCATAATACTTGGATCTACCAGAAGTTTCAGGAAAAAAAAATTCTGAAAAAATGAGCCTTAATTATCAGAAATTAAAGAATTATTTTTTAGCCACAGATTGCAAGGGCATAGTTATTGGAACTGAAAATTAGCTCAAAAAGCATTTTATTCAATTCAAATACCAAATTAAATTACTGATATTTATGATTCTTAATTCAGAATAATCATCCCATTACTTATTATGGTGCTGGTAATTAAACCCAGCCCTAATTTATGTGCACCGTTTGGTGAGAATAACCTTACCCAGAGCTGTAAGTGTGTTTTTGTTAGACTCAAGGAGTGTTATAAAATAGTAATTTATAAAAACAATCACTTGATAAATTACTTTCCTTTCAACATAGCTTCATTTAAGTAAATATTTTTAAATTCTTTGCTTATTATTAATAAAACATGCAATCTTATTTTAATGTTTGTAATAATTATTACTGCATTTTGTGAACTTAATTTTTTTT
Source organism: Bulinus truncatus (assembly GCA_021962125.1). Lineage (NCBI taxonomy): Eukaryota > Metazoa > Mollusca > Gastropoda > Planorbidae > Bulinus > Bulinus truncatus. Next base: position 1,265,732 of record JAGDYQ010000211.1, on the reverse strand, counting down.
TTTAATATAAGAATAAGCATTTTAAATTAAAAATTTTTTTAGAGGACATAGTGCAGTTCAAGGAAGGTTTAAAAACTTATGGCACATGTTTTAATGAAAACACTGTTCAGCTTAAGTGGAATTTCACTTTTATTTTTACATGGATGAGAATAACTTTAAAGCAGCCAAGTAAGTCTAAAATTAATTCTGTTTACTTTGTCAAAATAAATGTAATTTACAAAAGACAGATGCTGAAAGTGACTTTTTATATTAAATTTTTAAAAATTTTAACCTATTTTAATAAAAAATCGCTTTAACTTATATATTTCAACTTAAAATAGAAACATTAAAATAAAGGCATATCTCATAGAAGAATTTGGTTAAAAAATTTTAGAATACCAACTTAGTTTTTTACTATAGACATGGTCAGAATAACCAAAATAAAAAATAAAATAAAAAGTCTTCTAACAATTATTTATACCAAATTCTGATCATGCTGTTGATGAAACTGAACACTTTAATTTCCCTGCATTTAGCTATCACAGTTTTGTAAGAAGAGAGTACATTTTTTTCCCGCTATCCTGGGATAAACTAAATTCTTTTAAGCCTTTTTCTAACTGAATAACATATTAATAGCTAGGAATAGTATTCCTTATTTTACAGTTTTTAATAAGTATTGAGAAGAAATATCATTTTACCATTTTTTTTATTCATGCAGTTTTTCTTAATGAGCTTAAAAAATATATTTATAAAACTTCTTTTGCATTCTATAATAAAGAAAAAAATTCTGTTTAACTGAATATTGTAGTCATTAAGAAAATTCCATAAAACCTATATTAGACTAAAGTAGAGAACATCAATGAGTTTTTAAAAAATACAGAGTTGGCATTTTAATTGTAGGATAGATTTATCACTTGATTTTATTACATTCTAGCTATTAAAAAAACTGCTAATGAGAATTCCCTTTCTCATTCTAATCACATCGGCTCACCCCTTTTATTTAAATAGTGGGCAAAATACTAAAAACATTAAAGAATGAAACTGAATGTTGAGAATCTGAGAACTGATCAACAACAAATGTATGACAACGTTTCCTCTAATAACACACAAGTCTCATTTCAAACAGCACTCCCTCCCTCCCCTGGCCTAAGGAGGTTAATTGTTTTGTGATGTATTTGACAAATTTTTTTGAATGATGTTACTTGGTCTACCCCTCATTTTATTGTTTCATGAGTCCATCCCACCCAATGAATAAATATCAAAAAGAGAAGAAAATTTTGTTGTAATCCTAAACTCATCTGTGATACCCTCATCTATGCAGAGATCCCCTAGTTTCTACTCATTTTTGTACATTCCCAGTAATTCCCATAATTTCTGACTTCCAAAAATTTTTCTAATTCCCTTTCTGATAGAAAAAACAAGTCTTACTATACATTTTGAGAAACCGTAAGGGTCAATTCTAAATTATCAGTTGATGAATCTGAAATTAGGCTCAAAATGTCAAATTTCACTTTTCCCATTCAACACTTGTAGAAATCAATGTAGAACATTCAATCACAATTCATTTAATTTATTCATACTTCACATAAAGATATGTATCAACGAAATATTAAATGGAATTTAACTGGTTCTACACTGTCCCAAAAGATGTGTAAACTAATAAGATGATTCACATTAGAACACAACTCCATTAATGTATGACACTTTTTAACTCTTCATTATCTATGCTGCTAATCAGTGCCCCCAAGTCACATAATGCCTAACTCCAATTTACAACTATCTACCATTCTGTCCCCGACCTCCTACTCTGCTGTCCTCTTCTTTACTTTGACACTCTAATCCAGGAACGAGGCGTGAGTGTTGCTGGTCATAACTCTTAGGGAAAATTTTATTGATGTTTTTATGCAATATACAAAACACAAATGAACATAGATTTATATATTTGTATGAATTATTAGAATAACAACATATACAGTATCTATATAAATGAAAATTATTTATATTTAAACTTGTAGTCATTTTATTATGAATGATTATGCTAACTATATTCAATAAACCGAGTGCCATTTTATATCATTTTCTATAAATATGACTATGACCAGCAACACTCACAATTCGTCCCTTCTCTAGTCTCTCAACTGTACTGTACCACCTACTGTAAAATTGTATCCTGACTATACCCCCAACTCCTTTGATTGGTTAATCTACCTCTCTTTGTCAGCTCAGTTACCCATCTATATGTAACAAAGAAAGTTTATTGAACTCTCTGGCTGTACTTGATCATCCTTACCCTTGACACTAAAGGATAATGTATTTTATATGTAAATTACCTAATTTCTTCAACCTTGGGCACTGGAAATTTTATAGAATTAGACTGGTACTTTAACCTTTTTCTACCAAACAAAGATTCAACCCTGAACTTTTAATACAAAAATACATATGTCCCTTGCCTGTCCTCTTAAACTGGTTAATTAAACGGAATTTTCCTACTTATCAGTAGTTTTAATGGTAAGGCTTAAAGCTATTATTACAATAATTAAAATTTGTATTGATACAATGGTATTTTTATTTTATTATTACAAGTTAATTATGTACTAGATATGAGAATTCTTTACTTCTTAGGTCAAAAGGACAACTTTAAAATAAATTTTAAAAATGCAGCAGTCAATGCCACATGTGATTTTATTATCACTGTCATTGATGAGAAAACCTATGATGTACATTGCAACAAGGATTTGCTCATAAATGAAGTATCTGTAGCAACCAGAGACCAAAAATATATATGTACTGTGTTTGTCAGTGGAGGTAACTATAATTTATTTTTATTTTGTAATCTTCTTATAGATAATTTGTAGCTTGAAAAAAATGTACTTACCATAAAAAAAGCTAAAGTGTTTATATTCTTAAGGCATGAATTAAATATTATCCTTTTCATAAAAAAACAATTGAGGTTGTTGCTTTTTTATTGACAGCTTCACCTTCTCTCAGCATTGATGCTGTTCAGATTGAAATTAAGAACTCTTTGCCACAGAGAAACATTACACTGTAATAATTAATAGCTTTATAGGCATCGTTTTTCTAAAATAAATTTTTTTTGGTAAACAATTTCACAAACTGGAATAACTGAATTTATTTAAATAATGTGGATAGACCTCTGTCAGGACCTAACTTTATTTATTTAAACAAACGGCATCTTTTTTATAACTTAGGGTTGGTGCAGGCCTGACATTAACAGATTAAACATTACTATAACTATAATAACTACATACAGCAGAAATAAATGACTTAGACTATAATTAAACACATTAAACATTAATTTTATTAAATATAAAGAACAACTAAGCCTATCTAATTTAATATATTAATTTAAGTTAACATAGTTTTACATGAACAACATACTCATGTGGGTCCGCTGTTGCACATAATTAGGGGTCCTTAAGCGTTACACAGACCACTTCAGTATTGCAACATCAATAACATCTCAACATAGATTTCAGGAGAAAAATCATATACTTGGGAGTGCACCTTCTAAATAATGCTCGCAGTAGAACAACCGGCCCTTCACTCATTTTGTAATTGGAGTAATCTAACTTTGTAACTTTCAGGCCAAGGAAGAATAACATACAATTTATCTATCTTTAGCTTTAAAACACTAATAATATAAAAAATTAAACAATCTTAACTAATATATTCATAGAAGCAATCCATATTTAATAATATAAGTTTAACATACTAGGGCATCATATGCTTTTACCACACAAACATAATAAGACTTGAGCTTGCTATAACACAAGTGTCCACCCTAAACAATAGTCTATATAAAAATTGCAGTTGTACTGAAAAGTGTATTTAACAAATCCCACCTGCATGAAGTGTTACTCAAAACACAGTGATGTACAAAGCAGTGCATCTTTGTTCTAATGAGCACCAGGAATACCCATTATGGTAACAACCACTATTTTTAGTTCACATTTATAAGTATTAAATGGAAAGTATACATCATCTTGGGACAAGTGGTGTAGAGAGCTCGACCATTGACCTGCGTGTCCCTGGTTCATTCCTTGGTACTAACCGAAGGAATTTTCCCAAGTCCTAGTAAAAGTTGGTTTAAAGTCCTACAAGTCCACCCAGCTTAAATAGGGTAGATTAAAAATGGCATTGTTGTAGCACAAACCCTTAATATGCCATGGCAAAAGAAATATCTGAATTCCATAATTCATTTGCCTTGATGCCCAATAAGAGCTAAGGGGCCTTTACTGTTTTAAATTTGCTGTCAATAGATTGTTAAAAAAAGAATAACACTGGTCTGCGTTTGAACCTTTTTTTTGGGGTCTGACTTTTAAAAAATGTTTCTAGATCAATTTTTTTTTGTTGATTTCAAATATGTAACTGGTTTTTTTCGATCAGGTCAAGTTTTTATTGTATATCAAAGTAAAAAATACTGTTTTAATGTAAATTGAAGAATACCTGTAGAAAAAAAATTAAGTTATTGTGGAAGAAATGTTTTTTTTTCAAAGAATTTCATTGGTGATCTGCATCTGGATCATCTCTTTTGATGCACCAGCAGTAGCCAGCAAGCATATCTACATCCCAGTGTCCCTGGAAACTCTCACCCTATTCTTCACTCATATCACAGCAGTTGTCAGGAAAATAGTCTAAATGTGATCTGAGGAAATGCCTTTTCACAGACATGTGTGCTCCGAGACCTTTGAATCTATGAAGTAGCTCCTCAACCATCAGTTCGTAGTCGGACTTCAGTGGTTAACAAGAAAATTCTGGACAATAGACTTGAATGCACGCCATGCATTGAGTTGATTTTTATTCAGACAATCCTCAAACACGGCATCTTTTACCAACTCCCTAATTTGCGGGCCATCACAAATCCCCGCTTCCAATTAGGCCTCACTTATACATGGAAATTTTTCCTTGAGGAATGCAAAAGCTTGGCCTTTTTTTTTTAATGCTTTGACAAAGTTTTTAATTAGGCCAAGTTTGATGTGTAATGGTGGAAGCAAAATTTTCTGGGGGATGACAAGAACATTTGAAAGAAATTTATAGGAACCTGGTTTCAGATGAAGTCTTGCTGCTCAATTGTGTTTTATGTAAAGCTGTCTGCATTGCTGTCCTATAAACAGAGGAAACATGGGTACTTTGTGTAGCTACCTTGTAGACCCAGCACAAGCGCTTAAACTTTAACATCCCCACATATCACCCAGTTGTGATCTTTAAATGGGATACTTGATATGATGTTTATTTTTTCTAGATTTGTCATGTAAAAATAGCAATCAGTAGTGTGATCCTTTCCTTCCCTCCAAACCATTGGCACATCAAAAGGAAGTGACGGTTGGTTCCTTTTGCTTCATCATTGTAGACCCTCGACACATGTTTTACTGCATAAGTGGGGTGCAAAGGGTTTGTCCAGATTGCCAAGTTTCACACCAAAATAAGCATGATGTGGTACATATAGATTTTCTTAACAAAATTTGTGACCGGCGACTGCCTGTATGACAAAGTGACTGAACCACATATGTAGCAGAATCTGTTTGGATCGTTTTTACGCTCTCTTCTCATTATGATGATCACCAAAATATATGAGCAAACAGTTTTTATGAATCACTTGTTGCTTTTCTTGCTTGTAAATAAAATTTACAAGATGCTTCTAAAAAAATTGTAGACGGCAAAATTTCACATTCAAATCAATATAAATTAGCAACAAGCAAGATTAAAAACCTATTTTTATAATAGTTAATAACCAAAAGCTTCACGTTCAATGAATGCTCCAAATAAATTGAAACTTCTCGCTATCTCTTATGAAAACAAATAATACCAAGATAAACAAAAGTATTTGCTTTATTTTTAGCTGTTTTATAAATTGCTATTATAAAATAAAAAAATTGATCATCTTGACCAATTAATTGACCTAAACCAAAAGCATGTTATAGATATTTATCTACAAAAGACAGATAAAAACTCATAATCTGTTGTTTAGGAAAAAAGTGCTTAAAATGTTCTGCCAAAAATAATTTAGGCACATTATATATTATTATACTCAGAGGCTAATTAAATGTCTGTATTGTTTTTATAAATCTTACCATATCATTTTAGACAAACTCAAATTTTTCTTTCATTCTCAATAACTTAATTCTATATTCATGAAGCATTCCTCCCAGTTTTTCAGAAAACTTTATTTTAGATTCACCTTTTAAAAAGATATTTCAATCTTTGTGCATGCATATTCTTTAATTCTAATTTTTTTTATTTGCATAAAAAACCTAACTAAAAGTGTAGCTGCAAAAAAATTATTACACACACAAAAAATCACCTTGAGGTGTAAACTGTAAATAATAATATAATTCACCTCTATGTGAAACTGTATACACTCCTCTTTCTCAGAACATTATAAATACAATTTTAGTATTGATCATTAATGACCAGGAGTTGGATGAATGTCATATATACCATTATAAATTATCAAATTACAAATCATTATAAAATTTTGAAAAAATTATTAATGGTTATCGTTTAATCACAAAAACATCAAAATAAATTAATCTTGAGTGGAGTGTGAAATATTTAATCATATTACTGAACAAAAAAATAAGTTTATCTTAGAATACAAGTTCACTTATTTCACTTTTTCATTAGAGTTTTGAAACTTTTATTTTACAGGTCGCAATGTGGCATTCAATCAATCAACTAACCAAACAAATACTTATGAACATTTCTCATCAAATTTAGCTGTAGATGGTAAAAGAAATTCAGATGTTATTTATCACAGTTGTACACACACAAATGGTGATAAAACTCCAAAACCTATATGGACAATTCAATTTAAGAAACTGTTTTCTATAAATAGATATGTTCTTTTCAACAGAAATGGTAAGTATATTTCAATATAAATCAAGGGTAACCAGCAAGAAGTTTCAGGAAATTTAAAATTGATCAGCAACACCAAATTTAGCAATTTAATCATCATCCTAATTTTACCAAAACCATTGTCTTAATCAAAACTCCATAAAATCCATAAATGTCTACTACTCTTGTATTAACAGTCCTAGACAGAAAGAAATCAACATTGGGTCCCTTCAATAGGACAAAAAAAAAGAAAATTAAATCTTGAATGTAATTTTCGGACTTTGGTGACCTCTTAGAAGTCAGACCATGCATACGATGCGCTCTGTATTTTTTGAGAGATCAGAAAGAAATCATAATGGATTGGGTAAAGTGGGAAGGAATAGTACAATAGGCCAGAGCACTATGTGATTCTATTAAGCTGAAAGAAGAAGAAAAAATATTTCTAAAAAAAAAGATACGTATTACTGAATAGTGTAAATTCTCTAATTGTTAGTTGAATTATTTAATAGTAAACTCCAGTTGTGTAGGGTTGTTTTTTTTTCAACAGTCATTTATTTATCCAGTTTATGAACATAGTGTTCTAATTCAATAACATTATTTAACTGTAATACTTTTAGAATAAAATTTTTGAACTCTTTCCCAATTGAGAATCAGAGAAAAACCGGAATTATTAAAAAAAATATTAACAAAAAAGAATATTACTGTACCGGTTGTTAGGTCTAGATCACTCAGAGTTAAGAACATTACAAGCATAAAAAAATACAGTTCCCTATATAAAGCTTATTGTTTTATATAGCCATTTTCAGTAACTCACTGTTTTTGCCAGTTTGCTCAGAATCTATTGTCAAGCTGTTTTTGATTTATGATTAATAAAAGCAAGGTGTACACTTGAATGCCTTGGCTTAAAGGGCCAATAAGTGTATCTAAAATATGAATCCACAAGAGGGCATGTCCTGGCATCTGCCAATGAGAAACCCTTTTTTGATGGCTTTGTGATTTAAAACGAAGTAGTGGGAAAATACTTTGACAATTCAAGACTGCCAATCAGCCATTGATCAGTTTCTTCAAACAATGTTGAAATCTCTGTATTGTTGAGCTGGCAGTAATTGCAAGCTGTGGCCTTGGTGATGTTTGAATTCATTAAAGTTGACAAGCTAACCGTGCCCCTAACTGTACTGCTGTGATTATTCAGGATCCAGTATATACATCTACTATGATTTTCTATAACTAAAACATTACATTAGGTTAATACTCTTATGTATTGAAATGCTGCATTGTATATAAATCATTTATCATAATACTCATTTCCAGTGTGCGTTAAATCGAAAGCGGAAAACAAGAATTAAAAAATGGTGTCATCCCCTGTGTCTCGATTCAATTTTTCTTTTTGAAATATCTAGTTTACAATAGTGTCTGTGCTTTTAATTATGAAATGTAAAAGTCCTCAATATTAAAAATTAATAATTAGCATATAATATCATTCAAACCATTGTAGTTTTTATTACAACAGAGAAATTTAACATCGACATACGTAAACAAGAGTAATAATCGAAAATCTCCGACGTCGGAGACAATAAGACTATTGACCGTGTTTTCGTATCTAATTTCGTAGAACAAGTTCTTTTTAAAAGTCTATATAATATTTAAAAAAAGAAATTCTGCGAATTTCTATTCTACTTAAGTTCTCAGCTTTTAAAATATTTATGATTTTAAATAAATACGGCTTTGAATTATTTCTTAATTACAAAATAACAATATAGACCTAAAAAACTAGGTCAAAAGGCAATGAAAACATAACCGAGCAATATTTTTCTAATAGTGCATTAAAACTGCACACTTAATTTGTGCGGCGCGGTGGCTGAAAGGTTATATGACTTGGCCAAGAATCCCTTTTTTTGCAGACTCGCCGGGTTCAATTTCTCCCAGAGACATTTTTTTAATTGTTTTTTTTTTCAGAATGTATCCTTTTAGTTATTTTAATGAAAAGTAACTAATTAGATCTCTTTGACATTTTTTTTTAATTTAAATAATTTATCTTTTAGGATGTTGTAAGAAAAAGAAACAACAACTTATTAGATTTTAAATTATTTCATAACTTAAAAAAAATTAACACACAGGCATAACTGGGGGGGGGGGTCCAAAATCGAAAGTCCCGCCGGGCCCCAGCTTGAGAGGTGACCCCCATAATTATTTTTTACATTAAATATTAAATATTACATTAATCTCATGATATGGTATCGAGCGTCAAAATGCAGGGCCCCAAAATCCTAGGTTCGGCAATGGCTTTACAATAGTCTATCTTCCTGCAAAGGCTTTGCAGGGTACAGCTGGTATTTCCATAATTGTATTATTAAAATAAAAAAATTAAAACTACCAAATTAAATTAAATTTTTCATAATGACCAGTTTTCTCTCTTAGCTTTCATTTTATATCATAGATTATAATTTCCTGTTAAATTACAATGTGATATGTTAATATTTATATTGTATAATAATATGTTTCATCTATTCCAGGTTATCAAGATCGCTTAAGTAAATTTCAGCTACGCAGTTATAACACAGAAAATCATGTTTTTGAATATATTGACAGTGGCCCAGACGATGGCATCTGGAGATACATTGTTACAAGTAACAAAACAGAACCAGTTCAAACTGTTACAATCACAATTAAAAATAACCCCAAGGAAAATATCCTAACATTGTGTGAGGTTGAAATATATGGAGGTGAGAATATTTTTTTTTTCTCTCTTGAAGCTTGTGCATGTATTAGCTACTCCAAACTGACAAAAAAACAGTGGCATTATTGCTTATTTTCAACCAATCATTTTATAAGGAAATACTAACATTATTTTATCATAAAATATATCAATAAGCTTATTTTAAGCACCTTCATCATATGTTTATTTTGTTTTGATATTTTAAAAAACAAAATCTTTCATTGAAATTACTCAACATCTGTTATTTGTGGCGACCGACACATTTATTTTTAATAATAACTTTGAGTATAGTTTTAGGACAAATGTTTTTTATATTTTTTGCATAGATCTTTTATTTGGACTAAATTTTTTAAAATCTGGATTTTTCCACAATATGACTGTGATAAATGTAGATGAGTCCGATTCTTGGCCACATTCGCCATGCCATTTAAAACACATGTATATAGACGTCTTTTTCCTTGTCTGCGATGGTCAAAGCGAAGGATTTTCAGGACCACTCATAGTGCTTTACATAAAAATGATTTTTAGGACTTATCAAATATCAGAGTTAAGTAAAACCATTGCATATCAATATATTACAAAACAAATGTCTATCTTTTTTTAATATGTTTAATAATAAACTAACTTTAAATGATTTTTTAGGATGATTGTATATACTATGATTGCAATTCTCTTGGAGTATACATCCCCCCTACATACTTTGAACAAAAGCCCAAATTTTTCTCGCAAATGAAAAACATCAAATGGTTTATTTTTAAAATCTATGACATATTAAAATTAAGGCTGCTGATTAAACTGCTATAACACACAATTAATGCGACAAAAAAAGTGTGCAATAAAAATTTTTTACACAACACATAAGTGCGTTAATTTGAACAAAAGGCTGAAATGTCAGAGTAGGGCCTAATTGATAAATAACCAAATTTTACTCTACAATTTGAAGTTAAGGTCCATTCACTTACTATGTAGCTCTTCCCACTACCTGCACACAAATACCCACCCCTACTAATGCAGGCAAAAGACAGAACTAAAAATTAGGGCTGTTGATTTACTGCAAGTAACGCATAATTGATGCATTAAAAAATTATGGGATTAAATTTTTTATGCAAACACATAAATGCGTAAAATGTTACCTAAAAGTTATTTCAGAGTTGCATGAAAAAAAAATCAGTACATAACCCAATTCTATAAACAGAAATAAATCAGACATGATTAAAAAAAAAAAGCAAGAAAAAACACCCCGAACATACGATGACTGCATAAGTAACGTCATCCTTGTGGGAAGAGAGGCTTCAAAAATGTGACCGGTTAGGGAAAGGGGTAAAATCAAGAAAAAAAAACTCATTAATAATAAGTGAGCAACTTCTTTCTGGCTTTACTATTATTTTATGAATGAAAAGGCTTACATGAGATAGAAATGACTGTGTTATTTTTTTTTGGGATGGGAAGTGGAGGGGGTAGATACGGAAGTGGAGGGTAGGGTAAGCAAGACTTACGTTGGGGTGAAATGTAGCAAAATATGACAGGGATGAAGGGGAGAGGGTTGACATATGTCATTAAGTCGGAACCTACAGTACGAGAAAATCACATGTTTGGCAATATTCTTGATTGAAAGAAAAAGTCGCATCACTTGAAGTGGTTGCTACATGTCAACAAACTGGTCTGAATAACTGATTCAATAGACATATATTATAATGCTTAATAGATCTGTTACAATTAATCATACTGCTTTCGTAAATTAAACTGACTTGTTTATTATGACAATGTTACGCTATGAAATAATGACATACGAGTTTGAATACAAATAAATGTATTATATGGTATCGATTAAAATGTGCGTTAATTTGCGATAAAATTTTTAATTTTGATCAATTTTTTTAATCAAACAGAAGCTCTAATTAAAATATTTATAAAGTTTAAAAAAATTAGGGAAAACTGTTTCATTTGAGAGATTTCTTTTATTTAAAAATGGTAATGAAATCAAAAATTGAATTTTACTTTAACTTTGCTGTGTTTGAATTTGAACGATATATTACTTCATTAACTATTAATTTTGATATACTATTACTTGTAAAATATGAATGAGAAAGATGAATTACGTTATGTTACATACAGATATGTTTCAAAATAGTTCTATATAACAGTTATTGTATATAACAATATAAAAACATGTCTTTTTTTAAACTTCAAATATAGGCCTACAAAATATAGGTCGTAGTAGACTTACATATATTATAAATACAAGCCCATGTTTTGTTTATTCATAATTTATATTTGTTTAAATGTTTTTTATTTTGGATGATAAGTTCAGTATTTAGTGACATAATTTATAACGAGTAATATTTCTTACTCTAAAAATGCTTTGTTCCACAATCTAAAACTAATCGTACTCCATTTGTCAAGAACTTCAGGAGACAGTTATCTGGTTGATATGGCAGGGATCACTTTTCCAAACTGTCACAGTCGATGCAAGATTATGTGCCATTTCTGGAAGAAATTGTTGAATGCAATTCAAATATTTAGTCAGTATTGTGTCACTTATGACATAATATACAGCCCTTCAGTTAATGATGCTACAAAAATTCAGGAAAAAGCTAAAAATGATAAAATGATGGATTTTTTGTTGTTGTATGTGAAGGCAATAAAGATAAAAATCATCACATTACTTTCCAAAAGGCTTCAAAATTTGTAATGTTCCCTCACAACCGTTTGTTTAACAAAAAAAGTGTTGATATTATGTAACAGTTCAAAAAGCTGCAAAAAATCAAAGAACAGATAGCATTATTACTAGGCCTATATTGATTTTAAAATTTCCATTTAATAATTCATCCAATACTAAAGAGAATCCCCATTTGCCCTAGCAAGACATAATACAAATTAATAACTCAAAGATTTCTGTATTATTTCTAAGAATAAATCATAATTAAATTTTAGAAATTAAAATTCAATGAGGACATATTGATGTTACATTGATACACTGTAGTGCTTGTTAAAAATTGCTCTTCTACTATTGTTAGTGATATTGTCATAAGTATTCACTATTTAGAACTATTATTTGCGTGTAAAAAATGATAAAATTATCCTGTAATACATGTACAAACATTTATAGAAGCTGTAAATTGAAAGGAAATATTTAGCTTTAAGTGATATTCATATCCATTGTCATAATTGTAATTATGGCATTCTTTCAATAATAAGTGGATCGTGTTAAATAGCTCAGCTATTACAGACATTTGAAATTGCTTCATTTTGCCTACAGAGTGCCTGCTATCGTCTGCTGGGATGGCAGAAAAAATGTTTTTAAGACTTTCCCAAAATGGCCAGACAAGCAGGGTGTGTGTACTGCTGATCGGCCAGAATGGCAAGGCAAGGGGTTTTTCCTGCCACTTAGACAGAAGGGAGGGTGCAATGTGCCTGAACCCACAGCCGAAAATGGCAGGTTGCGCAGGTGTGCTTGAGTGGGACAGAGTGGAAGGGTGTTGTGTGCTGACCACATCCGTCACCACCGCCAGCTGTGAATACTATGGTCTCGGATAGTCCTCATTGACCACAGCACCAACACCCTTGCAAGAAGGTTTTTTTTTTCCTGACTAGAGAACCCCAAGGACCTTTTCCCCGTAGACCATGGTATGTCTCTCAGACCAGGATAGCCTGGAAAGAAATTCATTTAAGTTCTGAGTTACTTTCCTGGTACCGCCACTGTTAAAAATCACCCTATCCAAATAAAAAACAGTAAATTTGAATTTTTTATGATTTTTTTTAGCTTGGTACATTTTTTGTTTTTTTATACACATAATGGATAATCATGCATGTCTAAACCCATTGCTTTTTTATTTTCAAGTATGATGTTCAGATAATTACATTGTTCACACTTAACTATTTAAAATATCATCATCATTCATCTGGGTGTAGTAGTTTTTACAATTGTAAGCATTTAAAAATTGCCATTTCCATATTTTTTACCTCCCTTTTAAATTTTATAACAAGCAGTGATGACCTATTTTTGACCAAAAAGAAAAACACATTTTTCCAAATTCCATAAGTTCTTGAAATAGTTTTAGTATATTATTTGCAGATTTGTTTCTGATTTCTTAAATATGGTCTTGGAGCAAATTAAAAAAAAAAATATACCCTAATAGTGGGCTATTCTGGTTTTTACAAATTATCTTAAAATTTACAAGTTGAAAAATTCATAACTTCCTTAAAGTTTGCCTCACATAGACAAATTTGGTTCCAATGATCTTAATAAACGTAACTAGTTGTAAAGAAAGTCAGTTTGGGGTTCCAACTTGGATATTATTTCTTTGAATAAAACAGACTAGTTTCGATTCTTATAAAGTTTTTTAATGACAAATGTTTGCATTTAACTTGTAATTTTATACCTAATTTGATAAATAGCATGATTTTTTTAAAGCAATCAATTATAGCTCAATAATAAATATCCCTAAATATTTTAAACATTTATTGATTTAATTACTATTTTTTTTTTATTTGTTTATTATAAAATACTGGTATGGCCTACTTATTAATTAAGGAAAATTTGTAATTAATATCTTAAAAGCTTCTTTACAAAAGTAACAAATCCAGTTAAACTCAATTAGACACTATAAATCTATAAAGAAACAAAAAAACTATTTTAAATTAAAAAAAAATGCAGTTGCATTAAATACACAATTGTTTTCTTTAAATTGTTTTTTTCCTTTTTCTCAGAAACACAATCTTGTGATTTGGGAAAATATGGACGAGACTGTGAGAAATTCTGTAAGTGCTTTAACGAATCAGAGACATGTTTTGTCAGCACTGGAGGTTGTCCATCTGGTTGTGCTGCAGGATTCACTGGTGAAGGATGTAACACTAGTAAGCCTTTTTTTGTTTGTTTTTCACTTTGTGGCTACATTTTAACATTGAAACATATATATTACTACTTTATTTATATATGTGAAAGTGATCTGGACCATATCATCAAACGAGTATCCAAAACTCAAGGGTCATCACATTTTTTTACTGCATATGCCAATAGAATCATCTCAAGGTAATAAGTAAATCCTAATATTAGTGGACATCTGTACAAGATGGCCCGAGGCCATACCACTGACTAACATCAGCGCACAGAATGTAGCACGCTCTGTACACAATGTTTACAAGGATTGGGTTCCCCCAAACGATACTGTCAGAGGATCACAGCTTACGTCAGAAGTATTCCAGCAATTGGAGAGTCTTTTAAAAATAGAGCGTATATTCACTACACTGTACCACCCACAAAGCAATGGTGTATGCGAAAGATATAATTGGAAGTTAAAACAGGCACTAAATAAAATAGTGAGTCATAAGTATTCACTATTTAGAACTATTGACTGCGTGTAAATTGATAAAATTATCTGTAACATGTACAAACATTTATAGAAGCTGTAAATTGAAAGGAAATATTTAGCTTTAAGTGATATTCATTATCCATTGTCATAATTGTGATTATGGCATTCTTTCAATAATAAGTGGATCGTGTTAAATAGCTCAGCTATTACAAACATTTGAAATTAGCTTCATTTTGCCTACAGAGTGCCTGCTATAGTCTGCTGGGATCGCGAAAAAAATGTTTTTAAGACTTTCCCAAAATGGCCAGACAAGCAGGGTGTGTGTACTGCTGTCGGCCAGAATGGCAAGGCAGGGGTTTTTCCTGCCACTTAGACAGAAGGTAGGGTGCTATGTGCCTGAACCCACAGCCGAAAATGGCAGGTTGCAGGTGTCTTGACTGGGACAGAGTGGAAGGGTGTTGTGTGCTGACCACATCCGTCACCACCGCCAGCTGTGAATACTATGGTCTCGGATAGTCCTCATTGACCACAGCACCAACACCCTTGCAAGAAGGTTTTTTTTTTCCTGACTAGAGAACCCCAAGGACCTTTTCCCGTAGACCATGGTATGTCTCTCAGACCAGGATAGCCTGGAAAGAAATTCATTTAAGTTCTGAGTTACTTTCCTGGTACCGCCACTATTAAAAATCACCCTATCCAAATAAAAAACAGTCAGTTTGATTTTTTATGATTTTTTTTAGCTGGGTACATTTTTGTTTTTTTTATACACATAATGGATAATCATACTGCATATACTAAACCCATTGCTTTTTTTATTTTCAAGTCTGATGATTCAGATGATTACATTGTTCACATTAACTTTTAAAATATCATCATCATGTCATCAGGGTGTAGTGGTTACAATTGAAGCGTTTCTAAAAATTGCCATTTCCATATTTTTTACCTCCTTTTAAATTTTATAACAAGCAGTGATGACCTATTTTTGACCATTCTGAGAATGGTGAGAAGTACAAGTGCTTTAACGAATCAGAGACATGTTTGTCAGCACTGGAGGTTGTCCATC
>JAGDYQ010000211.1:1136174-1249307 GCA_021962125.1 Bulinus truncatus | reverse complement strand
AGCCTTTGTTTGACAGATATGAAATTGAATGATTCCATCTCACTATTTAAAAAAAATTTTTTTTTATTAACGATGTACAAAAAATTGATGACAGTGACTGTACCATTATTTAATGTCAAAAATCTCTTCGTAGTTCAGTGTTGTTGTTGTTTTTTAAAACTCTCGTGTTTGTCTCTCTGTAGGTCTTCATGCCAGTAGATATGTCACCACACATGGCATCTCATTAAACTGTAACACAGACCTCCGCTGGTTCAGGCACATTGTTCCCTGTGGTTTGCCTGGGGTGGAAATGACCAGCCTCACCAAAGAACTAGGCCATGATGTCTCTTATCAGGACGGGGTGCAGCCTTTCTTAAGGTATTATAGAAATTGAATGACATTAGGGGCTCAAGTTATTTGTTTAAGGGCTACATTTAATAAATATATAGAGCCCATTGAATCCACTATATACTAAACATTCAGACTGATCTTTTTAAAAAAATTTGATTTGGAGAAGTCTTCTTAACCTGGTTTTAAAAAAATCATTTTACATTTCCCATAACTAGTGGATAGGAAATTGTCTCTTCTTGCATCATTTCACACACAATATGGTTTAGTAAACAATATGTATAAAAAAAGTTCCCTTGGCCCTTAATGGCCATCGGGGCAGATGAAGTGTAGAATTCATCTGTTTCTATAACCTCGGCATATGAAGGAATTGTGTGGTTAGCCCACCGCCCTGCCACTTTACTTCCCCAACTTAAGTCAGTTGCCCATTTAAAGCTGGATGTACTTGTGGGATGACTTTGCAGCAAATTTCACCTGGAAAAATTCCCATGGTTTTCACAGAGGATCGAACCCAGGACTCTCAGGTTGACAGTTGAGTATCTACACCACTCGGCCATCCGTTCCACTAAACAATATGTAATCACTGAGAAATGGTTTTCAAACCTGCCTTTCTTTTTCATCCCAGCCTTAAATATAACAATCAACAGCAATGTCTGTAAAAAAAAAATAAAAAAAAGCTTTACTGAGGATAATTCAAAGATGGAATTTATATGAAACACCTGAACCAAATTTTAAATATTAATACCTTTATTATTGGCTGTTATTTAACTAGCTCTGTCCAGATCTTGTCATATTTGTTGTGTCATGTTGATTGTGTCTTGGACAATTCAAAATAAGTTATCACTAACTTCTTGAGGATCAGTTGATTTAAAATTTTTGAAAATGTGTGTAGTCTTGATGACAGTGCACTATTTTAAAATGTTATGACTGGAGTCTATGAATATGTATTTTTTTTTATCAATTTTATAAAAGGAAGAAATATAGCACTGGTATAAAAAAAAACAAGTTTTTTTTTAGTCTTTTGTTTTCAGTCTAAGTGCCACTTATTTTTGCTAGTTTGTATTAACTTTACAAACAAAAACATGTGAAATACTTTTGATACTAAAAGATTTTTTTTTTTTTTTAAAAAGAAAGGAAAAAAATCAGATTTGTATTAAAATGTACTAAAAAGTAATAAATATTCCTTTGATCGTTCAAATATTTATAGAAATTATATCGCCTATTACAAGCTTAACATCAAAATATTTTAACTCAATATGTCTTCCTGCCTATTCATTGCTAAATTAAACAAGAAATCCTTGAAATAATCCGTCATTATACTACATTCGTTGACAAATTGAAAGAAGAAATTAATAATACATATCATTTTCAGGAACTGATCGAGTACAGATTCTGAGATATTGCTATATTATCATAGTAGTTATTGAAAATATTTTGCTCTTTATACAGGTCATTTGAAGATACATTTCAGTGTGACCTTGAATTCAAGATGCTTGAAGAAAATGAGCTGAAATCTATTGCTAGTCCATTTATTTCCAACCATGAGGCTGGCACAAACACTGTGGCCCAAGTCAGGCGAGCTGACATTGGACAGAGCAGGCACATGTCCACTATGTCCTCCCAGTCTGCGACCAGCTGCAAAAAAAAAGTTGCCATCCAACCAGATGCCAGTGCTGATTCATCGTTGGATGAGAAGGTCATTCCCATGTGGTAGAGAAGTAATGCTGTGTTTGATCTAAATATTATTACTAAATGTGATCTGAACAGAACTGTAAGAATGTTTAGTTTGACTTGAAGACTGTTTCATTTTAAAAGAATATATAGCATTCACAAAGACTGATAGGAGAGCTATAGAGAAAAAAATAGTTTTGAATAAAATAAAATTCTTCAAGTTAACAAAAAATACATGATGTTGCATTTTCAAGTGAGTCCATAAACTTAGAAAATATCTGGAGTGCATTAAAAAAAAATGTTCAATTGTTTTTTTTATTACACAGAGGTTGTGCATGGGTGGGTACACTGCAATATAGGCCTGATCTTTGTACACATTCAATATCATTATCCTATGTACAGATATTCCATAGTGCTTTCTGACATTTTTTTATTAAAATCATCAATTTTTATATCTCATGATATAAAAAAAATAGTTTTGATGTTGTGTAAGCAAAACAAATAAATTTTAATTATTCCAGTGTGGTCGCTGTAGTATGTTCATTTCACAGTTTTATGTCACTTTATGAACGTAAAGGTCAATTACCAGAACACTTCAACCGAGACCTTCGTTTTCTTTTCACCAAGTGTCCTTAGATTGATTTTTTTGGTTTTTCCACACATCCTCTATCCAGTTAAGATTGTGTGTTTCATTCACCAAAAATAAGGGAATGTTGGTAAGTTCATTAACTCATCATATTTCAGTTGGTCAAGTCACACTTTACTCATTTATGATTTCAGTATTTTCAAGACATTTTCAGGAGCCTAGTTGTCATTTAAAAAAGTTTTACTCGTCTGGTCTTAAGTTTATTGTATTCTACCAGTCCCATCAGTCTTATGAAATAAGAGAATCATTATTGAGAGTATTTTGATCTGCTGAGGATGATTTAGCTTACAGAACGCTTGTTTATTTATTATATGTTTGAGAGTTTTGACGAAAAAAAAATATTTTATTAGCTGGCTGTATCTGAACTGGGGCTTTAGATGTCATCTTCATTAATTGCACTATTCTTGATTCCAGTTACTTTTGCCAGTTGCTCTGTTTGTATTATTTTGTTTAGTTGTTGACAATTTGCCATGTAATTTTTTTTATCTCTTGGTATGTTTCTTATTTTATTATAAAAAAGTATTTAAAAGTATGTTTATTGTTTCTTATTAGTATGATATTTTTTTTTTCATACTGCACAAACTAGATTTGTCAAAAATGTATAACACATTTTTATAGATTAGAAATACTGATAAGCTTGTTAATTAATCAAAATGATGATTTATTCTAGTCAGATTGGTATTGAAACATTAATTTGTTTATATTTAGATGTTCACTTTGTCTGTGAAGAAATATAGTAATTTGCAATATAAACATGGTTAAGCTGGAAGGCTGACGGCAAAAATCTTTTTTTTTTTTTTTTAAATTTCTCTGAATCACTGAATCAAAGGTAGCAGATGATCACCTTGTCCACTGTACGTCAGTTTGGTACATAATCAGCATTAATTAACTTTTTTTTTTTTCCCCGCTTAAGAAAATGTGCTTAGTTTTGATTATATTTCTTTATGTAAATGATTTATAATGATGTACTGACGAAAGGGTCCTTCCATTTGCATTCATTAAACCTGATCTACTAAATTATGTAAATGCTGTTCACAGTCTAGTAATGTTAAATGCCATAAATTAGTTCTGCATATTTTATCATTATATGATATTAGAAGGCACACTGTACATCAGATAAAACATTTAAAAGTAAATATCATCCAATTGTGACACATTGCTAGACTCACAAATTTTGTTATAAAATTTATCAATTTCTTGATTATATTGACTAAATTTTCAAGTCTTGATGTATACTAGTATTTTACCAGGCAGTAATAATTTCAAGGCATTCTCTGTTAATTATTTACTAAATCTCATACATGTGTATTTTTTTTTGCCGATTTATTTTTATTTGTAATATGCCGTCAAGTAAAAATAGGTACTTTTTTAAGCAGATTGATGTTCCATGTAATGATAGACAATGCTAACATTTTTACACTTACCATTTCCTCCTTAAACCATAGATGTCAATGTGATTTCTGGTATCCGATAAATAAAACCAACAGACTATATTGAATGCTCAAAAATAGGTTCTTTCGGAGATCAAGTAATCAAAAGAGAGATTGGTTATTAGGTACAATTCTCTTATTCAATACCTATTTCTGATTCCAATGAATTGTCCCTGCACTAAATCCATACTAAAGAAATGTTCTAATGTACCGATGGTTTAGCTTTGATTCTGTAAAGGTACATCCTACAAAGTGACTGGCACAAATATTTCATTTAGTCCCTTTTAAGTAATCAAGTTTAATAAAAAGAAATACAACTTTTGTTTCATTACTTTTTAAATATGATTGTACAGGTTGTTTTTTTTTATCATACATAATTGAAGTACCATATTAAATTGTTCTTACTTTTATAGAAATTTTTTTTTATTGATGTTTATGACATGATGAAGTTTGCGTTGAAATCACGAATCAACCTTTTTGGTTCCAGTGGATTAAAGAAGCGATTTTTTTAATGTTACAAATTAGAATATGTGTTGACTTTATTGGATTCCATAATGGTTTCAATGTTCTGACTTTTGGGGAAAGTTATGAATATTTTTAAATAAAAGGAGTCCAATTATTGCTTTTTAATTGTTGCATTTAATAGGTAACTTGTTTCATTGTGTTTTGAATTCTGATAATTATTTTCCTAACTTAGTAAAATAAGTTATCCTCATATCCATTATAAGATTTTTGAAATTTGAGCAGATGTAAAACTTGTTTGTTTAAACATTTGTACATTTTGGTGGACAAATTTTTAATAAAAATGTTTTCACTGTCAAGTTTTTTTTTCCCCTTGTGTTCTGTGTGTGTGTGTGTGTGTGTGTGTTGTGCAAGATAATTGTTACATTATAAATGTATTTTTACTAAACTTCACTTCACTATCAACATTTGTTCATTTGTGTGTCCTTGTGTCTGTTTTTTTAAATGTCATTCCTAGATAAAATATGTTTTTTTTTTTTTTTAAACTTCAAAGGACATTTTTATCTGTTATTTTAAAAACAGACATGTATTAAATGAGATACTGCATTGATAAGATAATTATTGAAAAGACAAAATTCTAGTAGGTTTTACTTTAATACTTAACAAAACTATTTAGAAATGTAATCATTTATATGAGTCGTTGTGCAATCTTTAGAACTTTCAATCCCTCTCTCTCCCATCCCCTAATCAGTTTTCAGATTTCAAACTTACCTAGAATAGTTAACAATAGGTACTTCACATTGTTACAGTGTCATCCACAAATGACTAGGTACTTCTCACTGTTCCAGTGTCATCTACAAATGACTAGGTACTTCTCACTGTTCCAGTGTCATCCACAAATGACTAGGTACTTCACACTGTTCCAGTGTCATCCACAAATGACTAGGTACTTCTCACTGTTCCAGTGTCATCCACAAATGACTAGGTACTTCACATTGTTCCAGTGTCATCCACAAATGACTAGGTACTTCACACTGTTCCAGTGTCATCCACAAATGACTAGGTACTTCACACTGTTCCAGTGTCATCCACAAATGACTAGGTACTTCACACTGTTCCAGTGTCATCCACAAATGACTAGGTACTTCTCACTGTTCCAGTGTCATCCACAAATGACTAGGTACTTCTCACTGTTCCAGTGTCATCCACAAATGACGGCTAATAATTTACATGCAATGGACTAAACCAATGGCTGTGAATTTGTAATGCTCAACGTGTTACAAAGATATTTTTTAATTATCTTACTCTCATATTATTTTGACAGTTTTGTGTGTGTGTGTGTGTGTGAAAAAATCTAAAACCAATGAGATAAAATCGAAAAGTAATATGTACTAGTATTTTTCAAACTACCATATTATTAGCATGACTGTTTGGGCACACATGTTTATCTCTAAATGGAAGGTAGATCTGTTAAAAAAAAAAAACATCCGAGATCGCATATTTGATTTTCAATGTATCACTACTGGGTATAGCTTGAGAGGTAGGTGCACCAGATGTGTGATACTGTGCTTAGCCTGCGAGGTAGATGTACCAGATGTGTGATACTGAGTCTAGCCTGCGAGGTAGATGCACCAGATGTGTGATACTGTGCTTAGCCTGCGAGGTAGATGCACCAGATGTCTGATACTGAGTCTAGCCTGCGAGGTAGATGCACCAGATGTGTGATACTGTGCTTAGCCTGCGAGGTAGATGCACCTGATGTGTGATACTGAGTCTAGCCTGCGAGGTAGATGCACCAGATGTGTGATACTGTGTTCAGCCTGCGAGGTAGATGCACCAGATGTGTGATACTGTGTCTAGCCTGCGAGGTAGATGCACCAGATGTGTGATACTGTGTCTAGCCTGCGAGGTAGATGCACCAGATGTGTGATACTGTGTCTAGCCTGCGAGGTAGATGCACCAGATGTGTGTACACGGCCCCCCAGTGCCCCCCCCTGGCTACAGGGCTGGTTGAGTCTAGTAAGCTACGTTTGTTTTAGAAACAGCAACAAGAAATTCACAAAATAAAATATGCACCATATGGGACTGGATGAGATGTTGAACCAATAATAAAGGACGATTACTTTTGTTATATATTTAAAAAAAAAGGAAAATTAATTGATTTGAAGCGCTACTATTTCAATAAATATCAATACACTATTCAATTTTATTGAACTGTTCGCATGTGGTGCGCAATTGTTTTGGCACTAAACTTTATCCGCACTTTAAAACTCTGATTCAAAATTGGGACACAGTTCTTCTGTCATGAATGAAATGGAAAACATCAATAAATAACTTTAAATATTTTCAATGTTCGAGTTTAAAAAAACAAAAAAACGAGCAGAGAACCAACTGTACGTTAATATTATGGCGGCAAGCAAATGTCATTTCTATCTGTGTTTATTTTGAGAGTCACTGAAGGGCGGCAGAGGGCTGTTCAAATCCAGTTTCTAACGAAATGATTCGTCAACACTTTTCACCTGTAGGTGGGTTTTTGTCTTAGGCTTATTATTATTTTAATCGGTGGCGCAACCAGCAAAAAATGCTGGGGTAGGGGGGACTCACATATAGAAAAAGACAGTTTGACAGTCTTTTTTAGTAGCTTTATATAGTAAAATATATATCGATGATTTGGTCTGGGGGGACTCAAGCCCCCCCCCCTGTTGCGCCACTGATTTTAATCAATTATTTTTTTCCTTTGTTAAATCTTCTTGGAAAAATAAGAACGACGTGTGTGGTATTCTGTCAAAATTTGGCTAACCCAATCATGTTATAGTCAAGACTTTTTAATAGTTTCCCTAAAAAATTGAAATTGCTCACTTTTTTTTTGGTTCCCTTCTTAAAATTTCATTTTCACTTTATTTTTTTTTTTATTAAACCGACCATGAATTGTAATAATTTAATTTGGGCATGCTTTAAATTTGTCACTCATAAAAACTAGTGTGCTAAAAATAGTTTTGTATCAGTTTTTTTTTTTTTACCTAGAATTGATTATATTTAGTTCAGATACTACCAAACACAGAGTGGGCCAAAAAAAATGAGAAAATTGCGTTGAAAGTAATATAATTATATCAAAATTTGTTTAGATGTACGCTTAGAAAAAGTTGTTGATAAGCAGGGAGGACACATTGAACAGGATTTCTGATTGGCTAAATACTTTGCAAACAAAATTTACATGAAACAATACAATTAATGAAATTATATTTTAAAATAATTCTTATGTTATATGATGTTCTCACTTTTTTGGCCCACTATATATATATATATATATATATATATATATATATATATATAGTGGGCCAAAAAAAATTATTACTAAACATTATTTTAAAAAAAAATTTTTCCTATGTAACAAAAGATTCAATTTTATTTAAATTTAATTACCCTTTTAATTAAATCAGATGAGGGTGCCTGTGATAAGGTCTTAATCATATCACGCCGACCTTGTTCAATGTGCTCGGGTCTTACGGATGTCCTTTTGTTTCATTATATGAGTCTGCTGTCAATTTTTTTTTAATGTCAGTGATGAGATGTGCATATCATGAGTGAAATAAGCTAACAGTTATTCTGCTGATCGTCTTCGAAGATAAAACAAAACGATCTTAATAACTTGGTGTTTTTATTTTCTCATCGCATCCTCCGCAGATTTCCTAGAATCCTCTCTTCAAACATGTCCTCCTAAAAACAATGGAAAGTTCAAGAAAAAACGACCGTGATGCCAGCTACCTCTCTGTCAACAATCGTTCGCTGACCATCTCTGCGCCCAAGAGGCGTGCCCAGGGTTCGCACGAAACCAGCACGTATAATAACAACGAAAAATTCAAACCGGCAACTTTCAGACAAGAAAAAAGCGGCCACTTAACCGAGTCCGTGCCAGGTAAACGATCCACATCTCATACCAGCGTTGCCGAATCCAACAGCCCATCGGCCGACACACAGGGGCGCGCGGAGTCTGTCCCCCGCCATGAGTCATCCAATTTACCGGTCGACCTGTCGGACTACCTGCACGACACGTCCGTGTGGGAGGCCATGGAGATACGGTTCCTGGATAAAGGTAAATGCACGGTCCTCAGGCCGAACCTCAGCAGCGTCATATCCAGCGCCGACGCCTCTGCCACTTCGCAGAGCTCATTGAAAAGTGTCAACCCGTCAGCCGCGTCGCTCGTCGGCCCGGGGGTCCAACTTCTGAACACGCCGCTGCCCATAAAGAGGCAGAAAGTGTGCGTGGAGAAGGTTCACGTGAGGAACCTGCTGAACACCAAGAGGGAGAAGTGCGGGAATCTGTCGTCCAGCAGGCTGTCCGAGTACACGCCGCACGTGGTTGACATGGCCAGGAACAAGTGCGACGACGAGGAGATGGACACCACCGACCAGGGGTCCTCCAAGTCTGGTTCGTCGTGCGACACGGACTCAGAGAGCTTCGAGTCAGCCCTGGAGAGCAACGTCTTCGTGGTGCACTCGGGTGTAGAGAAGAAATGCGCCAACGTGTCACGCGTTGACCCGGATAGCAAGCTGAGGGACACGGTCCAACAGGGCTTGGATGGTGATGACGTTTGTGGTGATGATGATGATGGTAACGATGTTGATGAGAGAACGAATGATGACGAAGTGTCCACATTCAAAGATGAAAAGAGCCGAAATAAAACGGAGAGCAGCAGGAATGATAGCTGCGAAATAACTTGTTTAGAGAAAACGAGAGAAATCTGCACATTGGGCCAAGGTCAAACGCCCACTGACGTAAGGGCTGCCACTGATCACAAAAATTTGTCTTTTTACGAACCAAAGAGGTATGCTAGTCAGAACAGCTCACTGGCTTGTCACCCCCCTGTGTGCCCGAGTCCACAATGCGCCACGCCCAGCCCACGCGTTACGACACAGTTCAACGACTCGGTTGGCCTCAGATCCACGAGAAAGAGTTTCTCAAGATCGATGACCTCTCGTGACTCCACATCGGGCTCGAAATGCGAGCCTGCGGGTGCTGACTACGACCCCAATGCCAAGCTGAATGGTCAAACGCACAGGGCGCTTGGGCGACAGGAGACCAGCAACGAAAGCCTTAAAGTCAAGCGGTGCCCCTCGGACGCCCGCAGCACCTCTGCCAAGGTGTACACGTTGAGCGACAACACCAGCGACGTGGTCACTGGTAACATCAGCACGGACGCCTGGATCAAATACTGCACTGGCTTCATTTCGAGGGACAAAGGGGAAGCGGGGGCGTGCCTAAAGACGTCGGAGACTAAAAGATCATTGAGAGGCGAGACGAAGCACCGAGGGCAGGAGCGTGAGACAGCCGACGTCTGCGACCAGGCCACGTCCTCGTTTTTTTGTCAGATGAAATCGTATGCCAACCATATGACGTCTGCACCCGTCCACACAGCTAGCGTTGTGGACAATTACTCTGCTTTGAGCTCACCATCCACCACAGTGGATAAAAATTCGTTCGCCGCTGTCCTGAAACTTTCGGCCAAAGACGACCGGAGCGCGTCGCTCGTCGGAGCTAAGAGTAGCGTCTCAACATTCTCTCCCCTCTCCGAAGCGGAGATAGCGAAATACAAAGAAATAGCCCTGGAGATCCTGATGCAAAGAAAAAAGAACCAGGCGCACAAAGCAGAGACGAAAAGCTCGCACGAAAACAGCTTGGGTGCTGCACTAAAAAAGAAACGAGACGGCAGCGTTAAAAAAATAATAAAGTCGGAAAAGATTCTTCCGAAATCCACCGACAAGAAAGCGGCTGACAATAAACCTCTGAAGGTGCGGTCAAGCTCTACCGGAAGACTTCCTCGCGCAAACAACGTCAACGATCGGACGATATTTTGGGCATCGCAGAGAATCCGCAACCAAATCGAGAAACATAAGCAGAGGCTTTCGCAGCCTAAAAAAACTAAAAAACAGAAAAACTCGTCAAAGACCAAGTCAGGTGGTGCCAAACCTTTATCCGTCACCAGTAGCAATCAGACGACCATAGAGCACAGAGAACTGACCAGCATGAACGAGAGAAAAACGCTTCAGAGATCCGTCATTTCCGAGACGTCTTTCACAGTCTCCTCAATCCCGGTCAGCACTAAGCAACCCGGAAGAAAAAATTCATTTCTGTCCATAGAGGAGGAGGAAAAGCACGAACTGTCTCGCGAGCCCAGCTCAATGGCCTTCAGGAGCAACGCGACCTCAACAACGAAATTGGAATGGACTCCGGTCAAAGGTAGCGAGGCGTCGAGCCAAGTGTCTCCAGAGGCCAAGTGTTCCACTTTGGACAAATGTGAGCAGGTGCGATTGTTCGACCCGGAAAGAGAAAGCTGGCATAGACTATGCTCTGTTCCGACCCTTGTTCGGGAAACTCAGACCGATCCATCTAAAACTAACCTGAAGGCCGAGTGTAGATCTGTGGGCATCGGTCCCATCCAGCCCTCTATGGAGAAGGCGGAATTCAAAGAAGAATTGGCAAGCTGTGCTAGAGAATCTTCCAACTCAATAATCAAGTCAACACTGACGAATAAATTGTTCAATGGGCAGCAGGGGAGTTCCGGGAGCTGTACCCCTCAGTCGCCATCACAGTGTCCACAAGACGACATTGCGGCTAGCAGTGAAACATCAAAACATCCCACGGCTCAGCCGACTCGCTACCTCGATCTTCTCCACAACATATTGACCTCCCCAACCTCAAAGACGACACAGGCCCTGAGCCTGTTCCTGCAGAAGCCAAAGGCGCTTGCCGAGGCCGAACGCGACCTGGACATCACCGTTGATCAAATAATCAACAGCTATCAAGAGATCTTTGAAGAGCTGAGGAGCGCCCCTAAACCGTCTAGGTCGCGAGACAGCCAGATGAGCACAGAACAATCCCAGCCGGTTTTTTTCTCGAAAAACAGGCAATCCGCTGCAGCCGCCACTTATGAGTGCTCCATTCTGGAAGCCGATAAATGTATCTTCCCAGTGTTCACTTGTAGTTCCTGCTCCAGCGGAAGCAACTCGACGCCTTCATTTTCAAACGACGATAACGCCACCTCAGAGTGCCGCACGCTCAGGCCTGTCGAACACTCACGCGAAGGTAAACAGGCCTGTGTCGCTAAGCCCGATAACGTCCCTGACGCTGCAAAGCGCATGTCCCTCAAGAGTTCAACGCTCGCCATGGCGTTCGACTCAGAGGCACACGACTCCACAAAACCTCCGACGCCCAAGCAAGCCGCCACCCCTTCAAAACACCACCCTTCCTCTACTCTGCGGGTATCTCGCTCGCGACATCAGCAGCAGCCCACGTCAAATGTATCAAAAAGCAAACTTTTTGTTTTCGATTCAGCCAATGATTTTGTTTTCAAGCCAGAAGAGAAGACAGCCTCGAATTGGAACCAGGCGGGCCGAAACAGACCGCAGTCGCAACCCAGAGCTCAACAGCCTTTAAAAAAAAACTCTTTTAAACCGGACGCGTCCAGAAAGCCAATGAAAGTATCCTCCCAACATGCCCCTAAAACAGGCCCGTTTGAGCAACCCTTTCCTGAGATGCTACAGAAAAACAGTTCAGTCAATAGACAGTCATTGAATTCGGCGAAAAAGAAACAAATCTCTGTCACAACTAAAGAAAATATTCGCCCGTTAGGCAGTCGGAGCATTGCGTGCAGTAGGGTCGCTTCCAACGAAGTTGGCGCCAAACTTCAAAGGGATTTGTTAAAATGGACCCAGGAGAAGGAGAGCAACCAGTTTGAGCTGCTCTTGCAAAACTTTCAACAGAGCCTCATGTTCAAAGAACCCGAGCCCTTGACAATGCACCAGACCAGGCCGGCCATCACCATCATCGCGCCGCAAGCCTGCCTCAACATATCCTCTTCAACGATGCCCGACATCCAGTCAGGGGGAAGCAGCTTAGAGTTTGAAAAGACGTGCCACCAGAAGCAGTCCTTCACCGATACCCACCTCCAGCAGCAAGGTGTCGACAAAAGGCTTAGCATGGACAGTTTTTTACAGCCGAAGCCTCAGACCGGCGCCCAGGTGGTCTGCAAGACAAGGCGGATTCGAACCTTTCCCCTAGGCAAACGAGAGCTGAAGAAAGGCGCCCAGCCCTCATTACCTCCCAAAAACGAAGACACGTCAATCCAGCAGAATGACATTAAGAAACGTGATTCCGAAACGGCGCTACACCACAAAGAAAGACAAAACTCAGAAGAAATTGCGGTCTCTGGAAGAAGTCATCCCAATAGAACAATCCCACGTTTCGTTAGGCCCTCTACAGAAAAGGTTCGCAATTTAAGACAACAGCCCGCCACACGAACCAACAGTGAGCACGTGACTTTGAGAACCGATTCGAACACAGCCATGCCACCATCTCTCGAACTGAAAACAGCAGTCCCACCAATTAGGATCACTGGCCCTTTAAAGAAACAAGATTTTTTGAGAAAAAGCTCTTCTGTTGATTCGGCCTTGTCCAGTCTACACATGTTTCTAAAAAACTCACAAGAGGATCATGAGTCTTTAAGCTTAAGAGCCAATAATATACAGGTCAACGTGCAACCGCCCATCAAAGATCAAGAAGAAAAAACTGAGGAGCTAATTGTCGCCTCTTCTGTCAGCAGTACTGTTCATCCAGAAAAAGAACAGGATGCATCGGACAAAAAACAATCGCCGGTCACGACAGAAAAACCAGGACTATCCATTCACCATACATCTGCCAAGGTCCCTCCTAGAAGAATCATTTTGAGAAGAAATGAGACCGGTAAAAGAACCAGATCTCCGCCATCCCAAATAAAACAAACGAGCCTTAAATCGAAATCCATTATAAAACCGATTAAGACGACACCCATGAGCTGCCAGCCGCAGCCCGTGACCACAGCCACAAAATCTCTCTCCGCTTCCAGACTTGACGAGTTCGGCAAACCTCTTCAGATGTCCACCGTCAAAAGGACAGTAAAAAATCAACACTTCGGGGCAAGGAGAAAGGGCAAACAGAGCTCCCAGTCCTTTCGGAGCACCAGTTGTCCACTGGGACAAAGAGGGAAATACGACAAGCCATGGTTGATAAGAAGGTACGATAATAAAGAACACTCAACAGCTCCTATCAAAAAGCTGCATATTTTTCAAAAGGGATCGGAGCCATCAGCAAAAGCGGGTGATGTATTTAATTTCAACATAAAGAATGAAGAGCTAAAAATTGAAAAGGATTCTGATAATGCGCTTCCATTAGAAACAGAATTCGGTATGGTAGACTGCAAGGAGATGTCCACTGAGATGCCAACTCTAGCGACCGAAACGACTCCAGGAAATCATCCGAATAGGATTTCCCAGCTGGATCAGAATATGATAACTAAAACAACCATAGACGCTCAAACTTCGGCCGAACGACCAGACGATGGAGTTAAAGAAACAGATCTGAGATCTTTCGAGTTTATTACGGCGAGCGTTTTGCATGCGCCTAGCGACACCGCTCAGCAAATTTCATCCAACTCTAATTTACAGAATCTCCCTGCCTCTTTGAATTCTGCAAATAAACTGCCCGTAAATTTAAAAACGGATAATAAATATTCCGTGTATAATATGGAAAGTGCCATAACTGGCAGGAGCGTCATGACGGCTAATGATAAATGGCTCGGACATCCGGCCACGGCGCGACTGCAGACTTTTTCAGAAGAGGACAGTGAGTCGGAAGTACTGAGCCTCCAGGCCATGAGGAGGCACGCTGTGGCGAGGACCTGTGAGATGTTAATCAGGGAGTCCAAGACTACGTGCGATAAAAACAGAACGGAGCTGTCGAACGATCTATTGTCGGCCAACAGGTTCAGCCCAATACAGAAATCGATGGACACTTACCTAGGCTACAAGGCCACCTGCAAGATGTGGCCCGCGGACCTTCTGGCCAGAACGGGTTGGTTAATGTCTTCGCTGAGGACAGACCAGGAGCACAACGCGATAACCAAGTCAACGCTGAGCCAGGACACCCTGGACTCACTGGCCCCCATCAACGCTGAGACCGGCGAGGAGGACGAGGAGTCCGCGGAGTTTTTAAAGTCCATGTCAAGTTTCAAGGTGAGCAACAGATCACAGGCCGTGAGAGACCTATTGCAGAGTTCGGGGCTCACTAGACACGCGTACGACTCAGAGAGCACAATCGATGAGTGTAGATCCGGTCTGCCGAAAATGATCACGGAAAATTACAAAGATATGCATCCGCTCGCTTCTTCTACGCGCACAGATGCTATCGACGAACGCTTGGCGCTGAGACAGCACTTGGATGGCCAGTTGACGGACGAAAAATGTCCCGAAGTCATGAGTTCAACAGAACAAATGATGCGTAACTTGAATATAGAAGAAGACTTTGTGGATCCTCATGACAGAATCGTGCTGGGAAAACCATTTTTGAATTCCGATGAATCAGACATCACCAAAACTGAAAAGTTGTCTGGGGAGACCGCGCCGATCCCAAAATACCCAGAAACGATTTATCAGTTTGATGCAGATGAAGAAGAAGCAGATATGTCCAGCAACATTTCAGATAAATCCGCCTACCACGGAGAAATCGTCGTTGAACATGAACATATTTACCCCAATATAGGCGAAATTGTTACAGACCTGATAGTCACTGACAATAATTTCGCAGCACAAGCATCTGTGCTAGAAAACAACGAGTCTGTATTGACGCTTGGAGAGTCAACGAGAATAAATCCTGACGCCGATAGCGTCATAGGAGAAAAAAATAAAGAAATTAATTACGAGAAATTAATCCGAAACCTAGAACGAGATCAGCATCATGTGGACAATATCACTGATAAGTCTGCAACTTTTATAAATGTCAGTGATACTAACTTACATAATGACATAATTGAGACTAAATCTGTCTTATATCAAGACAAGATTGAAACTAGTCTTAACTTGAATCAAGACAGGAGTGAAATTGGTCCTAACTTATATCAAAACAAGAGCGAAACTGGTCTTGACTTTTATCAAGAAAAGAATGAGGCATGTCCTAAAAAATATCACGAAAAGTGTCAAAGTGATCCAAACTTATATCAAGACAAGAGTGAAACTAAACATTGCTTATATAAATGCTTGAGTGAAACGAAGATTAACGTTGACAGAGATAGTAGTGGAATTAAGATTAATGCATACCAAGAAACTATCCTTAAAGTAAACAAGGAAATTAGTCAAGCTGTCTTTATTGCACATGAACATATCAGTCAAACTAGTCTTAATGTTTATAAGGAAAGTAGTCCGGTTGATATTATTGTGTATCAAGAGAACAGTCTTTGTCAAGACAACAGTAAAACTATCCTTAACACTTATCAAGATAATAGTCAAACCATTCGCAATTTTTATCAGGATACAGGGAAAACGAATCCTAATGTTCATCAAGAACAGAGTCAAACTATTCAAAATACTCATCAAGAACACATTCAAACTATTCATAATTTTCATCAAGAGCACATTCCAGCTGTCCAAAATGTTTTCCAAGATAACAGTCAAACTGTCCAAAACGTTTATCAAGGTATCAGTCAAACTGTCCAAAACGTTTATCAAGGTATCAGTCAAACAAAAGTTAACGTAAATGAAGACATCATTCAGACAAGCCCCAGCGTCTGTTATGACATCAGCCAAAGTAAACTAGCCGCAAATAAAACTGACCAGCGTTATGAGCAACTTGAAAAAATCATTACATCTCCAAACCCCAGCACAAGCCAGACCGAATCGTTACATTTAAAAGAGACATCATTGGATGATGTTTCTGAAAAATGCAATGTGTGTTGCACAAAGCAATCGATGGCAACCATAACAAGTGACTTTGTACGTGAGGAAATCGGCCATGTTTACAGCACAGACAATGTGTATGTCAAGGGAGATAGGCGAGAATGTCTCAGCCCAGCCCAAATGTCAGCAGCTATGTCCCTTAGCGATTTATCGGTTGAAAATGTGTCAATTTCTTTCAGAGATTACAGCAGGGCATCCGTTTGTAGGCATGGCTATACTGATGGGATCAACGGAAATATTCTTGAAAAGCCTTCTACAAGGGCTAATAACAAAGATGATCTACAATACTGTTCGCTTACGAATGCGGGGATGGAGTGCGTAACTCCACCAACAACACTGTCGCTAGATCCCGCAGAAAGGCCGAGCTTATCAAGTGTAATAACGCACTCAGACGTAAATATCTCCAAGGACGACCGGGTGCTACAAGATGCAAGCAAAGTGATCTCAGAAGGTAACTCAGAGGCCAAATGCGGGGTAACAGTGGACAAGCCAAATGATCTAGGGGATATGCAACATAGGGATATTAGAACCACTGAAGAGCAAAATATTCAGGGAGAGGAGTTAGGGAATGATAAGACTATATCGCTTGAACATCAGAAACTTGTTCACCAAAGTAAAATTAACGCAGTGTCGCATCATGTCTCCAGGGACACTGGCCAGGTGCCCCACACTGTCTGCGAAAGCGATGGCATTAGGGAAGGTGCTGACAAGTTCGGTAAGCCTCCCGCTCCAGCAAAGGCTGAATTTCACCGGCTGAGTGAACTCAACTTGGCAAGCGATCTAGATCTGCCAAGAAGACTCGTGCCGGAAGACGGCCCTTCGTGCTTTCACTGCGTCGGCCGTTGCCCCCATTGCTTGCTAAGCTGCACACGCCGCTGCTGCCACGAGCGCTGCACAGAAGGCGTGCACTTTGACGTCAACGCGAGACAGAGTTCCGAAAACCTTTCCCGGAGCGGCGGCGAGATCGTGAAGTGCTGCGCAAACAGAGATGTGCCAACGGCGGCGGCCTCAACCTGCGCTGCTCCACAGGAGGTTAAGATGAGGATTAGGATAGAGCTCAGTGGAGATAATCCCTGCCACTGTCGTACGGCTAATGAGCTAGGTTGCTGTCGATGTCCCAGCACTCCAGTTTCGACTGAAGTCAACAATGAAGAGATCGAAGAGCTAACTGTACACCTGGGATCCCACCGTCATCACAAGCACGCGGCGTGCGGGCACAGGGACCCCACGATGTGCGGCAAGCATCGCGGCCACAGACTAACCGAGTGTTGGAGCGACGAGGAACGAGTGAGATGCGAGAGATTTAACATATTTGACAGCCGTGATGCATTTTCCCCAACCCTGGAAACTGACAGCGAGCAGCCTGCTAGGTGGAGGGCGGGCAACTTTGAAAAGAGCCGGCGAAGTCGCATTCCGACGCCCATGTCTTCGTCCTCAGACGAGAAATTTCGTAACGCGGATTTTTTCACCGAAATGGACACCACCCCACGAGCTGCGCCCTACACCGACAAGTATACCGACATCGGAGAGGGCGTTTCATTCAAAGTGGATCCGTTCCGAGATTCGTTCATGTCTCTGGACCCTCGTCTTAAGCCTTCAGACATGGCGGCGACTGACAACCCGTTTTCCATCTACACGGACGACGCCAGCAGTTTTC
Source organism: Bulinus truncatus (assembly GCA_021962125.1). Lineage (NCBI taxonomy): Eukaryota > Metazoa > Mollusca > Gastropoda > Planorbidae > Bulinus > Bulinus truncatus. Next base: position 1,231,351 of record JAGDYQ010000211.1, on the reverse strand, counting down.
ACGGCTCTGTCGACACTTCACCGGAACAGTTTTTTCTAGCCACATCTCCTGGCCGATGCCGCAGGCGCTATAGCCCGAAGGCAAACACATACGCAAGTACAGAATCAGGGGATATTCTGACCCTCACCAGTAAGCATAACACCCGAAAATCACCAGTTAGCGTCTCGTCTGATGTTATTTCAAATAAGACCGTTCCAATGACAGACGCAGACGAGGTATCGTCAGTGATACGAAAAAATGAACTACCTTCGCCCGCTGTAACGATTAAATCCAAGCGAGCCTCTCCATTTGAAACAATTAAAGAAGAATCCCAGACCCAAGTAGATAGCGTCAACAATGATCCACACAAAGCCGACCCGAGAAAAGGGCAGGAAAAAGCGAAAAAGCAATTCATTTCAAAGGCGGCGAAAGAAAAACTCAGACACTTAGAAATTCTACGGGTTGATTTGGAAACTTTGTGCGAAACAGTTTTATCCTGCGACGATACGGCCCGTACTGATGATAACGCTGAGAAAGCATCGTCAGTCGGCCAGCTTCCGTGGCGCAGTGATCGTTTGAGGAATATTATGATGAATAAGCCGGAACAGCAAAATGTCAACACGACATCAGAGCTAATCCCTGAAAAGAATGGCGACAGCAAGAATAATTCGGTAAACGTTAGAAAACTGAGCCGGGAAAGAAAAATCAACGACATTCTCATACAACGGAAGGCCGCAGAGAACTTGGAGATGTTCCTAGAGTCAATCAGGCAGATGAAGAGGTGCAGTCAGTTATGTTCTCCCCCATTCAAGCCAAACTCGTGGTCGTCTAGCACGAGCAGGAGCCGTAAACACAGTTCGATGCCCGAAGTCCACGAGCGCCAGAGCTTTTCGGCCCATTTTAACATGGTCGACTTGCCTAGGTCGTTTTCAGCGTCAAGTAGAATTTGCTCCAATTTCTCACTAGTTTCACTGCCCGAAATGTATGACACACTTCTAACTAACCGTACACATTTAAGTAGGCAAAAATTTCACATTTCACCGTCTCGTAAGTATTCCATGAGTAGAGACTCTCCATACCGGACCTGCCAAAGTCTGGAGGATCGATTCATGTTGGCACCCTCTCCCGTAAGATCGACGCCCCCGCATCCACCACTCACAACCCCAGCCCCACCACTCACTATCCCAGTCGCACCACATAGACATAAGGAGTACGTAAAGAATCTTGTCTTCCACAGCTCGACTCGACTTCCACCCAACACTTTGTGTCAACCCACCGAGGAAGATGACTACAGCAGCGACTCGGAAAATACAGAGACCTCGCTCAGCCTGCTATATAAGGTATCCGCTCACCAGCAGCTTGTAAACAGACTGCACTTGCATGAGACTCACCAGAATAGCGATGCTTGTTCCGTCGGGAAGAATAAATCTCGTGCGTTCGACATTTTCTCACTCTCGCCGAGTTCAAAGCAGTGCAGACAAGAACAAGAGAGCCACATATCTGCCGGAAGCTGTTGCATGGCACGCCACACGTCTGGTGCCAAACACAACACCGGCATCGAATATCTTAAACAGGAGAAACAAGCGGCGCCTTGTAATCCGTTTCTTGTGGACATTCTCTCCAACCCTTTCATCGAGACCAGCAGTGCAGGCGCGTGTCTCTCTGGTGTGAAAAACTGTCAAGAGCGGGGTCCCTACCTGTCTTCTTCGAAGTATAGCTTTGAGTTCTGGCCAAGAAAAGGCAATCCTGTGTGTTCGCACTCAACCGTGTATTTGCCCCTGACTGACCTGAACCTTGGCGACCCGAAGCTCACGCATGATGTCCCTGACAAGATAAATGCACCACGCGAAGATTTCATGTTCACTGCAGATGAGCTCATTTCATTTTTTGGCAGAGATGAAACCAACAGCATTCCCGATGGAAATTCTCATTGTTCAGTGGGAAAAAAGCTTTCGGGGATATTCTCCAACATGCATCCAAATGAATGTTTCAAATGTCCCACAGACATAATAGACAACAAAGACTGGTTCCAGTGTTCTACAGATATAGACAACAAAGACTGGTTCCATACAGATACAGACAGCAAAGACTGGTTCCATACAGATACAGACAACAAAGACTGGTTCCATACAGATATAGACAACAAAGACTGGTTCCATAATGGTATAGACAACAAAGACTGGTTCCATACAGACATAGACAACAAAGACTGGTTCCAGTGGCCCTCAGATATAGACAACAAAGACTGGTTCCAATGCTCTACAGAGATCAACAACAAAGACTGGTTCCAGTGGTCTACAGAGAGAAAAAACAACAAAGACTGGTTACAGTTTTCTACGGAAAGAACAGGCAAAAAGGGAGAAAACTACCTGAACCCCAAGACAAGTATTCCCCCTTTATTGGGTACGTTTTCTGCTCTTTCAGATTCCAGAAAAGTCAAAAAATGTTTCTAATGTTGAACTTTGAAGAGTTTCTGTCTCTCTTTATAAGTTCACTGTTGGAAGATGTTAAAATACATTTGTGTGCTAGAAAGTCACAAGAGAATTGGCAAACTATATTCGCACTAAAATCACGATTGCTTATAAAAGCATGGCCAAAAACAAACATACATATATTTATCGAGAATTGATACGTCTTCATCAAATCATAAAACAAAACGACTGTTCAAGTAATTCACCTCTTCTAGCTGCTCATTTTTATCTTTAGCATTATTTTCTACTTGAAAACATACACACTACACACTATAATGTATATCTGTATGTCTGCCTGTCTGTCTGTCTGCCTGTCTGTCTGCATGTCTTCCTGTTTGTCTGCCTATCTCCCTGTCTGCGTATCTGTTTGCCTCTCTGTCTGCCGGTCTCTCTCTCTGTTTCTCTCTCAGGGAACACATTTCTCCTACGCACATTCAGTGGCGCAAACAGCAAAAAATGCTGGGGGGGGGGCTCAAATATAGAAAAAAATGCTGGGGGGGGGGGCTCACATATAGAAAAAAGACAGTTTATATAGTAAAATATGTATGATGATTTGGTCTGGGGGGCTCAAGCCCCTCCCCCGTCCCCTCTGGTTGCGCCACTGCGCACATTATCTTTTTTTCCGACAGGTCAGTTAAAGTGACCAAATGACCAAGTTCACCACCTGGACCCTGGACAACCAAAACATCTGACATTAACGTGACCCCTTAATTCCCCCCCCCCCCCCCCCGCTGTATGAGTGACAGGGAGATACCTAAATTCTTACCAATTACTTATATCGTTTTAATACTTATGTCCACTTAAGATTTCGACAGGATAACATGAACTATTCGAGAATGGAGTATAAACTGAAAGATTTCATCTTTACACAAGATGAAGAAAATAAAATCTACATTAAATACATATTTAGACATTATTTACAATCGTTAAACTTACTTTTTCTTGTTTTTGAAACCTGTATAGTCTTAGATGTAGTTATCAGCAGTACTACGAACAAAAGCCTGCTTAGAAAACAAAAGAATCGAACATGTATTTGGAATCAGATATTATTTTTGATTCACGATTCAGAGATATTTTCATACTCCATGTACAGTATTTTTTTCCAAGATAAATAGCTTACAATTATCGATTCGAATATCCCCCTCTCCCCCAACATTCATTAAAATATAATCCTGTAAAACATTTGTAACTGTTTAGACGTAGTCATGTGTAAAAAAAATCTTTAAATAAAATCAGGAGCAAAGTTTGATTGTTGTTCATGTTATTTTTCTTCCATAATAAGATCACGACAGCGAAGCAGTGTTGAATGGAGAGAATTATCAGCAAGAATTTCAAGATGCCAACGCCTGGGGTGACAGTGAAACCCAAAAGCAGAAAACAGGACAAAAGGAAGGGAATCGGTCTTGCCATGTTCCAGACAATTATTTAGAAATATTTAACCCTAAAATTGCAGAAAGGAAAGGCATAAATCCTCCGAACAATGCGGTTAGTTTATGTGGTTAGTTTGCGTGCATATGTTCAAATGGTTAGTTGATATATTTTGTTTATATGGTTAGTTTACGTGTTTAGTTTGCATGTTTAGTTTACGTGGCTAGTTCACATTGATTATATTATGTGGTTATCTTACATGGTTAATTTACGTGGTGAGTTTACATGGTTAGTTTTGATGCTTAGTTTACATGGTAACTATACGTAGTTAGTTAAGATTCGGGATGCATAATAAAAGTTCTTAACAAAATTATTTTATTAGTTCTTGTGTGCATCTCCAGTAATTTCTTTCTCTCTCTCTCTCCCCCCCCCCCCAAATTCACTAATAGTTTAATGTTAAAGAATCCTCCCCGAAGAGGCGTAACGTAGGAGATCGTGTGACAGAGAACTGCAATAAGGGCGTCATATACGATTCGCCTTCTTTTTGTGCGTGTTCTGAGACGCCCCTGCTTCCTCACCAAGACCGGCCCTCTTCGTCCCCTAGTGTCACCATAGCGAGGTCATCCGACGACGATTGTAAAAGTAGCATCCAGGTCGATGAGAGGGGAAGTAATCTAGAATACATCCACAGCTTTGCGGAACTGACGTCACATCTTCTCACCGCATACCTCAGAGTTAGGGACAAACTGAAGAGAAAGTGCATCAACAAGAAGAAACGGAGAAACCCAAAACGCCTGGAGAACCACAGACGCCTCTCGACGAACGCCTGTAGCGGAATGTTTACATTGACACAAGCCCGACACTCAAAAAAATCTGGCGTCGCGGCGAGCAGCCGCAAAGCCGATTTGCGGAAACAGTACTCGTGCAGACACAATGTGAATTACCCTCTCCATACGTACAGCCATCTAACGGACGATAGCGATACGTCATCGAAAGCCACGACATATATCTCCACAAGAGGGAGCTGCGCGTCCACAACCTGGGAGCGTTTTGAAAAAAGCAACACCAGCGACGCCTCCGTGATGAGCCTGACGTTTTTGGAGTCATCGCGGTGTCCCCGGGGGACCCCCGGCAAATATATCCCTCCGGCCGACACATCCCGGAGGAGAAGGACCCCGGAATCATCCGAATTCTCATACGCCACGGTTTCCTCTCCTCCCAAACGTGGGGAGTCCCCAGGGGAACTAAGTGACACCAAGAGAGTCGCCAGCTACATCATCATGGAGGAAAGGGGATGTGATAATGAGAGGGCGTGCCCCGTGAAAGACCCCCAGTGTCAAGATGATAACAAGAACTCTCAAACCGTTTCCTTTATCACAGAAGATCACTGCCCTGTTGAGAAATATTTCTCAAGCAGGAAATCGGCAGATGGATTGGTCGAGGTGGAGGAGGTGGAACTGCCGAGTCCAGCAACTGTTGGCTGTAACGACGATGCGCTCGCCAAGCAAATTTCTGATGGTCAGGATCACGCCGATCTCAACTCTCACGAGGTGGAGCCCGCTATAGACCAGCAACCTACGGTCTACTTTTGCGGAAGTCCCCCGAACCAGTGGATAACGCCCCTGCCTTACTGGCAGACGCTCCTTCTCTTACTGAGTGCCCCCGAAGTGTTTCCCTTTTGTCCCACTCCGGATTGCGTAGACATCAAAGAGACAGGCCTGGATTCCATGGAGTCTGACCTAGATAGGAAAGACAGCGATTTGCTGACCCTAGCTGATAACGACTTGGTCGAAAGAATCCCGAAAATAACGACCAAGGGTTTCCGCGCCCTTCAGCGCGAAAATATTTGCGAAAAACTGCTACTTCAGGCTGCCCATGATGCCCATGCTCAGAGAGAGTTTTCAGGAAACGCATCTCCTTCCGAATCGGTTTGTGGGACCCAGGACGTCGTCTATCAGACAAAGATCTTTGAGCAGGACTACGACGGAGAGATTCACGAAGTTGTGTTCTTGACCAAAGATCTTGTAGTCGGGGACGGCACCGAGCAGGAGTTCCAAGCGCCAAACATCTGGTGCAAAGACGGCGGCTGCTGGTGTCTGACTGGGAAGGACAGTCCGCGGAGGAGTAACGTGATGGATGATCACCCACCCTTGTGTTATCAGAGCGTGGTGCCAAAGGAGGAAAAGCAGCGCCCTTCGCCCAAGAGAAGAAAATTAAACCGCACTTCGTCTAAAATGGATAAAATCGCCAGTCCTTTTTCCAAGCGAATTATCGAGAGCTCCGACAGAGACAAAGTGAAGTACGACTCGTGCGAAACGGGCGCGACATACTTTAAGACTTGTCGTGAACACACGGGTGGTCGGAAAAAGAGCGTAAAGCATTTTACGCACAAGCCGTTGAATTTCAATCGCATCTTGTATAACGATGGTAAGTTCACACCACAGTGGCACAGCTGCAGCCCAGAGAGGCTGTGTAGAGCTTCAACCGACAGGCTCAATGCCATGGACGAAAGAGAGTGTTTGAAGGAAGAAAAACAGGATGTCGCGAGCGTTTTCAACAGGACCTACAGTTGCCGAGGACAGGACGAGTGGCTTCAGGGTAACAACCCGCCCATGGATTCGTCCCCGCTGTCCGAGATGCAGACGGAGTTCAACGAAGAGGACGGCAGCAACGAGCTAGTAGGCAGGAAAACAAGAACCGAGAGCCCTTACTTCTTTGACGACTACGAGTTGGACACGTACGAGGAACTTGGGAGCCTGTTCACTGAGATGCAGGAAAGTTCTACGACCCTGCTCATGCAAGACGACATGGTTGTCCGGACCGATGACCTGTCCGACTGCGATGACTCGGTGACGTCACAAAGCACCAGCTCAATGAGCTCCAAGACATCCCACCTCAGCTTTGAAAGTCCCGTCGAGAAGAAGGACGTGGAATCCTACAGCGCAGCTTGCGCCGCAACGCAAACTTTGCTGACAGTACATCAGTACTTGTCTGAACTGACTGAATCTACGGAAACGAAAAGCGAAATGGTTATCGGCAAGGAGGCGCTACTTAACGAGTCTGACGATGCTGTCGCCACGGAATCGATTTCGTCTGGGAGAGAGAAAATATTGAACGAGGCAAAAAGCGTCCAGGTTAGCCTAATCGCAGAGACCAAAGCAGCCATGGAGATTTTAAATCGTGCACCTTTGCTGACCAGCTGTTTCACACAGACCGACTGGATGAAATCAGACGCGGCGTTAGAACACTCCATAGCCAACAGTGAAAGCTCAAAGTACTCGCGGTTTAAAAACATTCTCCAGAAGTGCATCAGGTCCAACAGCTTCCTGCTATACGTTCAGAAAATAGTGGACGAGAGGTTGGCGAGGAAACTGAATGACAACCGCTGCGGAGAAGTAGACATTGAGAAATTACCCGATCCAGGTGAAGCCACGCTAAAGAAGCTGAGGAGATCCAGCTCCCTAACTAGTTCTACTCAACAGGGGGACAACTATGATGATGTCATGTTTGATGCCAACCTTGTTGGAGATGCTGTGAACAAAGACGGGTTTCTTAAGGAGGAAAATGCTCATAATGAGACTCGCGAGAGGGGCACACCAAGGAAGCTACACCTCGGGTCGGTGGATAAAGACTCATCTAATTGTATCCTTAGGATGCCGTCATCCTACGACAGCATGGCCATGAACACCAGTGAGGGCCACAAAATAGAGAACAACGCCGATTGCAGATCCGTCACATGCAAGCTTCTGCCAAGACACAAGGTTCTGACCCTGCGTCGGCTCCGCCGAAACAAAGACACCTTTGTGACCAACAAAGTTCTTTCGGACAGCGAGGGCCACCCCATCTCCTCGTCCTCTTTGATCATCATGTGGGGGGACTCGACGGAGCTGCCCACCTTACAAGACGAGAGGCCCGGCATAGCGTCAAGCACGATATCTTCGGTCAGCTGCCACAGCAGCTCACTTCTGGAACGCTCATCTCGGTCTCAGCTCATCTCTACCTCTTCAAACAAAAGCGGCCGCGTGCGAGAAACCCATTTATGCGATAAAGCTTGCAGCGCACTGAACACAGCGAAATCACAAGAATCGGAGTTCCCCGCAAGTTCGGCAAACAGCCCGACCAGATACAAAAAAAGATCCGTAAGGAAGGAAGGCCTGAAATCGTGTTCGTCGGAGCCGTACATGAAACCTAACAGCGAAGAAGACAGCGTGCCTAAGCGACGCGCATCTCCACACGCGGATATTAAAAACAGCGAATCGGCCGGAACTGTCACGACTACGTCAGTCGACTACGGCAGATTGAAGAATATAATGTCAGCCGAGACTAAGATGCTGTGGAAAAGTCTATCGCGACTGGAAAAGAACTCCGAAAAATGTCCGGCATGCAGGCGGCAGTACAATTCGTTGCTGTCAAACAGTTCGCACCGTCTAGAGTTCATGAAGATGGAGGCGAACAGCGACCATCACAGATATCACAGGAATGATCTGTCGACGGTGACCGAGGCAAGAGACTCAGAAATGAATAGCGATGACCTCTGCCGAGAGTGTTATTCAATGCAACACTTGCAAGGCGTGATATCCGGCCACATGTTACTGCCACGCGAAGACGCATTGTCTCCGAATATTGACGATCGCCAAGCAAACTTCGAGGGGAACACAACAAAAACAGGAACTATTGCAAAGGTCGTTCGAGATGGAACCGATTCCGTTTCGTGTGATGCTTCTGGACCGGATGAAGGTGTGTGTCATCTGCACTTAGCTAGAATGGCTAAACTGATTCAGTGTTGTCCAGACGGCACGCAAGAAGTGCTAATGAAAATGACCAAAGATTGTGGTCATTTGAACTCGGCGGAGGATCACATCAGCACAGACAGCCTGTTCGAATCAAGAAACAGAAAAATGAGTGAAATTGAGGAAGAGACTAACGCAAATTTGATTTTAATGAAAGATTCTGTCTATCTGGGATCTTCTGAATATATGTTTGGGTTTCAAGACAACATGGTAGGCAGAAAACGATTTAACAATACGGAAATGGAGGCCATCGACATAAAATTCAACCCGTCAGACACTGATATCACTCGTAATGACCAACACTCTCTTCAGTCTGTAGCGTCCAAATCTAATAAGGAGCAGAACTATAGCCAGCCTCTGAATGAGAGTGCAAGTACCACTGACCAGCGGATAGTCCGTTATCCATCTTCTGACATAGATAATGATCAATACATCGGCCAGTCAGTGGACACTCTACGTTTCAGCAAGGCATCGATGCAGCAATTTCCCCAACCCACCGAGTCTGATAGACCAGAAGAGTCACGGAAGAGGTCGAGCGAGGACTCGGCGAGCCATACTACGTCAGACACGGCGGATTACTGGATAGAGAGGTTGATGAACATCCTACACGAGATGCACCAGACTTTCCCCAATGCTAATTTGCTGCGTAACGCTTCAGAGCTCACGGAGAAGATTGCTCACAATGAAGGAGAAATGGCATCGCCCGTTGGTGAGCTAGAGGCAAAAGCGAAAGAAAGTAACTTTGAAAAGATTTAGCGAAGACAATCCGACTAAGTACAGTGAAGATGTTCAATATGATAAAGTATGGATGACATTAGGAGAAAATCATCAAATTCTGAATGAAGAAAAACGTGAAAAGGAGGGAATTAGCACGGAGATCTCACAGAGAGTATATAGTGAAGTCACAAAGGCTGGGACACACCTGGACAGAGACTCTTCGGTTACGCAGTGCACCGTCCTTACGAACGTGGAAGAGGTCGTAGATTTCAACTACCCGAAAAAGAGCGGCGGTCAAGAAAACAGCGTTGAGTTGAGCACCTCTTACATCCTGTCCAAAGCGGTGGGCATGCACGACTCCACGCTCCAGGACACGAACGGGGACGTTTACCAGAACGAATGGACGCAGCACGAGTCCAGCAAGCAGTGTGGCAGTCTGACCGAGTGCCATTCCTACAGAAACCAGTCGGACCCGGAAAGCGCATGTCACATGACGGAGGTTTTCTCGCCGAAGGTCAACGCCAAGGACGACGACGTAGAGACTGACCCGAGCCTCAGGGCGCTGTTCGCCATGTCAGAGCCGCTGGATGCCCGTCGACTGCCGTCGTCGACGTCGCTCTTCTCCGACTGCCCCGTCTGGGATCACGTCAAGTTCTCTACGAGCCACGAGAGCCAGAAACACGCCGAGCCAGACCAGTCCGGCCGTCAAGACAAAACGTTGTTGAAACAAGCTACCAGGCATAAAAAAGTTTTATTCGCCAACTCGACGTTCTCCTACAGAAGGTGTCCAGCGAGAAAGTCTAAAAGCTCGCCAGAACTGGGTCAGATTACTCACCTGAACACGTCATTCAACGCCCCGATTCAACTGGAGGAAACCGTCGGCGGGCGCAAACAGGCGTGGCGCGATGTAAGCAAGCCGTCGTACCGGCTCCGACGAACAGAAAGTGCGGTCTGTCAAGAGTGTGTCACGCATGCGCAGCTCTCATCCCCTGCAGGCCACTCAAAAGACCTTATGAAATCGCTTTCTGAGCACATAAAACAGTTAAGAGACAGTGCGCAAGAAGTCAGTCAAAATGTAAAAATCCTCGCCGATGGCAGAATCTATGAAACGGGTCAGAAGACGCAAACCGGTGGTCATAACGAAATAATTTTGTCACCCAACGACAGAGATAATCCAAAAGAAACACTTATCTCTTCTCATGCCGATAACTCTCACAGAAAGAGCAAGGTATCCGCACAAAGGAGCCCCGTCGTAAGAGGGGACGCTTTACCAGAACATTTGAGAACAAGACGTCAAGTTGCTGAGGAGCCAGTGAATGTGCAAAAAGAAAAGGATTTGTATAGAAATGATCAAGCCGAGAGAGGCTCCATCGTTAGAGACGAAGATATTATGAAAGTAAATGACGTAGAGCAGGAAAGAAAGGATGTGAGATATCAGGGCAGGGCGAGGTGTGAGTTCAGCTGCATACCCGCACACAACGAAAAGTCAGAGCAGGAACTAAACGAGAGCTTAAATAAATCTTTCACTGATGAAATCAACCGCGCCGGCGCGCATCAACCACAAGTCACGAACAAAGTATTGACGGTAACAAAGCACGGAGCTAATGGAATCAAAATGCATCGAGAGGTTGAGGGTGGCAATTTTAAAGAGGGCGCAGCGGAGAAAAGCGAAGGCGAGAAATATGAAGATACCGAGGTTACCTCTTCAAAAAGGAAAAAAGGGAAAAGCGTTCAGTGTGAGCACCGACCAGAGGCTACTGCTCACTGCCAGGGAAACGAAGAATACAATATGGCTGAGAGTAAACAGATCGGCCCCGCCTACTCTCACAGTGAACGATTGAAAGAAACAGAACGTGGTGTGGACGAAATGGTTGCCGTGAACGATATGTCAGACCAGCGATACGGAAATTTATCTAGTTGGGGCTCCAGGATGAGATTGAGACGTCGACCTCAAAATGACACTCAGAGTGAGGTTTCCGGTGATACCGTCGCAGCGATAAAAAATTTGTCGCACGCCATCGACGATAAATCTGACCAGTTCGCTTATAAATTTATAAACAGGGATTTAAATCACTCACTTGATGATGATAGAAAAGATCCGAATCACCGTGCTGAACGTGGCGAGTCCGATCGCTCTCTCTGTGACGAAAAAAATTATTCGAATCAACGTTGCGTCGGCCACATGGAGGATTTGAGTCAACGTGTCGACCGCGGCGTTCAGAGCGACGCTAACCAAAGTAAATCCGCCGACTCTGATCATGACGTTAAGCCAAATATATTAGCGGGATCAGGACATAAGCCGAAACAGCTTTTAGCATGTGCCGCCAATATAGCCGATTCACGGCAGCCCGTTAAAGATGAACCGAACCGAGGCACTGTGAAACACGGCGTCAAAGTTGCTTGGAGGCAGCCAGTCTGCAACGAGTCAAAAGAATTTTCTAGGGAAGCGGTTGTCGGCGGCAGGGGTAAAGAAAAGAATCGGACCGAACAATCGGATACAGATGGCGGTGCATTGGGTCATCACAGGCAGATTTACCCAGACAACGGTCTGCGTTTGAACTCATTCATACAGAGAGACAGGGTGAGTACATTGACTGATAAGTACGAAAGGACTGACTCTGCTCTATCCTCTGACGGGGAGACCAGTCCGAGTAGAAGATTAACTCTGGCCATTGATGACAGATTCGGGTCGAATATTTTCATTCGAAACGATCAGAAAGTTAAAGGGAAAATTTTCCAACAGAATGATGATAAACTGCGGGAGAGTAGACGCGGACAGCCCGTGGGTGGGAGGTTAAAGTTGAGCTCTGACACCGTTGAAGGACTATCGATCAATGCAGTGAATTCTGTAGGCAAGGTAAGCGAGGGCGATAGTATGGGTAGATCGCCAGCTATTACTCAGCGCGGAAGGCAAATAGCACAGTCGACCGACGATTCTGATCGCCCATTGAACTTATCGGATGCACCTGGACAGAATCTGTCGAAATCTCCAGCGCTGTCAGTCATGTTATCTGAAACCCACCCGAGCCCGTGCCGACAAACGCCTAAACCAGCAGCTGACACCTGTCAGTCAACGAGAGAACACGCAAAGGGTTTTCGGTACACTAACACCACCGTGACCACCAATGGCTACAGCATGGTATCAGAAGACAACATCGGCAAATTAACCAGAGAAACCTTGATAAAGAGTTCAACAATTCGTTCCATCGCATCATCTAAAGACGACTTTGCGACAGAGCAGATTTCACTCAAGATTGGAGAGCCTTCAGTTTACGAGGATGAATCGAACACGATGATAGATTCATTGTGTGCGAAGTACAAACTGCACGAATCTTTGACGCTGGCCAGGGAATACGCCAGCCCCCGTGGATACACGGCGTCGAAATGTTTAAGCCCGAGGCCACAAACTGCGCGGGAAGTTTCTCGCGAGAAAGACTCACCGTCCGTCTCGTCTGATCAATCGAGCGCATACGACGTTTCTGAGGAATGCTGCTACCCTGCCGATTCCACCTCAGACAGATGCGAGGATCCGTTTTGGGGAGACATCTCCGCGTACAGCAACGATAAGCGGCCAACTTCACACAGGGAAACGTCGGTAAAGAGCGAAACATTCGACATGGAGGAAACGGGAATAAACCTAGGCGCGGCGGGATCCGGCTTTCAATCTCTGGAGATTCCCGTTGACATCTACACAGTGCCGCTGAAGAAATCCCTAAAGGCGTCATCCTCTCAGAAGAAGAGAAAGAAAAAGAAAGAGCCCGCCGTCACCAGGACCGTGGTGATATCGGGTCCGTTGAGCAACTGCACCATTCCTGTCCACAGACATGAGAAGAGTGAAACTGAAGACGATTTGTCTTTCCAGAATCCGAGCGGCGCTTTGAATGCGGCGGCCCCTAAAGTGACGTCCCTGAAGAGGAAACCTCTGTTGAATAAAGAGTTCCCCCGAGGGCTAATGTCGTCGCTCAAAAGTTTTCTCCCCTTCCGCAAAAAAAAACTCTGATAAGCCCAACCAAATGTTGACCAAATAATATTCTTTTAAACAACTAAATCAGACTGCCTGTTTGTTATACTTTATCTTGTTATACTTTATCTTGTTATACTTTATCTTGTTATACTTTATCTATCTTATACTTTATCTATCTATCTATCTATCTATCTATCTATCTATCTAATGTTATCTATTATCTATCTATTATTATATTATCTATCTATATTATCTATCTATCTATCTATCTATCTATCTATCTATCTATCTATCTATCTATCTATCTATCTATCTATCTATCTATCTATCTATATCTATCTATCTATCTATCTATCTATTATCTATCTATCTATCTATCTATCTATCTATCTATCTATTACATCTATCTATCTATCTATCTATCTATCTATCTATCTATCTATCTATCTATCTATCTATCTATCTATCTATCTATCTATCTATCTTATCTATCCAATTATACTTCAACTATTTATCCATGGCAGAGACGTTCTTATTGATAAGCGAAGCAGGCAACCCCCCCCCTCCCCACTACTACTACGGCTGCTTCCTTTCGGGAAATTTAATTTGCATTAACCAAAGATGGTTAACGTAGCGTAGCACCAATAGTTATTACTAATTCGCAAGTGATGCCATTGACAATGTGGTGACAGAGGGGTCCTAAATGTAACTTTGCCTAGGGCCCCCAAATGTAGCAACCTTTGCCCTGAATACCACTTAAAAAAACGCAAGAACGGCCCTACACCCATGGCTCATTCACTTATTTAACTTCTGACAAGTTTTGTCGTTGGAAGAATCCCAAGACACTACGGCTGACCATATCCATTCCAACATGTCTGGCGGCCAGCAAGAGATGGTTTGACCAGATTATAACTCTATTTGAATGTAAATGTGCAGGCCTTTATGTCCTATGCCGGTAATACTTGTATGCATGGGCGTATTCATGGGGGGGGGGGCAATGGGGGCATTTTGAAAAAAATGTCATATAAGAGGGGGCATTTGCCCCCCCATTTAAAAAAATGTCATAAAGTTGTTATTTGCCCCCCTGGAAAATTTTTGCCCCCCCCCCTGGAAAAATTCCTAGCGACGCCCATGCTTGTATGCACTATACTCAACTTCCTCCACTGTAAACATCTATTCACACGATACGCCCACTAGAGCTACTCACACGATTTGCCAATCATACATGTACTTATTAGACATAGGCTGACTAGTCAACCAAGTGCTCCACTGTTAGACAAAAATTGCTATAAAAATCATTGGTGCATGTAAGCTACACACCGAACCGTTCTTATCGATAGGGAAACTAGGCTGCCATGGGGGTCCCCTACTAGAACTTTTATTTTACTGTATCCTTAATATATATATATATATATATATATATATATATATAAATATATATATATATATATATATTTACATATATATATGTATATATATATATATCTATACCTATAAGATGCATTTGCTGTCTGTCTGTCTGTCTGTTCCCTTATAACTCAAGATCCAGATAACCAAATAATGTGAAATTTGTTACACATAAACATAATTACATGGGGAAGGTTATAGGACAGGTTTCGTTTCATCTCGATGGGTAGTTTAATTGTAATTATTTTTTTTTATTTTAGTATTTTACTATATTAAAGTAATCTCGACGGCGCCATAAATAAAATTCCTCTGTGACGTCATTTCCCGATGTTCGAATAGAACTTGCGCGCTGGTGCTGTATTGTGCCTTTGTAATGCAAAGAATTGTTGTTTTTTTCATGCTTCCTGATTTGTACAGTTTGAGGAAGATAAAGGAGTGAAGAAGGATTTTAGAAGAAGTGTGAAGCCATAATAATAAGTATATATATATATATATATATATATATATATATATATATATATATATATATATAGAGAGAGAGAGAGAGAGAGAGAGAGAAAGAGAGAGAGAGAGAGGGATAGGGAGGGAGAGAGATAGAGAAGAGAAAGAGAAGGGGGCAGGGAGGAGGAGAGAGAGGAGGAAAGGAGGGTAGGAGGGAGGAGGGAAGGTGGGGAGAGAGGAGGGGAGGGGGGATGGACAGGGGGAGAAAAGGAGGGGGAGAGAGGGAGATGGGGGAGAGGGAGATGGGAGAGGGAGTAGGGGAAGATGGAGAGAGAAAGGAACGGAGGGAGAGAGGGGGTAGGGGGAGAGAGAGAGAGAGGAGGGAGAGAGAGGGGGTGGGAGAGAGGGAGGGAGAGAAATAAAGAGTGAGGGGGCAGTGAGGGAGAGAAAGGGAATGAGGGAGGGAGGAAGGAAGAGAGGGGGGGGAGGGAGAGAGGTGGAAAGGGGGAGAGGGAGAAAAGGGGGAGAGAGGGGGAGATGGGAGAGGGAGCAGGGGGAGAGGGGGAGATGGGAGAGGAGTAGGGGGAGATGGAGAGAGAAAGGAAGGGAGGGAGAGAGAGCGGGTAGGGAGAGAGAGAGGGGAGGGAGGGAGAGAGAGGGGGTGGGAGAGAGGGGAGAGGGAGAAGAGTGTGGGGGCAGGGAGGGTGGGAGGGGGAATGAGGGAGGGATGAATGGGGAGAGATAGGAGAGAGGGTGGGAGAGAGAGAAAGGGAGGGAGGGAAAGGGAGAGAGGGGGGGAGGAGGGAGAGAGAGGAAGAGGGGGGAGAGGGGGAGACGGGAGAGGGAGGGAGGGAGAGAGGATGAGAGAAATGGGAGGGAGTGAGAGATAAAGAGAGAGAGGTGGCAGGGAGGGAGAGAGGGGGGAGGAGGAAGGTGGAGAGAGGGGGGACGGGGGTGAGAGAAGAAGGGAGGGAGATAGGGAGAGAGGGAGAGATGGAAGAGTTAGAGAGGGAAGGAGAGAGAGGGTGGGAGAAAGGGAGGGAGGGAAAGAGAAAGGGAGAGAGGGGTAAGGAGGGAGGGGGAGGGAGGGAGAGAGGGGGAGGGAGAAAACAAAAGGTAAACAGAAAACCTTATTTTAATCCCGGGCAAAGCCGGGTACTTGCAACTAGTATATATATATCTATACTTATAAGACGTATTTGTTGTCTGTGTGTCTGTCTGTTCCCTTATAACTCAAGATCCAGACAAACAAATAACGTGAAATTTGTTACACATACACATAATTACATGGGGAAGGTTATAGGACAGGTTTCGTTTCATATCGATGGGTAGTTTAATTGTAATTATTTTTTTTTAATTTTAGTATTTTACCATATTAAAGTAATCTCGACGGCGCCATAAATAAAATTCCTTTGTGACGTCATTTCCCTATGATCGAATAGATGTTGATGTTTTTTCATGCTCTCTGATGTGTACAGTTTGAGGAAGGTAAAGGAATGAAAAAGGATTTTAGAAGAAGTGTGAAACCATAATAATAAGTGTATATATATATATATATATATATATATATATATATACATACATAGAGATAAAGAGAGAGAGAGAGAGGGTGCAGGAGGGAGATAGAGGAAAGGAGGGTAGGGAGGGAGGGCGGGAGGGGGAGAGGAGGGAGTGGGGTGGACAGGGGGGAGAAAAGGAGGGAGAGAGAGGGAGTAGGGGGGAGAGGGAGATGGGAGAGGAAGTAGGGGGAGATGGAGAGAGAAAGGAAGGGAGGAGAGCGTGTAGAGAGAGAGAGGGGGAGGGAGAGAGAGAGGGTGGGAGAGAGGGAGGGAGAGAGATAAGAGTGAGGGGGGCAGGGAGGGAGAGAGAGGGAATGAGGGAGGGAGGGAGGGGGGGGGGAGAGAGGTGGAAAGGGGAGGGAGGGAGAAAAGGGAGAGAGAGGGAGATCGGAGAGGGAGCAGGGGGAGAGAGGGAGATGGGAGAGGGGAGCAGGGGAGAGAGAGGTGGGAGAAGGAGTAGGGGGGAGATGGAGAGAGAAAGGAACGGAGGGAGAGGGGGTAGGGGGGAGAGGGAGGGAGAGAGATAAAGAGTGAGGGGGCAGTGAGGGAGAGAGAGGGAATGAGGGAGGGAGGAAGGGAGAGAGAGGGGGAGGGAGAGAGAGGTGGAAAGGGGAGGGAGGGAGAAAAGGGGGAGAGAGGGAGATGGGAGAGGGAGTAGGGGGAGATGGAGAGAGAAAGGAAGGGAGGGAGAGAGCGGGTAGGGAGAGAGAGAGGGGAGGGAGGGAGAGAGAGAGGGTGGGAGAGAGAGTTGGAAAGGGGAGGGAGGGAGAAAGGAGGGAGAGAGGGTTTAGGGAGGGAGAGAGGGGAGGGAAGGAGAGAGGGAGGATGGACGTTGGGAGAGAAGGAGGGGGAGAGGGGAGAGAGGGAGATGGGAGAGAGATGGGAGAGAGGGAGGGAGAGGGAGGGAGGGAAAGGGAGAGAGGGGTAGGGAGGGAGGGAGAGAGAGGAAGGGAGAGAGGGGATAGGGAGAAAACAGAAGGTAAACAGAAAACCTTATTTTAAACCCGGGCAAAGCCGGGTACTTGCAACTAGTATGTATATATATATGTATATAAATATATATGTATCTCTCTATACTTATAAGACGCATTCGTTGTCTGTCTGTCTGTCTGTCTGTCTGTTCCCTTATAACTCAAGATCCAGACAAACAAATAACGTGAAATTTGTTACACATACACATAATTACATGGGGAAGGTTATAGGACAGGTTTCGTTTCATATCGATGGGTAGTTTAATTGTAATTAATTTTTTTTTATTTTAGTATTTTACTATATTAAAGTAATCTCGACGGCGCCATAAATAAAATTCCTCTGTGACGTCATTTCCCTATGATCGAATAGAACTTGCGCGCTGGTGCTGTATTGTGCCTTTGTGATGCAAAGAATTGTTGATGTTTTTTCATGCTCTCTGATGTGTACAGTTTGAGGAAGGTAAAGGAATGAAGAAGGATTTTAGAAGAAGGGTGAAACCATAATAATAAGTATATATATATATACATATATATATATATATAGAGAGAGAGAGAGAGGGGGGAAGGAGAGAGAGGAAAGTAGGGAGGGAGGGGAGAGAGGAAGGAGTTGGATGGACAGGGGGGAGAAAAGGAGGGAGAGGGAGCAGGAGGGAGATGGGAGAGGGAGCAGGGGGAGAGAGAGAGAGAAAGGAAGGGAGGAGAGAGAGGAGGTAGGGAGGGAGAGAGAGGGGAGGGAGGGAGAGAGAGGGTGGGAGGGGAGGGAGAGATAAAGAGTGAGGGGGGCGGGGAGGGAGAGAGATAAAGAGAGAGAGAGGGGGCAGGGAGAGAGGAAAGGAGGGTAGGAGGGGTTGAGGGGAGAGAGGGATGGAGGTGGGTGGACAGGGGGAGAGAAGGAGGGGGAGAGGGAGATGGGTGAGGGAGCAGGGGGGAGAGGGAGATGGGAGAGGGAGCAGGGGGAGAGGGAGAGAGAAAAGAAGGGAGGGAGAGAGGGGGTAAGAAGGGGAGATAGAGGGGAGGGAGGGAAAGCGAGGGTGGGAGAGAGGGAGAGAGAGAAAGAGTGAGGGGGCAGGGAGGGAGGGAGGGGGAATGAGGGAGGGATGAATGGGGAGAGAGATAGGAGAGAGGGTGGGAGAGGGAAGGAGAAAGGGAGGGAGGGAAAGGGAGAGAGGAGGGAGGAGGGAGAGAGAGGAAACGGGGGAGAGAGGAGGGAGGGAGAGAGAGGGAGGGAGAGAGAGGGAGGGAGAGAGGGAGGGAGCGAGGGGAGGGAGGTGAGGGAGGGAGAGAGAGATAAAGAGTGAGGGGGGCAGGGAGGGAGAGAGGGAATGAGGGAGGGAGGAAGAGGGAGAGAGGTGAAGAGGGAGAGAGGATGAGAGAAATGGGAGGAATAGATAAAGAGAGAGAGGGGGCAGGGAGGGAGAGAGGGAAGGAGGAAGGGGAGAGAGGGAGTGAGGGAGAGAGAGGAAGGGAGAGAAGGGGTAGGGAGAAAACAGAAGGTAAACAGAAAACCTTATTTTAAACCCGGGCAAAGCCGGGTACTTGCAACTAGTATATATATATATATATGTGTATATATATATATATTTATATATATATATATTACTACCGAGGACTATTTTTTTTACTATTTTCAAAAAGAATTGCTGTGTGTGATTTTCACATTTGTTTCGGCCAACATTAAATTCATGCTTGCACAGGGGAGAGCAATCGTGTCAAAGATATTTTTTTAGAGCCCTTGATTCACAAACGACGACCTTGCCATTGTTTTTGACAAAGCCCTCGAAAATCTAAAAAAAAGTGTTACGTGATAAGTGAACGGCTTTCAAAGCCTCTAAAAAAAACAACAACAACTCTTTGTTTTTTGACCATGTCTTTGAACCAGTTGTATAAATAGGCCTATATGATTGGGTGGCTACAACATGCGAAGTTATTGGAACCAATAAGAATACTGATTGCAGAAGTTGTGATGTTAAGTCAAACAACATTAAATGCTGGAGCTGCTGTCCCATGAGTATTATTTTTTGCCCTTCCTTGTCACCGTATATCTGGTAATGGCCTTTAAGGGGTTAGGATAGCTAACAGGGCAAACGACCTTGGCCTACTAACAATTATGCTATGGCCGCCTCCACCTTGTCCACACAATATACAGAAAAGAGCATCGTCTAAAAATGACATTTTAAAAGATGCCGCAATTTGCGCCCCCCCCCTTTTTTTTAATAGTATGGCACCTAAATACACAATAGCACAAGTATGGTGGCTTTAAGGATCGTCACTTTTAATTGACGAAGCTCATTCTGTAATATTTCTATTCTGTGAGCTTGTCTCTCTGATTGGTAATGTGACAGCGTTCACGGTGAAGCTCCCAACTTTTTTTTTTTATCATACAATAATCAGTGCATAAATTGAAGCTGTCAACTTTATCTTTATCCTACAATAATCAGTGCATTAAGTGCATAAATTGAAGCTGTCAACTTTTTCTTTATCATACAATAATCAGTGCATTAAGTGCAGAAATTGAAGCTGTCAACTTTTTCTTTATCATACAATAATCAGTGCATTAAGTGCAGAAATTGAAGCTGTCAACTTTTTCTTTATCCTACAATAATCAGTGCAGAAATTGACGCTGTCAACTTTTTCTTTGTCATGCAATAATCATTGCATAAAGTGCAGAAATGTTTACACATGATTGGGAACTGAAAGGTTTTAGAGAAGCGATCAATCCATATTTAGATGGGCTTAGTAAATTTAAAAGAACTGTCTGTAACTATAACACACAGTGAAAATGTCTAACATAAAGTAAATTTGAATATAAACTTTTTATTCCTTACATAAAACAAATCAAACTTCAAAAAAAAAAAGTTCAACAACTCTAATTCAACTTATCGTTTTATTTGTAAAAAAAAATGTCATCAAATTTCAACCAATCAAAATGTTCATGTTACAAACATTCTCAATCCTGATAGTCATTAAAGATTAAATCGGTCCACACAGACAAACAAAATGTTAGTTATTTTCATTTACATTCATAAATAGCAAAATAATCATATATATATATACACAATATGGATCTTTGAAAATAACTGATTTTATTGATATTAAATATACATAGCTATAATAAAATAATACACACAGACACACATACCGCGGCTTTAAAATCTGTAATTGAATGACCAGTCCAGCCTTAATCTTAAAAAAGTAAAATCACATAACAGTAGAATAAAACAACAGTCACCCAACATAAGCACAAAATAAACAGCATGAATGCTGAAAACTCTCCACTGTATAACTATCAACCACAAACCTAATGGTAGAATTAAATGAACAGCGTGAATGCTGACAGCTAAACCAGGCTGCCCATCTATAAGCTTAAAAGACTCATTTTAATCCCATTCGCAATAGTCATAGAACAATGCCATTCTTATTGGTTGGCAAAATATGATACATGTACTACCTAGAGCCTTCATTGCATCCTTCCAGTACAGATTACTTTTATCAAATTTGATAGGCCCTGACACCTTTGCCTGGTTCTGGTCATAAATTCCTGATCCGCTTTGCGGAATATGACCTGCTTGAACTTTTTACTTGTAACTCTTTGAATAATTTATGTCAAGTTTTTTTTAGCTAATCAATAACTACTCAATTTCTTGTACACTAAGACTCATAACATTCACGTCCAGTCAAAAGTAATTAAAAGCAATGTTTACAATAAAATGGAACAAACAGATGTTAAATAAAAACAACCAAAAGGAACTATATGTATTAGGGATGTAACTAAACTGATGAGGAACTGTAGTTCTCAAATGAAAGAATAAAAAACAAATTAAAATAACAGGGGGAACAAACTAAATCAAACTTAAATCATAAAAAAAAAATTTCTTTTTTGCATTAAGCTCAAGCATTTTTGAACCAATAATGACTGATTAAACACGAAATTATCAATGCAAGAACGTAAAAAAAAAAGAAAATGGCAGCTTAATTATGAAACATTTCTTTTTTTAAGTATGTAACATTTACATCTCATATAATATTTCAGCCGTACACAATGAGTGGTAATTTGAAAATATTTTGAAACCAGTATTCTAACACCTTCAACTAAAATGGTTAAAACTGAATCTTAAAAAAATTAACTGCACATACACTGTATATAAATAAAAACTACATTAAGGTTACAAATTGAATTTATTAACTACAAACAAAAAATGAAAAAATACACCACCATCTAGAATAAAAAAGGTAAGGAAAGTAAAAAAAAAAAAACTTTATGTATGAATTCAAATATTTAGATGCATTAAAATAGAATTTGAACGAAATAGTTATTTGTACTAAAATGTTCTTTCACAGAAAGAGTTAAATTGGTAAATGTGCATGAAAGTATGTCCCCAGAATATCTTTGAGAAAAACAATGGAGCAAAAAATGTATGTATTAAGAACATATAAGGTGAGGTTTAAAGTTATGGACTCATTAAGGAATCACTAAACAGAAAGTAACACCCATGACTTTATAAATTAATAAAGATATTAACAAAATGGTTACAGAACAGACTTCTCAGATTATTATTTTAATGTCCACATCTTTTTTTATTGATATTTGAAAAATCTACCTGTTAATTTCATTTTTTTTTAAAATGTTCTTTTAAAATTAAAATAAAATGATCAAATTAAAATTAGATAAGATTTTTTTTTATGTATCGCAAAACAACATAATGACAAAAAAAATTATCCAAATAAATCAAAGTTTTTACAAAATATTGTGATGCCAGAAAAAAAGTTTTGGTCAGAAATGAGGTCACTTGAAATAGTTTACTGCCATATTACATATAAATCTCCCACACTGAAACAGTAAAAGGTAAACATGTGTATACAGAATTATTATATTATACATTCACAGATTACGACCAGCTCATTAAGTTAAAAAAAAAATGAACAGATAATGCTGAGGAGACCAATTTTCTGATATGTCAGTAACTTCGTTAG
The DNA here is from genome assembly GCA_021962125.1 of Bulinus truncatus. Classification (NCBI taxonomy): domain Eukaryota; kingdom Metazoa; phylum Mollusca; class Gastropoda; family Planorbidae; genus Bulinus; species Bulinus truncatus. The sequence continues at coordinate 1,208,713 of JAGDYQ010000211.1, read as the reverse complement.
CTCGGTCAATAAAATTAAGTATCGTTAAAAAAAAAAAGAATTTTTTACTTTAAATTTTTTAAAATGACTGCTTGACCAGAGGTCAACACAGAACACTGATAAAACTGATGTGACTTAATCCTCGCACCTGGCAAAGAAATAAACTGAGACCTCAAGTCTACACAACTGTTAATTATATAATGTCTATAAGATAACTGCTGCAAGGCCAGTGACTAGCTGAAACATGACCAGGTGGAATCTTATGTGATGCTAACAGCTTATCTTTTAGCAATGACAATATCCCTCTCTACCTTGTGACATTAAACAGCTACACGCAATATGCCCATTAGTACATGAGTGTACCAACAGTCTCTAAGTAGTATACTTTATTGATATTGTAATGACAATGACTTATGAGATGTAATGAGGGATAATTAAAACAGGTAGACCAAACAGACATTGTAGTACAATTCAAAATTTTGAGATCCAAATTTAATTCACATTCTTAATTTTGTACTTCCATTAAAAAACAGGAATCAAAGAAATAAATAAAAAGAAAACATTTGATACTGCTGGCAGCCTACAATGAACAATTTACCCTATGTACAGTCGACTAGTCTTTCTTCTGCTACCATTCTTTCTTACAATTATAAAAGAAAAATACAAAAAAAAAAAGGATGAACTTAATTCATGGATCAAATGGATTACCCAGGCGTAATTGCTATATATATGTTCTCTGGACTGGAAACCAATGGCTGTGGGGGCTTATCAAGACATACAGTCTTGTACACCATCTACTATATTAGTTTTCATCAACTGCTGCCTAACCAGGGTCTCCAGCTTCTTGCGACACCGTCTCTCCTCTTCAAGGTCCTGCTTAATTTTACGCTGCTCCTGTGTTGGAAAATACAAAATATATTAGATAAATGATCAAAAACTTGTAATTTACAGATTGCTTTAGTTTATCATCTTCAAAACTCCATCAAATTAAAATTAATTTTGACATACATCATCCGACTGATTTGTCTTGTCAACTCACCTGCTCTAGTTCTTTGACTCTGTCTTGTAGAGCATAAACAGTATCCACCACAGTCCTGGGTAATAAAGTAAAAGTTGAGTTGACATAAAATGACTTGACATTTTATTGCTCTTATTGATGTAATTTTGATGTTGAAATCAAACAATGACCAGAACTATTATTAACAATTCCATACATGTCTGGCTATTAAAATATATTTAATTATATTAAGTTAAGTAAATAAACAAAAATAAATGACAATCCCTATTAATTTAACCCTGACAGTTTCAAATTTCACTTCAGAACGTCTCATTTTTAAAGAAAATTTTTTTAGAGAAAAGAAGATGCATCAGCTATTTTTATAGCAAAAAACAAACAAACAAACAAAAAAAGGTATAATTTTTAAATTATCGATCCACTCACTAGGGCTAGGAGCAGTCTGTACTAAAAGAAAATGGTGAGCAAAAAGCTTTTATTCAAATTCACGACACGCTAAAAACAAATACATATCCTAAAGATATAAATAATGAATTATAAGTGAGAGTGCCCATCTCAATCTTTCTATTATTTATTGCTACTTATCAACCAATAGTTAGTCCAGTATGTCTCCCAACCAATAGTTAGTCCAGTATGTCTCCCAACCAATAGTTAGTCCAGTATGTCTCCCAACCAATAGTTAGTCCAGTATGTCTCCCACACTTTAATTTATTTGTATGATCTAAGGAATTATTTTGTACCGTTTAGTGGATTTTAATTAAAGTTTTTTTTTAAAAAGAAGTTTTATATTTTTGTAATTTTACACCTTTAAAAAAAATTAAACTTCATACTGTTGGGTTGCACACTTAAGCCATATTGGCTACCCTATAAAAGACTAAAAAAAATACATCACTATAAAGCATTTATACACCAGTGCTGTACTTAGATAATTATTTTGAAATCATAATCTCAAGGGTAAAGGGTATTTTTCCCATTATAAACATATCTACAAGTAATTGGCTTTGTAATTCTACAAATGTTAATCTATGAGCTCAAAATTATTAAAATAATATATTGCAATGTAGAGTATGTATGGTGTGCCAAATTTGAGCTTTCTAACTAACAGGTCTGACATTGAGTCTCAAGAAAAGCAGACAAACACACAAACCCACCCACAAAAAATAAAGCAAATCAAAAACTGTTCATAAAAAAAAAAAAACTAAGGGGGCTTTCAAAGCTTCATCTGCAAATACATGTATGTTCATTTACAAACACAAAAGCTTTGTAGATTACCGATTTAATTTTGTTTTCGCTAAATATTTGTAGATTACCGATTTAATTTTGTTTTAGCTAAATATTTGGAGATTACCGATTTAATTTTGTTTTAGCTACTAATTGTTCTAATTACCGTTCTTGCTGTTCTGTTTCATCTATTATCTTTTCCTCCTCAGCCAAGAGGATCTGAGGACTGTTGAGAATGGCTGTGAAATAAAACAGTAAAACAAATTACATAATAAAAACGTGCAAATTTTTTCATGCAATAAATTCTTATTAAAAGAATAAATAATTACAGAAAAAAAATCTATTTACATATATAAAGAATATTTAAAAAGCTTTGCTGTTCAAAATCTATTCAAAATAAAACTAAAATGTTACAGTCCTGTTAATATTTTAAAAAATAAATTAGAGAAATAAAAATGGGTACTTCAGGACAAAGTAATAAGTACCAATACTTAATATGTTTAACAGCTAAGCCATTAAGAGATATTGGTAATGGAAATATAAAAAAATCAGGGAACAATGAAATGAATGAAGTATAATGGAGCAAAATCATGATAATATATTATTTGATGGTGCAGGGGAAAGTAAAGTTCATTTGTGTGTGGGGAGTAGAATGGTGCCACAGTTTGGGGCCAAGCAGTGCGGGTTACATGCGTGGAGCAAATGAATATATTTAATAATGCAGCAAGCTGGGGTGCAAAAATGAACATATGCACAGCAATAAAGTAAATACATAAATAAACAAAAAAAAACAAACATTACAAAAAGAAACATACTTATATACATACACTTTTCTTTTTATTTAACATTAAGCATTGCTTCCATTCATACAGTAATAACTAAAACAATGCACCAGGTTAAGTCGACACTGCAAAACATGTGAAAGAATTCATACAGCTATACAACTTCAAACATGTGAAATAGACTTTAAAAGAACTGAAGATATGAAAAAAAAATGGCAGCAGTTCTACTCTCAAAATACGTTCAAAAAGAAATGCCTCAGTAAAATATAAAGTCTCACATTGCAGGGCATAATATAATTCAACAATAACTTTCTAATTTAAGGTTAGTGAGTGAGTCGTGTATTGCACAAAGACGTCTAAACCCAGAATGGGAGCTGGTTGTGTATTTGTATATTGACAAAGTCCTCAAGATTTTTTTACAACAGTTTTCACACACTAACATAATTGTACATTACAATATTTACACAAGACCACATTTTGTTTTTTTAATGATTTAATTCTATGGAGGGTTTTCTTTTTATCTTTTAAATCTAAACCCGTTTGGGCTTATATATCAGAAGTAATAATGATAGTAGCATAACCCAGAAAACATTTACCTGTGATGATAAAAATTATACAGTTTAAAAGAAAAAAAAAATAATAATAATCAGAAAGCGAAATGCATTTTCAAAGTTTTGGATTTTTCAAATGTTCAAATCGCAATAAAGCGTTGTGTAAAAAAAAAAAAAAAAAAAATTGTTACGGCTGAAATTTAAGATTGAAATAATAATAACAAAAAAAAAAAAAAAAAGCATTGGAGGGATGATACACAGACAGCGCTGGTGAATGAGCCCCTGATGGGAAAAGCAGCAGAAAGTAGAACCCACACATAACAATGGTGAGGCTTGTAAAACAGTTTGTACAACACCAGCAGCAGGGATACTACAGACAAAAATACCTTTTCATAGACTACAGGCAAATCAATTAAACACAGCACCAAAAGGAGGCTGAGACAATCATCTAGAAACTAAAACTGTTCTGAGCCTCAGTTTAACCTGCATGGCTACACAAACACCGAATAACATTTTTTTTTTTCAAATGTAGCAAATGGGGAAAGTAAAGAAAATTTCCTTTTAATTAACAAAAAAAAAAAAAGGTAGCGATGAGGAAAGGATTTATCAAAATACTACTGTAAAACCCATACCCCCCCCCGTACAGTTATTCTACTTGAGATGGACATGAAATTAGATTCCAACTACTGGCCGATTGATATGAATACTGATTTATTTAATGTTCTGTTTTGTAGTTATGTACTTCAGGAGAAAATTTCTTAAGCTGAGAGAAGGCCCACTTAGGACTAAAATACTTTACTTGTATAATAAATAAATAAATATAACAGCACAACGTTTTAATAATAATAAAAAAAAAAAGCTCATAATATACAAAACAAAAAAATTTTTTTTTTTTTAAAAGTGTAAAAAAAATAAAAAAAATAAAAATATTAGAAGCTACATAAGGTAGAGGAAAGTTTAACAAAGAAAAAAATGTTATTTGTCAGTGGGTACGACAATAAAATATACTGCTAAAAACAAAAAAAAAAAACAGATGAAAATACAAGGCACTGGTTACCTTTGTCTAAAAAAAAAGAATCTATCACCTCTCATTAAAGCCAGGTTGAGCATTAAAAACATCAAACAAGAAAAAACAAGCTTTTAACATTTCAATAGTGAATGATATAATGTGGGTATTATAAACCTCTGTAAATCTATGGTAAGTTATTTCTATTTCCAAATAATTAAATATCATCTTTATTAAGATAGTAAAAATAGAATATCAAATATCTGAGATATAATTGAACAGAGTAAATTTTGTTTTGATGCCTGAATGGGACACAAGATTAATGACAAAATGAGTGGTTACCAAATGATAAAAGCTAATATTACAAAATGTTAACTAGTTATTTACATTTTTACCCAAAACTAGAAATACATTTTTCCATTAAATAAACCTTTGGTTGTAAACTTCCAAGGACTTCAAATAATAAAACAATTTTAAAAATTTCCTCCATATCTGATATTGCTAAAATTAAGCAATTGAATGTGAAGACCTGAGAAAATAAGAATGGTTTCTGAGGAATGTTATAGAGGAGTGGTTCTGAACAAAAGGTAACAATTTAAAGGACAGTACCACCTTCACATGCAAACATACTATGGACTTATTTATTACAGTATCAACTTCACACGCAAACATACTACAGAATTATTTATTACAATACCACCTTCACACGCAAACATACTACAGACTTATTTATTACAACACCACCTTCACACGCAAACATACTATAGACCTATTACAATACCACCTTCACACGCTAACATACTACAGACTTATTACCACCTTCGCACGCTAACATGCTATAGACATATTTAATACTATACCACCTTCACACACAATTATACTACAGACTTATTTAATACTATACCACCTTCACAGACAAACATACTACAGGCTTATTTATTACAATACCACCTTCACCCGCAAACATACAACCGACTTGTTTATTTATTACAATACCACTTTCACACGCAAACATACTATAGACTTATTTAATACTATACCACCTTCACACACAAACATACAACAGACTTATTTATTTATTACAATACCACCTTCACACACAATCATACTACAGACTTATTTATTACAATACCACCTTCACCCGCAAACATACAACAGACTTATTTATTTATTACAATACCACTTTCACACACAAACATACTATAGAGTTATTTAATACTATACCACCTTCACACACAAATATACAACAGACTTATTTATTTATTACAATACCACCTTCACAAAAAATCATACTAGAGATTTATTTAATACTATACCACCTTCACACAAAAACATACTACAGACTTATTTAATACAATACCACTTTCACACACGACATACTACAGAATTTATTTTTTTTTTACAGAAAAAAACTCAAAAAAACTTTTTAACAATAATTTATTTATAGACATATTCATAGTCATTGACAAATCGAAGTTGCTGTCAACTTATAATACAACAGACCAATGAAATGACATATGACACACATAAAAACAACAATACAACACAGGGTTTTCCATATTAAGTTGATTAAAGGGCTTAACAATGTATTCAAAATATTTACACAACTACAGTTTAAAAGGGCTTAACAATGTATTCAAAATATTTACACAACTACAGTTTAAAAATTTTCAAGAACCATTAATGAAGATGTATATCAAGATCATTGAAACGTCTCTAAGAAAGTTTAAATGAGAACCTTTATTTGGAAGTCATATGTACAGTAAAGTAATTAAAAATTCAATGTGCTCTAATGGAATAGAACAACAGTCGTTTGGTTATCTCTTAGTTCAATAATGAAAAATGTAAGCGATATTCAGACAGGTTTTTCCATGTCCACAACACAGTGGAAGGAGCAATGACCACATTGACACAACTCAGTGGTCACAGGGTTTTGTCTCCACTGACATGTATGATAAGTGACTGCGCCGTTGCTATGACCTGCAACATGAGGTCAACCAAATAACAAGACTCTACTGGACACAACTGTTTTGTCAAACCATACAGCGGGACACAAATATTTGTCAAACCATACCTAATAATAAACAGGTTTTTAGACTTTAGAGTGTTTTCAATAAAATTCTGCAGCAAGATTTATTGAGAACAATAATCTAAAAATCCGCCAGATATTACAAATTTATGACTAGAGTTCGACCAATAGAGAATACAATACAATTGAGCAGTTTTTAAAAAAAAATTTAGTATCAAACTTCAAATACTGCACCGAAAAAAAGCATATTTAAAAAAAAAAAATTATCTTCATTTTTTTATTCAAACCAACAGAATCTTGTTAAAAACTTTACTATCACAGACTTCATTTGATAACAAACAGTTGCCTACCCTAAATCAAAGTCTGCTGTTCATCTATCTGAACCACCATTAAATAGTAGAAAGAAAAAATAACACTTCACTTTCCATTATTTTATGGTAATTTAAAAATAGTTTAGTTAAACACATTGTTATTTATTTTTATTAAAATTCTGAAATGAAGTATTTTCAAAATTTTATATTATTTCTGTTATGGCCAATGTGCCATGAACGGGGGGGGGGGGACCAGCTACACAATTATTGGATCATAAGTTGAGCTGGCTACATGAGAGTTAATTGCCCAGGAAATTACAAGGTGATCTGTAAAGAAATCCATTCTGAAAGTTTGACAATAAAATTTATGTACTAAACTAAACAGTATTGTGGATGTCTAAGAAAAAAGCAGGGACTATCAAATTTATTTATAAAGTTAGGTTCCCTAAACCATAAAGGCCCATCTGGGCACATGAAGTGTAGAGTTCATCTGTTTCTGTATCCACAGCATATAAATGAGTTGTGTGGTTAACACAACGCCAAACCACCTTTACTTCCCCAAATATTGTTGAGTACCCCCATTTAAAGCTGGGTGGACTTTTCAACCATCTTTGACCTGGAAAAATTCACTTGGTTTTCACCAAGGATCGAGCTAGTGTCTCTCAGGTCAACAGTAGAGGGCTCTACACAGCTCTGCCATATGTACTGGAAATTATTTATAGGTTTATTTTATTTTACATCAGTAATTACCATCCTCTAACTTTTGAGTTGGCAACTGTGATACTAATGTAAAAGGCTCAGTTAACAACCAAAATAAAAAAACAATGCAAACCTCTGAATGGAATGTGTGCCTCATTCAACATGGATGAAATTTTAACTTGAAACGATGTGGCAAACACTTGATTGGTTAATTTATTTTTTTTTTTTTCATAAAGGTTACAAGCACAATTGGAAGCAACAATAACAACAACAACAGCAGTTAAGTAATAAGAAAAAAAATAAGCCCTTAGTTTCACAAGGAATGGAATGTTCAGGACAAAGTTCCAAACATTATTGCTCAATGAAAAGATAAACAAGCCTGCACACAGGATCTAACAATTTAAGTAATGATTTGATTGAAAAAAAAATAACAAATATTTAGAATCAACTTGTCATTGTGTTTTATAAAATTAAGTAAAACTATCAGCACCGACGAGGGAAAATGTAGCAAAAATAATTTTTTTTTTTTAAAAGCCTTTGACGGCTTAGTAGGGTCAGTGAAGAACAGAATTCATAGGTCATGGCTAAAGCTTATTGAGGGAATGTGTGACTATCACATTGCTCAGCTGCCTTTACTTCCCTAACTAATGTCAGGTATCCATTTTATGCAAGGAACAGGGATCTGAATGGGTTTGAACCAGGGACATTCAGATCAACAGTCCAGTGCAACAGTTCTCAATTGGGGTACACATACCAAGGTCGCCAGTTTGCTGCGTGACTCATCACCAAAACATGTGCCCAAGTGTAGCATTATTAAAAGGTAAGCACATTCCATTATGAAAATAAAGAATTTTTTTTTCGCGAACTTGCGCGTGAGGGATACCCGCAGATATACTTTCATACCCTTTGGGGTACAGTTACAACTGCTTGCCTAGTGCACTACTTAGCATGATCATCCAAAATGTGACTTTTCAAAAAAATACTACTAAACAAACAGTTTAGGCCAAACAACAGAAGCCCACTTTGCAGCAACAATATTAATATATCTTAGAGAACTTTCAATTTAATTGCAATTACTGCCATGAATAAAGTTTACGTTAATTTTAAAGAAAACAAAAAACCAGTATTACCACCATTTGAAAACAACTAACAGAAGATAAAAATGTTTGTCATTTACATAAATATCATGAGGTAGTCAACCTTTTTACAAATTATCCACTTTAACAGATAATGGCTACCATTAAAACCATTTTAAAGAAAAACAATTCCATAAAAGATCACCCAATGAAATTAAAAGCTTGTGTGTTAAAAAATTGTGATATTTAACATGGCAACCTTGGAAACAAAGACTAGCATTATAAAATCTTATCTTTAAGTTAAGTAAGATATAGAAAAAAATTATCTATCAAGCTAGTATGGTATGGTACTGCAGTGATACATGTTGTACTGTTCAATAAAGCTACATTTTGTGCATGTACATAAACTTAGTATGTTTTCTTATATCTATTTAAGGAAGCCCTCATAACGACAAGTAAAAGTCCACAAAGACTGATAACCTTGGACATTCACAGATTTAACGCCGGTGGGTATTACATTTCCAAATGAAACAAAGATCTTACAGAACGTCAGACCAGTTTTTTTAGAGTCGCTTGATTGTGCGAGCAAGACCCCTGGTCAAGGGAAAGGTGGCACAGCAGAATCCTCCCATCAAAGGCTGTCCACCACTGACTATACTTGTGTAGTCGTCCAGGTCAGGGGAGTTTAGTGACTCTGAGTAGGCTCCACTCTCAGCGGACCCAGAGCTGTCAGACAACCGGAGCTTGGACAAGTCCACTGAGGATGGTTCAATGGTTGGGCCAAATTCATGTAAAAGGTGATTTAATAAAATAATAAAATATAACAGTATTTACAATTTTTTTTAAGTTCCATATTTAGGCTAAAAATCCACAATTTCTGTCTTTTTTTTTAAGAACAAAATTTAATTGTAACTTTAAAACAGATAAAGATCAAAGTGAATTTTCAAAAAAAAAAATTATAGATTTATAGTAAGAAATTAAGATAAGAATATATAAAACATGAAAAGTCTATGAAGCATCTAGAAGGAAATAACAGATTAGTTAAATTAAATTCAAGTCTAACTTTGGCAGCAACTTGGCTACATACATGTATTTGCTGATTGGTACAAAAAAACAACAACCAGAAGTACAAGAATTGGAGAGACTCACAAATCAGGATGCCAAGGATACTTCCTAGTATCTAAGAAGCTGCAAATGTACGGATTTACAACAATCGGCATATTTTACTGCCAGCAGAAATTTGCCCACTGCTGTTGTGGGATCACTTCTATGCAACTCGAGGTGCAACCACCAACAAACATGTTCCACTTTTCTCCTCAATGCCACACCAGCTATGAAGGATGTTGTTGAGCCACAAACACAAACAAAGTGACATTTGGATGAAGGAAAGTGAAAGTTGAGGCAACAACAGTTATTTCAGAGAAATAATGGTACAAAAGAGTGGGTGCAGCACAATTTCCAGCTGAACTCTACACTAAAGCTTCAGCAAAGGCATTAATCAAGGCAAACACACATCTAGACAAACACACAAACTGCATACAATGCAAGACTGAATAATTAGTAGTGAAATCCAGATCCTTTTATGTCTGTCTTCCTTTTTATCAATTTTCAATAACCGTTCTTTGGTCAGACATGCTTAAAGTAAAATTGTTAATAAAAAAAACTGATGTAGTTATTATTACTCAGTGAAAATGCAATATATAAAGTTTCAACTAATTAAAATTATTTGGATATTAAAAAAAAAAATATAAGAAGTATATCACACACACACTTTTAAAAATTTCTGACAGCTAAAAAAATTCAAAATCTTTTAAAATTGCTGAAAAATAAAAACGTGCTATTTCTTAAAATTCTGACGTTTATTCAACATTGCATTAAAAAAAATCTGGATTGCACTATTAAAAAAAAAAATTGTAATATGCACAAACCTATTCCACAAATAATGCCTTGTTATAAGACAAATCAACCAGTTCATGCATTTGGGCACGTTTAATTATTTATGTTTTTAGAAAAAAAAAAAAGTCAATAAGAAAAATGTTTGGGCTTTTTCCTACCTTTCCCGTCACTGAGATTCTTTTTGGCCCCTTCTATTTTGTCTAGAATGTAAACAGAATTATCTCCCTTAGGACAGCACAAAAACCATCACACAAATAAAGATAAAAAAAACCCAAACTATTCACCATGAACAACATTTAGCACAGTCCACATCAATGAGTTTAAGGAGCATTCAAAAGTCAATTCTTATACATAAACGTAAAAAATGGAAAAAAAAAAACAAAAAAAAAAACAAAACAACACTGGGACAGTATTTTCTGGCAAGTCAAGGTAACATCCATTTTGTTTTGTCTGTATTGTACTGAAAAATGTAAAGCATTAGAACTGCTTTCTAGGAAAAAATGTATGGAAAAATGAAATATAGGTTTAAAAGAAGTTAAGATAATAAAACAAAATAAAAAAAAAAATAGTCAAAAATTAAAGAAAAGTTTCAATACTTAATTATGTTTCGTAAAAACCCAATTACTTTTTTTTTTTTTATTTACTAAGTGTTAACAAGCTTAACACCTTTTCAGGTCTAAATGGTTATTTTTTTTTTTTTTCCAGAAATGAAACGGGTGATAAACCAGTAGGGTATAAGAAGGTTAATAAAAAACATGAAATAAAAACAGAGTAACCACCATCAAAATAACAAAACAAAACTTTCACTATGACAAGAACACAATACGAGCAGCCAAAGTAAGCCTTCATAAAGCTAACAGGTGTTGAGAATAAAGGAGGGGTATGCATGTTTTATTATTTATAAGAATTGTGTTTTTTTCTTACAAGACAGGTAAGCTAGTGGATAGATTGAAGTTTGGGAAAAGAATAAATGCCGTGGCTATAGGTTTCGTTATAGCATCATATGGTTTGTTAAATAAAACATATTTTAAGTGCTCACAAATAAATAATTAACTAATGACTTTTATTTTGTTGTTCTTTTTTAATTATTACGAAGTGTAATGCTGTAATATATTAAAAGCATAAGTCTGTTTATCTCTCAATTAGATTCTGTGTTTGTGAAATTAGATTAAAAGCTTTAGTCTGTAATGCACAAAAAAAAAAAAAAAAAAAAAAGAAAAGAAGATTAAAAGCCTAAGTTTGTGTACTGCAAAATAAGATTAAGGCATAAGTATTTAAAGCTAGGACTCAAGATTAAGTTTACATCTATTTCTAAGAGAAATGGCCCAGCATGATTTATAATGTTGAGGTATTAAGAAGTCAGCTATGGGGTGCAGATATAAAGACTCACATGAATTCACAGTGTGACGAGTCTTGACGCTGTTGCAGTATGCCTCTATCACTTGAAGTATGAAAGCGTCTTCATTATACACTTTTGGATCATCTGAAAAATGGAAAAAGTTGTATAAACATTTTTTTTATGACCTAAAGGCAAATAATAAAAACATAAAAACCCTAAAATTTTTAAAAACTGTGGCACATTTTATTTTTTATCTAATTTTCCTTTGAAAAAAAAAGGAAAAAAAAACTCAAAGTCTGCATTACATAAAATGTAGAATTACAGTGCGTCATTAAGAATATTTATAAAATTAGAAAACCTTGATTAAAAAAGAAATTTAATTTAAACGTTCAAACAAAGAATTAGTCAATGTAGAGCAGTAAGTAACATGCTCTTAGTACAAGCTGACTGGGAACATTTTTATATTACCGTTTTTAACTAAACACCCAGAGGTTGTTAATATAATGAAGTGCAAAATTAAATAATTAACAAATCTGTTTCAAAAGATTTGTAATTATCATCATTTAAAATTGAATCCATGTATAATAAATTTCATCTTCATATGTGAAAAAAATCCAAATGTTACTCTCATTAATCAGTTAAATTTATTTTTAAAAAAAATAAACATGTTCTTTGATTGTATATTGCAATCCTACATGTGTCAAAATTATTTGTCACTGAATCTACCATGCTGAGTGCTTATGTCTTGATTTCACCTAGAAACATTCTTTATAAAATTCTGGCAAAATAAAATTACTTACATTTTTTTTAAAAAATCTAACTTTTATGAACTATTTATGGTGAGGAAACAAATTGATGTAAATAAAACCACACAGATGGGGATGAAAAAGATGGGTGGATGGGTGAAGGAAGAAAAAGTCAAGGAATGGATAGAACAAAAGTTTGATGTAAAGGGAAAAAATACAAAACAAATATCTTTTAAAAAAACAAACAAAAAAACATTTACATGCCATAAAGAAAAAATTAAAACTTTTCCAAAATTCATTTCATAGTGAAAACAGAAAAAGGTGTTCTATGTAGGTGTCTTGCAGGGTTGTTAACAATACTCTTAAATTGTATCGTCAATACCGATACCAATACTTCATGAAAATAGTATCGCCAATACCAATACAAATACTCAACTAAAAATGTATTGCCAAAATCGATACCGATACAATACCGATACTTTTGAGAACAACAAAGTATTTTTATTTAAAATATAATGAGTGCAAGTTTTTCAAAAAAAAAAAATGAAAACAATAAAATACAATGTCAAAGCACAAATTTAATGCTAATCACTTTAGTACTTGACGGATGGCCAAGTGGTGTAGATACTAGACTGTCGACTTCAGAGTCATGGGTTCGATCCTCGGTGAGAACAATGGGAATTTTTCCACAAGTTCACCCAGTTTTAAATAGGTACCCGACTTTAAGCTGGGGAAGTAAAGGCGGCTGGGCGTTGTGCTAACTACACAATCCCTTCATATGCCGAGGTTATAGAAACAGATGAATCCCTGATGGCCCGTCAGGGCTAAGGGAACTTTTCTTTACTATTTCACCATTTGGCAGCACGTCAGAAGACCATCATTTTAAAACAATCCTTGCTTAGCCTCGAACGTAATGGCATAAAAAGACGCGCACCTAATGAAAACAGGCGCTCAACACAGCACTAGCCGATCAACTCATCAATATAGTTTCTTAATGCTTGGGTAGGGTGCTAATGACAGCATTTCTGATGAGTTATCTTCAAGATATCTGTCTACTTCAGCAGAACTTTACTATTAAGCCGGTTTTGCCGCGTGCAGTACAACTGCACAGATGACTGTATTGAAGCTGCATCACTCTGTCGAGTAGCCCAAGTGGAGTGGAAACTGTACTCAGTGCACTGCAAGAACGCTTTAAGTTTTGTTCAACTTCAGCCTTGTGTTCCAAGTTGACTTGGTGTTAATAGTGGTAGGGTTGATGGTTATCATTACAAGCAGTGATTGAATTTATGAAGATTACTTTTAAAATAATCTATTAAAATCGCTATTGTTATTCTACAATTAGCTAATAGTGGCAACAGAAAAGTATTGGTATCGAGTATCGAAAATGTTTCGTTTAAAATGTATCGGCGATACATAAATCAATACTTGATACAAAAAGGATCGGCAATACAGCAACCAATACTGAAAAAGTATCGGCGATACTGTATTGGCCGATACCGATACTTCGATACTAACAACCCTGGTGTTTTGTGAAATGGGACGGTTTATTATAATTGTAGCATAGATTAAATTTTATGTCTAATAGTAATTAAGTACTATTACACGTCTTTCATCTTTCAAGTAACAGACAGCAACTAACCCATTTACTTTAAAAATTATAATAAAAAAAGATTGATGGAGTAAGACTGCAGCAACATAGCCATGACAGTGGTAAGAGCTACTATGAATGGGAACTAGACATGACAAACCAGTAAACCAGTGAAAATGTGGTGCTGGATCCTAGTGAGAGGTTTAAATTGGTTGTCTGTGTATAATAATGTGTTATCATTGTGATGGAAAATGTCATCTTAAAAAGAAAGTAAGCATAAAATTTTTAAAAAAAAAAAAGAAAAAAAAAATTTATTTTTTTTGTACTGAAATAAAAAAATAAAGTGCTCAACAAAACAAACCCAACGAAAAAGTTTAAAAAAATTAAATAATTGTGAAGACGAGCCATAACAGACAAAAAGGAACAATTAAAAAAAAAAAAATGCACACTACTACAGAACGGATGCAACTAACTTTTACTGTGCCAGTCAGTATCCTCCCCTGAATATGTACGCACTAAAAAAATCAAATTGTCACATTTCAATGAATAAATTGAATGACATTTGCAGGTGTTAAAAGACTTAATCTTCTTTAAATATGCATACATTTATTTTTTATTTTACGAACAGTTCAGATTTTAAAAAAATACTTTGATGCATATGATTTCATGTTTAGATGATTTTTAAACAAGAGGTAAATTTTGATCATAAACAGCTTAAAAGCAAGTTGGTTCACCAGAGATAATTAAAATTATCAGGCTTGGCAGCTATGATCACAATTAGTTTGGTCAATGGTTCTTCAAATATCTATCAACCAGTAACTGCTGCATAGCAAATTTATATCAATTATCACTCAAAAAGTGAGTTCTATACTTTATCATTATTTATCATAATTTCAAATCTGTTTTGCTTTTAACTTACATATGCATTAAAAAAAATTACAAGAATAACTGCATTTGGTTTTGTTTTAGCAAAATGAAAAATTATCAGAAATCAACGCAAAAAAATTAAATTTAGTAATTGTCTTTCAGAATTTACTGCCCCTTTTAATTGAACAATCTGCCCTCGTTTATAAGACTATAAGAAATTTCCATGATATAATTTTTCTTTCTTTTTTCAAATGGCTTGTAAAAATAGGCCGCTTTTTTTTAAAACAGGGGTGCATAACCTGTAGCTGTAAAACCCATTGTGGCCATAGGTGAGGTAAATGGGGACCATGAAACAAACTTTTCAAAAATAAGTATACTACAGTGAAATATCGTTATAACGAACGTCAGTGTAACGAATTATTCAGTACAGCGAATTTTTTTTTTGTCCCTTCCCCTTCACTTATATAACATCTGTTAAAAAGTGTCATTGTAACGAATTTCGTATTTTCAGTATTGCGAAAAAAATAGCCGTTTTGCAGATACATGTATATAGGTAAAAAAAACAATCTGGCAGCCACCCTTACTAAAGTACTGTTCAATGCTGCTGTCAGGTGTGTGTGAAGTCACTGTAAGGATGAGATGAAATCTCTTAGATCCTATAAACCACTAATGGGACAGTTTTTATGGTGCCCTTCTTTCATCCCCACCATAGCCGATAGTGCAATGGTCATGGAGGCACTATGGGAGACATAGCGGGGACTTTCAGGTGTTTGAGAAGGTTGTGCACCCCTGGTCTACAGTAACCTTGATCTGGGCACTGACCATCCCCAGAATTAATTTATAAATTTGAATAAATAGGAAAGGTAACACATGCCTTGGTTTACTGCTTTTACTAGCAGTCTTTGGTGTTTAATTTCTCTTATACATCATACTAAAATTAGCCCAACGTGGATTATGATCTGACATTTATTTTGAACTAGGGACCCATAACACTCTAGCTAGTATTTATCATTTAAAGCAATATTCCTTTAGGAATGGACTTGAATATCAATTAACACAATAAAATACAATTTGAAATAAAATTGGCCAGACAAGCTTTTTTTAGGACATGAAAAAAAAATTTAAAATTTTCAATCTAAATGTTATTTCTTATGTTTGACCTTATTTTCGTATGATGGGCTATTTTCTAAATCCATTATATTTAATGATTCAATCAATCTAAAAAGACCAAAAAGAATATACTACTAATCAATCCAATATGAGATAACATACTAGGATATTCAACAGTAAAATTATCGATCATTTAACTAGAGCTCATTAATTAAAGGGCATATTTCACATTTTTAAAAATAATTTTCAGGTTTGACATGCATCAATGGACTGACTATAAAAAAAAAAGACTTGGCGCACAAGGCCGTACCCAGGATTTTGTTTGGGGGGGGGGGGGGGTTGCGGAGAGTTTTATATAAGAAAAAATTGAAACGCAATGATAAAGAAGTATATTTTGTAATAAAATTTGATTTTTAGAATTAATTTGGACTGCAGCCCCCCCCCCCACCCCCGGGTACGGCCTTGTTGGCGCCAATCTAACTCAAAGACATATCTCGTACGTTTGCCAAAAAAAAAAAAAAAGCAACTACATGTACAATTTAAAAAAAACTAGCTAATAACGAGCTTGTTTTTTTTTCCTCTGTTTTTTTGTATGAAAGAATAAACAGTCGAAAGTGTAAACTGACATACACCATGATCGTAAATGTTATAAATTCAATTGTTTAAACAGCATGAAAAAAAAAAATGACCAAGCTGGAAAGATAACTTCATAGAATTAAAAAAAATTTAATCAGTTTACATTCAATACAAATGCATTTTTTTTGGTATCAAAGGAAATAATTAAAGAAAACTGACAAAAAGTTAAAAGTCCAGTGAGTTGTTAAAAATCTTAAAAATGTGTCTCACACACAATACAATTAAAAATAATTCAAAAGGGGGTGGTTTGATTGTGGAATGCATTGACTGTACTTATTACAGGCTTTTTCTGATAAGCTGTGAAAACTAAAGAAACTAGCACAAAAGATTTTTCCTTCAACTCTGCTAAAAATAAATACATGTAGTTAGCTTTTGTTATGGGCTACCGGAGAGAAAAAAAACAATTTCTGTTATAAGGATTAAAAAGTAATGAACCCACTTTCCAATGAAAGTAATAAACTTTTTATTGATTAACTATACTTAAAGTAAGTCACAGAGGGAAGAGAAATACATTTGTATGATTAAAAAAATCCCATCATTTACCTGGCTTTCTCTTATTTGTGGTCTTGCGTGCGGCTCTGGGAGACTTAAGAACTTCATCACGGCACATTAAAGTTGGTCTTGTCGGAGGTGAAGGTCGCAGGCAGGTGAGACTCCAGACGCTGGAAGCTTTGGTGGCTAATGGGAAGTGAGGTGGGGGAGCTTTAGGTGGGTTGTTTGAGATCTGGGCAGTCTTGGCTGACACAACAGTGCTGACGCTAGGCTGTAAACTGGAGATCTGAGGGAGAAAAGTTTTGATACATCTTACTGCGTAAAAAATAAAATATGGCAACTCACAGAAAAACTAAAATGTATTATGAGCTTGAGAATTTTGTACAATTATTAAAAGGGTAAATTTTATTTACAATCTTAAAACTAATACGAGAGAAACATTTTTTTGCACTGAAAGGGATGTGAATCTATGGTGTAAGTGCATTTCATCACTAAAAATCTCCCTAAAAAAAAAATTACTAAGAAATATAATATTAATCTAAATATTGTGTAGATCTTTATTACAATCCATATTATGTTTCCTTGAAACCTACTGGAGAAATACAATTTTAAGACTACTCTCACCATATGTACTTGTAGAGACTGAGGTTTAGAGGAAGAGCTAGGGCTGATGGTCTGAGCCAGCTGTTGATTGAGAATGTCCAACCAGGCAGTGACTTCGCTTTTGGTACCGCAGAGAACTGTGATTTTCTCTATCATCGGACCTGTTAATGAAATATACATTTAATAAAGAAACACTTTTGATTTTTTTTATTTATTAGGCTCAATATGATTGGAATTTTGTAAAGATTTAAATTATTTAACTTTCAGAAAAAAAAATTGAGTATAAAAATTAACCTGAGATCTCAAAAGCATTCTGGTAAGCCTCCACATTTTCGCAAGCGTTGCTGTTCAATCCACTTAAAGGAATTTTGCCCTGCAGAGTTGATTTTGTTTAAATGTTAAGTTAGACGGGTCATGAAAAGACTGAATTCTGAATGATATTCTAGAGTTTTCTGAGTACCACTGACCTCATACTGATAGCTGCTGAGACGTGGTGTCATTGACAACATGACTAGGCATGAAGGAAACAGGACAAATATTCTTTCAAACCTTTCACCAGTCTGAGTGACCATTTTCACTTGAGATAAATGAACAACTTCTCCGAGCTTTGCAATCTCCTGAGGCGTAAAAAAACGAAATGTAATTAACAAGTGAACATTTTCAACTGACAGAGATATCTTGTTAAATTCTTAAAACTATAAGAGCTAAAGAAATAACTGTCAATTTTTGAGCTGCTTAGACAATGGCCGAAAATCTCACAGAAATATTCTATCAATGTTTTGGTATAAATAAAAAAAAAAGAGACTTACATCCCCTTCCCATCCTTGGATTGTACTCGTGATTATTTCATGCTCCATTTCTTTTAACCTTCTGATTTCCACGCAGGAGTTCTGAAACATGTCATAAGCTATTTATCTTTAAGAGTTGACAACAAAATTTCAAAAAGTTTCAAAAAATTTTTAAATACATTAATAAGAAATTAAAAGAAAAAAAATTCACTTTAAAATGTAGTATTATAAAGAATTAATTTTCACTGTGAACATTAAAATTTACATTGATAGTTCTATACACCGCTTGGGCTCTCTGCGTATCTCCTCTGTCTGGGTGACTCTCCTAAAGGAATGAAAAAAAAAAGAGATCAGGAAATCAGATTTGGTATAAAAAAATTATTACAAAATAAATAATTGTACACATGTACAATAAAACTTAAAAACAAAACTGCAGCGTTGGTAAATGTCGTGACTTAGCGCATATTTGCTACTTCATATAAAAAGTTTCAAATGTATTGCCTTTTTCTTGTTTATGATACGTATTATTTTACACATACTTACTATCACATTAAATGTTATATAGAAGAATATAATTTGAAAATAATTTTTAAAATATTAAAACCCTTCTTTTCAAAATGATAAAAAAATGCAAAAAGAAAGTCCTACAATCATGCAACAATGAAGTAATTAAGTTATGAAATTTACAAGAATAAAAATGACAAAAATATTAACTGCTATTTAATATTTGAATTATATGCTGTAACAATTTAGATTTCTAAAATAATCTGTCAGCAAGGTACAAGTATCATGAGTAAGCAAGAAGTATGATGTACAGATATACATGCAGATGTAAAAAAAAAAAAAAAAAAGATATGGATTTCCACCACTAAACCGTCACTACATTTTGTGTAGCACTGACCTCAACATGCCTCTCAAGTTCCTTCAGAAGACTTGGATATTTTTCTAACCTTGTGAAAGGTTTGGATAAAATGGTAATGAGAGTCTGGGCCCCTGGGGCTGGTGCACCCTGGGATTCTACAAATTTACTTAGCTCTTCCCTGAAAGATAAACAACAAGAAATCATTATTAGTAGAATCTATTTATTTAAACACTTTATGAAAGCATGGATCAATCTAATTCAATTTAAAAAAAAATTAAACTTTTCAGAATTAAAAAAAAACAAACTATAAATTATAAAAAAATAAAATAAGCTTTGGTGAATTGGTGTAGAATGATAACTTGTCTTTTAGGAGAAGGAACAATAATGAACATTTTTTTTTAATATGGGCAAAACTATGTAAGAAAAAAAATGAATAAAAAATATTTAGAAAAAAAAAGCTAGGAAAAAAAAAATGAATACTTAAATATAAATTAGGAAAAACCTTTTTTTCTGCAAAATTGAGACAGCTTTGGGATGGTTAGCACAGTAAGATAAATAGAGTTCTTTTATGTCCTGAGCAAACTGCATGAATATACCACCAATTCTTCTCTGGTATGGAGGCAACCTGAAAAAAACCCCAAACAGCACAACTCTGTTTAAAGCACTAAAGAATGTTTTCAAAGATTAAACAAAAATACCACTGCACTCAGAATGTGACTATAAATAGCATATGATGGGTAAATAATTGAGATATTTTTCATTTCCTATTCCTCATCAGCTAGTAAATGTTAAGGTGATCTTGCTAGAACAATTGATCTTCAGTGTTTCACCACCAACCTTAAAAATAAAAACTGTTTAACTTTAAAAAAAAAAAAAAAAAATTTATTAAATCCAGCCAATGAAGAAAAAATGCTATTTAAGTCTATATACAAAATAGCGGTCTGGGTTCTGCGCTATCTCAAAAGTAGAAATCAAGAATTCAAAATGGTGCCTTGCCGGCGTAGCAATATGATAAATGTTTTTTTAAAAATCTACAGTTTTGAATAGTTTAAGGGGTTTTCAAAGATGAAACCTAAAGGCCAAAATGTGAAAATAATTCCATTTAAATATTTTTTTTTTTAATTTCTACAACATACTGCATCTTTAAATTGTAATACATGTATAATCATTAAGAAATCGGATCTGTCCGAAACCAAAAATAACCAGCCTGGTGATCAAACCTAAGGGAATATAACTCTGTGCAAAGGTTTTGCAGGGTACAGCTAGTAAATAATTTTTGTTTCGAAAGGAAGTTTCAATGCTAGCCTCTTTTAGTAAAACAAAAAAAATAAAAAAAAATTCAATACAACAGGAATGGTATGAGTGTGTGGAATATCAAGAAACATTTTTTATGGAGCCTTGTACACATCAAACTATAATATATACACACAGCTCAAATACATTGTCCTATAATAAACAAATGAAGTATTTAGAAAAAACAACCACCAACTTTTCACATTCTTCCAAAGCTGCTAGAAAAGACTGCTGACATGCTATGATCTCCTCCAGGTTCCCTATTAGGAGAGTGTACTCCGGAGGGGTTAGTCTAAAAATAAAATAGAATAGAACAAGTTTTAAAACATTCACAGGCAAGGTGGTCAAATTTCAATACAAAATTTACAAACTTCCATTCACTCAATCACTACAGACACCTTACTCATGACCAGCTGGTGATGGATAGAAAACAGAAATCTTCAATCATTGTATTAATATGGGTGGAGAATTTGTTTTCAGCTGGACTTATGAAGATCACTAGCAGTCAGAGTGTAAATGAATTTTTAAAAATAAATATTAACACTAGTAATATATTGTGATGGCAAGACAGACTCACAAACATATATATATATATATTATAAGTCTGGAGTTCTATAGTCTTTGTAAATTTATAATTAAAAAAAAAAACGTCTTGCATTCCACACCAGTCTGGTTTAATGTATGCTCATTATAGTGAACGGAATAAGGTTTATCATGAGTGCATTTATTATGAGAGCATGTTAAAATTTTGAATCTTAAATGACAGCAACATTTTAATTTCAGAATGACGGCAAAGCAAAGACATAGTGTTCTCAACCCGTAGTCAGCATACAGGAAATGTATAGCAGGGGTGAGCAGCGACATATAATTTTCATTGAAAAACAACCAAGAGTTTGAAGAAGATTGCCAGTTTACTGCATGACTCATCGCCTAACCCCATGTCCAAGTATCACATTATAAAGGTAAGCACATTCCATTATGAAACTAAGTACATATCTTCACCAACTTATGTGTGAGGACTACCCGCGCCCATACTTTTGCAACCTTTGGGATGGTGTTGCAAAAAAAGGTTGAGAACAGCTGATATACATCTTTTTAAATGATATACATTTATAGTTCTTTCTAATTAAAATAAGAATTATGAGTTTTAGGTAATTAAATGTACAGTTTTGATAGATAAATCAGGGAAACGGTTGCTTTTTTTTTATTTGGGTGGGAATATCAATTTACTACCGCTGATACATGTATTCGATGCAGATATAAATATACTTTAACATTTCATCCCCTTCATGTATCACATCTCAAATCTGGGTACATAAGACGGCAATGGTACACATAAGTTATAATGAATAACAGAGAAGTAAACAAATGCTATTTACATATTGGTTGCCTCTATAGGCTTAATGTACGATTGGAGAACTTTGATCATTTCTGTCACATGGGTTTTCTCTGTTTCTATGACATTTTTTAACACCTGCAGAAAAAAAAAAAATTATTCAGGTGATGTTTTGAAATAAATAAATTAATAAAACAGGACTTAAAAATGTATGAAAAATGCGGAGAGAATTTTTAAATGTTATTCTTTAGATGAATTGAAAAATATCTAAGTATAATTTCATAGCGGGGCAGGTGGTTGTGCGGTGATCCCTTTGTATGCCGAGGTTACTGAAACAGATGAGACCTGAGATCTGCCCCGATGAGACCTTAGGGGCTTAAGGGAACTTTAGTTTTTTTTTTTTTTTTTTTATAATTTCATAGCACAGGTATCTAGCCTTCAGTATGTGTGTAATAGACTTACCATTAATAATTTAAGTGCTGAGCTATATATACTGTGATTTGTTCTAATCATAATGGTATTTTTTTTTTTTTTTTTTTTTTTTTTTTTTGCGTTTTAACTAAGTAATTCTTTTTAATGCAGATAAGAGGAGCATTTGTTGATATTTAAAGATATATACACTTGAGAAATGCATAAAAAGTATGTAACCATGAATTAAGTTCCATGCATATAAAGTAAATCTTGACGATGGAAAATTAATCATGCACCATTAACCATTACTTAGTTTTTCAACCAATGTAACAGTAATCCATATAACTCAATTTGATTTATAGGGCGGCTGATTTATCGTTTTTAATGCGATGAAGAGGAGCCAGTGATCGTTTAAACTGCCAGGGTGAAAGAAATTTGCAGGCATTAAAGACTTCACTGTGAACCATTATCTTAAAATACTCGTTAACAGGGCGATAAACCTGATGGATGATCATGCAACGACCCACTTCAGAGAAATTCTCAACAATGACTAAATGACTAATTTCCTTTGATATTTTCTTGATGCAAAAAAGATTCCCAGTCTGCTGCAAAGTAGCACCAAGAAATTTCTATGATCTATTGATTGAGAGCAGCAAAGAAAGGGGCCATGATCATTTTCTTGGTAAGGAAGAGATGTACTATTTTATTTCAAATTTGATGTGTTCTTTGCTCTATGTTAGCTAAACGACCAATGTTAATAAAAAAGGATTCTTTCATCTCGATAATGGTTAGTCTTTATTGCATTGATTTTCATGTTTCGGTTATGATGTTGCTATTAAATGAAATAATCAATGAGTACTACTGATTAAAGTGAGTGAAATAATAATATGCCAAATGAGCAGCGTCTTGATTCAAATTAGAGTTAAGAGTGAATTGGAGTAACAGATGAGGTGCTGGACACTTACTACATTGTGGTACAGCTGCATACTTTCTCTCTTGTAAATGGGCACATCCCCAGTCTTGTTGTTTTTGTAGCTCAGCTCTGGTGGAGAGTTAAGAATACATCTTTATAAGTAACAAAACTTAAAGTGGTAATCAGCTCTGGTGGAGAGTTAAGAATACATCTTTATAAGTAACAAAACTTAAAGTGGTAAGTCAAGCAGTAAAATAAAGTATAAAGTTGATTTAAGAAACCTATCAAAAAAAAAGTTTCCACACCCAATATGGGAGCATCATATGGCCATCATTTTTACTTAAAACTAGTTAACCACAGTTTAGTTTACACTATGAGAATATTGATGTTACGCAATATTTTTCAAAATAAAATACAGAAATCTGTAAACAAATAGTTTTTATGTGAGATGATTTAGTTAATTTTGCTAGATTAAACCATTTAATAATACAAAGAAACTATGAATTGACAGATTTAATTATGATATATAACCTGCTTTGATTTCCTTTACATAGTTACTTGGAAACCAGCCAGTTCTTCCATTAAGTGTTCCTTCCCACCATCCTTCATCCCAACTTTGCGTTACTGTAATGACGTCTCCTTTTTTAAAACACAGCTGAAAATTTTTCTTAAAAATTATTCTACAAAAAAATAGAAAAAAATTAGTTTAAGATTTAGAGTTATGCTTCTTTTATTAAAATTACACTGAGAAGCAGACATTTTCCAATACTTGTGTGAGTTATGTTTATCAAGAATAAAAGTCTATTAGTTAAAAAAAAAACAACAACCGAACAACTGAATTCATTTACTACTGGGGAGAATAAAGATGCCTAAATAGTTACACCCACAATTCCTAACTTTAACAGTACGATACCAAAGCGATAAAATGCGTAATGAAAATCCACCCATAAACCTTTGCCGGTTTTTATTGTATTTTTGTGCATTTACTGTTCAGCTACAGAAATCTCAGTAACTATTTTTAAATTGGCATTTCACGAGATTTTAAAACAAAACGATGAGCATCAGATGTTTCTATGTTTAATAGAATGTTTGTCATAGGATGTTGATGGTATCTGATTTTTTAAGGCTGTATTTGATCATTTGATCACTTTTAAAATCTTGAAATGGATTTAAAATCTAATTTCTTAATTTCAGTGTTCCAAATTTGCATATGGAATATTCTCTGATAATGAAAATGATAAAAATGTTAATATATCAATTAGAAAATATGATAAATGAACAGAGTAATGACAGTAGAAATGACAGCAATGTATGGACTGACACCGAGAAGTCAAGTTACTGATGGGATGAAAATTTGTACAGATGCATAACAGGTTGCTAACAATTTATCAAATGAAAGCAGCCCTTTGGAATACTTCAGGTTGTTTTTTAACAATAGAAAATAATATAATACAAAAAAAAAAGTATGCCAACCCTTAGAATGTAAAAAATGCTAAGGGGAGGGGAGGGGAGGGGAGGGGGGGGTCTCCCCTGACTGCCACTGAAAGCCAATGTGTTCAAAGTACATTTATCTATCAGGTTTTGAAATGTACTGAATGTGCTAAGCTGTGGAGATTATTGTTTTTCCAAGAATGGATACAATTTCTGGACAAAGGAATTGGAAAAGTGGTACACTGGCTCATTTTCTTTTTTTTCCTTAAGTCAGCTAAATCCATACATTTCTTGAAAGCTTGTCAGTTTCTTTAATTTAAAAAAAAAAAATATTTTAGTAATTGCCTAATAAAGATTGGTATTTAAAATATTTTTTTAAAAAAAGTGCATGTTAACAATTAAGAATTCATCCCTTCGCTTAATACCTGGGAATATAAGCTTCCTGTTAAAGTGTTAGTAGCGAATGGGTTAAGTCTAATTTCCTTTCCAATTACTTATTACAGGAATAAATTAGAACACTACCTCATCATTGTTAGCGCCTTTAAAGCTATGGATAGCTTTCACATGTTTAGGCTGCTGTCCCCCTGATTCAGCCATAGTTTTCAGCCCCTGAGAATGAGGGAACTTCGTTTGAGGCCGTGGTGTCGCTGGCACTTCCAGCTTAAAAATATTCATAAAAATTGAAATTTTAAGTATGCAATTACAAAAAAAAATAGCAACAAGTTAAAATGCTCAGGTAAGACTTCACTTACTTCTAAAAGATTTTCTATTGGCTCATAATCATGTTCTGGACTCTCACTCTTGCACCTTCCACCATTAGCCAGATGCTTGCTTGCGCAAGAGGATCCTCTGTGCTGTACTCTGATGGGTGACTGACTCTCAGACCTCTGTTGGTGACTGGGCGCCTGCTTGGCTGACCTAGGCTGTCTGTCTGGGGACTGACACTTTTCTGCTCTATGCTGGTGGTCAGTGCCAGTATTAGAAGGTGTGCAGCTGACCTTCAAAGGATGACCTTCAGAGTGACCAGATAAAGGACCTCGCTCTGAGCTGGCAGATGCAGTGAACTTTGAGTTAGGGGAAAGCTCTCCCCTTGGACTGGCTGAACGAAGTTCAGAAATGAGCACTGACAAATCTGGAACTGGGTGCTGCCTGGAAGGAGTGGACTCTGACTCCTGTTTGACAGGGTCCTCAAGTCTATGATCACCGACCTGCTTGTGTGTTCTGGTGGAGCTGCTAGCTTTACTAGCTGGCTCTGGTAATGTCTGAATGTGCAGGGGTGGGTCACTTGCCTGGCTGGACGGTGGCCACCTGGTTTTAATGTTTAGCTTGGCTGGAACAGTTTTACTTATAACAGAGTACACATTATCTTTTGTGACTTCATGTGTGTTTGATAAAACTGGTGATTCAGGTGGAGGTAAAGGAGAGGTAGAGAGAGGACTGGGACAAGGATACGTCGGCTTGTTTGTTTTTGTCGGGGAACGATGCTGTGGCACTGGGGATTCTGGTATTTTGGGAATATTACTTGGCTCTTGGTAGTCGTGGTGGTCAGCTGCGTTCCAGGCTTGAGCACGACCCAATGATGCTGCAAGGGAATGGGCACTGGAGCCTACCTGGTGAAATGTGTTGTCTACGTTGCTGTCGTCGTGTAAGGATCACAGCGGAATTCTGCACTCAGTCGATCTGGTGACTGCGGCCTCAAAGATGAGTAGACAAACTGCTGTTGCGCATGACGTGGAGAGGATGATGATGTCAAGAAGGGCGGTGCCTTAACGTGACCTGTAAGTGAATGAGGGGAAAAAGAAAAACCTGGTGAGAAATTGGATGGGCATGAGGAAGCTAACTTTATTAAAGGTGAAGACGTAGACCCACCACCAGGGTCTTTGTGCACAGCCACCACATCACTGCGTGGGTGCTGGTAGTGACTGTAGCAGCCACTGTCGTTGTCAGCGCTATCACTAATGCCACTGATGTCACTGTAGTCACTGTAATCTCCAAAGTCACTTGACCTGGTCTTGTCTGAGCCAATGTAATCATAAGCATTCTCCTCCAGCAAGGGGAATGGGACAGTTTTATCACCAACATCTTCATCACTTGCCAGCTTCTGCTGACAGCTCAGCCCCTTCTCGCCGCTGCCGTGGCGACTCCGGGATGTACTGGACCATGGTGTGTCCGGGTAGCCCCCACCATCGGTGTGCTGACCAAAAGTGTTCCCCCTCTGGGCATTGCCAACGAGCTCATTGGTGTGGTTGTCCAGTGGAGGAGCATCCAAAGAGGCAATGAAGTCATTGATCTCATTAACAATATCCAAGTACTCGGTAGGATAGTCACTGCTTGACTTGTCCATGTTACTGGCTTTCTTACCAGAGTTCATTCTAAAGTTAACATTGACTATGGAGAGTCACAAATATAAATGTGACTTTTTTGTATTGAAAGTTCTACAGCACACTATCCAGGAACAGACATTAAGAAAATATGAGCCAATCAAGAATCAAGCAACGCTCAAACTATATCCAATAACATTTGATTGGGAGAAACACAACACAGAGTTAAATGTTGGCAAGACCAAGTATTAGACTAAACCGAGTATTAGACTAAACCGGAATGGACTTGATGCATCCCCTTGACAAAATGATCATAAGTGGTTACCAGGTTATTAAACTAGGTCTGAGGTTGTACAGAATAAAAAAAAAAGTTACAAACACACGATCTAGAGGTAGAAAACAAACACACGATCTAGAGGTAGAAAACAAACACACTCACACGATCTAGAGGTAGAAAACAAACACACGATCTAGAGGTAGTAAACAAACACACGATCTAGAGGTAGAAAACAAACACACGATCTAGAGGTAGAAAACAAACACACGATCTAGAGGTAGAAAACAAACACACGATCTAGAGGTAGAAAACAAACACACGATCTAGAGGTAGAAAACAAACACACGATCTAGAGGTAGAAAACAAACACACGATCTAGCGGTAGAAAACAAACACACGATCTAGCGGTAGAAAACAAACACACGATCTAGAGGTAGAAAACAAACACACGATCTAGAGGTAGAAAACAAACACATGATCTAGAGGTAGAAAACAAACACACGATCTAGAGGTAGAAAACAAACACACGATCTAGAGGTAGAAAACAAACACACGATCTAGAGGTAGAAAACAAACACACGATCAAGAGGTAGAAAACAAACACACGATCTAGAGGTAGAAAACAAACACTCACACGATCTAGAGGTAGAAAACAAACACACTCACACAATCTAGCGGTAGAAAACAAACACACGATCTAGAGGTAGAAAACAAACACACTCACACGATCTAGCGGTAGAAAACAAACACACGATCTAGAGGTAGAAAACAAACACACGATCTAGAGGTAGAAAACAAACACACTCACACGATCTAGAGGTAGAAAACAAACACACTCACACGATCTAGAGGTAGAAAACAAACACACGATCTAGAGGTAGAAAACAAACACACGATCTAGAGGTAGAAAACAAACACACGATCTAGAGGTAGAAAACAAACACACGATCTAGAGATAGAAAACAAACACACTCACACGATCTAGCGGTAGAAAACAAACACACTCACACGATATAGAGGTAGAAAACGAACACACTCACACGATCTAGAGGTAGAAAACGAACACATTCACACGATCTAGAGGTAAGAAAACAAACACACTCACACTGATCTAGAGGTAGAAAACAAACACACGATCTAGAGGGTAGAAAACAAACACACAATCTAAGAGGTAGAAAACAAACACACGATCTAAGAGGTAGAAAACAAACACACGATCTAAGAGGTAGAAAACAAACACACGATCTAGAGGTAGAAAACAAACACACTCACACGATCTAAGAGGCAGAAAACAAACACACGATCTAGAAGGCAGAAAACAAACACACGATATCTAAGAGGTGAGAAAACAAACACACTCACACGATCTAGAGGAGAAAACAAACACATTCACACGATCTAAGAGGTAGAAAACAAAACACACACTCACACGATCTAGCGGTAGAAAACAAACACACGATCTAGAGGTAGAAAACAAACACACGATCTAGAGGTAGAAAACAAACACACGATCTAGAGGTAGAAAACAAACACACTCACACGATCTAGAGGCAGAAAACAAACACACGATCTAGAGGTAGAAAACAAACACACTCACACGATCTAGAGGTAGAAAACAAACACATTCACACGATCTAGAGGTAGAAAACAAACACACTCACACGATCTAGCGGTAGAAAACAAACACACGATCTAGAGGTAGAAAACAAACACACGATCTAGAGGTAGAAAACAAACACACGATCTAGAGGTAGAAAACAAACATACTCACACGATCTAGCGGTAGAAAACAAACACACGAGCTAGCGGTAGAAAACAAACACACGATCTAGAGGTAGAAAACAAACACACGATCTAGAGGTAGAAAACAAACACACGATCTAGAGGTAGAAAACAAACACACTCACACGATATAGAGGTAGAAAACGAACACATTCACACGATCTAGAGGTAGAAAACAAACACACTCACACGATCTAGAGGTAGAAAACAAACACACGATCTAGAGGTAGAAAACAAACACACTCACACGATCTAGCGGTAGAAAACAAACACACTCACACGATATAGAGGTAGAAAACGAACACATTCACATGATCTAGAGGTAGAAAACACACGATATACAGGTAGAAAACACAAACACACACGGATCTAACACAGTGATGTTTTAACCCACTCCCTATGGCCAGCGAGTCATATTTTGTTCCTCGCAAGTCACATTAAGATCACACATCAATTTACAATTGGTTGAGTGGCCGGAGCCAGTTGACCTTAACCTCATTTGTGAGTTGGTAAGTTTTGGGCAGCTACAGTGTATTTTAAGTAAGGCGCTCAGAGATGTTAAAGGGGGGAAGGGGTGTGAGCGGGGCGGTGGTGAATTAAACGTCAACATGAATAATTCCGGTCAGTGACATTATGAACACCGGTTGGTAGAGGGGGGGGGGAACCAATTGCAGATATATACAACAGACTATGGTGGACACAGTCAAGCACACAGTCAGAAGATGAGCCCCCAAGACCTGAACACACACATACGTATACTTCAAACAGTAATATATACACACAAGCTGTACCCTGCAAAACCTTTGCATAGAGTTATATCCCCTTATGGTTGATCGGTAGGCTAGGTTATTTTTGGTTTCGGGCAGATCCGATTTTTTCATTATTGTATTTTAAACTGGAATACTGTTTATTAATTCTTTACTTTCGATTTAACGCAGAACCCAAATCACTATTATTTATATTATATATATATATATATATATATATATATATATGCGTGTGTGTGTGTAAACGACCATTGCGGTTTGTAGGATTTATGAGATTTCATCTCATCCTTCAAAGACTTCACAGTTCACACACACTATTTTAAATGTTCAATCAACAACGCTATTTCATTTTTGAAATCTTTTGATTCAGGTTAGGCTCTGCAAATTTAATTTCAATGAGTCCCACACTTTATAATCCAGATCTCATTACTTTATTCTACCGACACCCTCGTCAAAGTTATTGTGCATCTCTGCATATGCTGCACAACTTGGGGCAGTTATCAGGAAACTTAATACAGACACAACAAGGCCTACGAAAGAGGGATACATACTAACAAGTTCATCTAGTGACCCTAAAAAGCAATGTGTAAAAGGTCCTGTGCTGGGCCGCCTGCTAGCTACCGTCCAAGTATCGCGCATGAATTCTAGCTCTGACCTCAAAAACATCTCTCACGGCGACCATATCGCCATAACGGCCTGACTCCTGACCAATCCAATATTCGCCCGATTCATTAGCATGGCGACACGATGGGGGGAAAGGAGGGGGGAAATGGGGAGTCCTATAACGAGGGGCCTGGCACGAGGCGTGCTAATGGCATGCTAACATTTGCAATTTTCCCAGCTGATCGTTTTCTTTATTGACAGACATGACGGTGTGTGATAATAGAATCACTTTATGGGATTGACCCCCCCCCACACACAAACGTTGAATAATACCAAACTATTTAATAACAGTATTATTAATAATAAAGTTGTATGGACAGGGGTGGTGGTGGTGGTGGACAGGTCGCAATAGATAATGAATGAATGAATGAAGACGCACTGCCGAACAGGATCCGCGCATCACGTGTTACAACAAACAATGAAATGTAGGTCTATGAGAACCTATTGCACTGGAGGTGTAAACAGTGTGCCAGAAGGCTAGTTGTTTTAAAATGCACCCCCCCCCCCACAAATGCCTTGTTTAGTTTAGAAACACCTAAACATGTTTACCCTAAAAAAAAAACAATCGTGTATTCACAACTGAAAGGAATCGGTTTTCTTCTAGCAGACTAAATGCGTGGGCTGATTTGGAGCCGCCGCTAGGGAGTTGAGGCCCGAACACATTTGAGGGGCCCCTGCTGATAGAGCCTCTCTCCCCCCCCCCGGGCCGGGTATAGAATGACGAAGAAATTGGTGGGGAAGGGTATGTGATCAGAGGAGAGCCCTTGTTGGCATAGATTGTCAGGGGTCCAGTATTATGAGGCAGTGGCTCTGACGACAAGGTGTTAAACCATTCACCCAACACTCCAAACAACAAACCGATTCACAGCTAACGACCAATTCACAACTAAATACCATTTCCAGATTTCTTTTTTTTTTTAAATGTGGGGTCTCCTAGTGTCAGTTTTATTCATTCTTTATTTTTTTTCTAAATACAAACTATCCAAGCAACATACACTGAAGATAGAAATCTAAACACTTTTTTTCCCCCTGTAGAATTTACCCCACAGCAACATAGTCCAGCTATTTTACATCACATTTCCTTTGCTTTAAGGGGAGGAGGGACAAAAAAATACAACTAAAACCTGACTTCCGTAGACAAGATAAACAATGAGGTCGTAAGTTGATAGTTTTCAACGTATACAACAAACTGAACTGAGAGGCGGCTAGTTCTATTCAGCGGTTGCCCAATCTTTTGAACTCAAGGACCAACATGTTAAGAAATACGAATTCATTTCTACGCCGGTGCTGCAGGATGACAGAAATGCGAGAACTGGGGAACCACTGCTTTGAGTACATGTATCCGAATTAAATGGCATTTCATATTATTCATAGATATTATATATATATATATTATATATATATATATATATATATATATATATATATATATATATATATTTATATTTATATATATAATAGCGGTCTCACGTCCGCGTTATTTCGAAAGTGGTAATCAAAAATTCAAAATGGCGTCTTGCCGTCGTCTCGATTCGATAAATGTTTTCTTTTTGAATTTACAGTCTTGATAGTTTCTGCGGTTTTCTAACATGAAACCCAAAGGCCAAAATGTGAAATAATTCCATTTAAATATTTGTTGTTTTTTTTTTTTTTTTTTTGTATTTCTACAACATATTGCATCTTTTAATTGTAATAGAATCATGAAAAAAATCGGATCTGTCCGAAACCAGAAATAGCATAGCCTATTGATCAAACCTAAGGGAATTTAACTCTATGCAAAGGTTTTGCAGGGTATAGCTAGTATATAATGTTTGCTAGGCGGCCAATTGCAGACATTGGTCAGTTAAACCAGCTGGTGCTGGTCCGACCGGTCAATGTCCAAGTGACAATGGGGAAAGAATCAAATGAAAGAGAGCACCAATAACGAACTTTTTGAACAATAAAGATAAATTTACAGCAAACAGATTAGCCACCGGGTGTGGCCGACATCTTTAAATACATTTCAACAGATTTAGTCGAGATTTGTAGTTTTTAGAGCATTTTCGAAAAAAAATGCTCTATTGTCCCCGTTTTGTCTGTCTGTCTGTCCGTCATCACCCTAGATCTCAACAACCATAAGTCCTAGACCCATGATGTATTTATCATTTTGTAGGTCTTGGCCTGCCATGTGTACATCAAAAGTTCATTTCGCGATAGGACCTCTGAGGGCCGAAAAAGGGGGCGTATTAAGTACCGTTTTTTACTATATAAGCTATATTAACAAAGGAGCACCCTACATCTCAGCAACAATAAGTCCTAGACCCATGATGTATATATCATTTTGTAGGTCTTGGACTGCCAAGTATACATCAAAAGTCCATTTCGCGATCTGACCTCTGAGGGCCGAAAAAGGGGGCGTTTTAAGTACCGTTTTTGCTTATATTGTAAATATAAATAATAAAAGCTAATCAAAGGGGCGTAATAATTATTTATTTTTGTAACAGTTATTCAACATGATTACTTCCCTCTCATTAAAAATGCTCTAAAATGTCCTTTGTCCGAAACGGAAAAGACTTAATTAGTATAAAATAAAAAAACAAGCAATTTGACATAATTACAACAGTTGATTGTTTTTCTTTGTTCTCCGTCTGATAAAGAGCATGTTGTTTTTTTTTTTCTGACGTAAGTTGTCTGTCTTACATTTACTTTACTTTTCAGCTCCAGCAAAAGAAAGAATTCATACAAATTAAAAATATTTTTGAAAAACAAAAAAAATTGGTCAAAAAAAAAATCAAATCGGGCAAAGGTCAAGCAGCACTGATCCAATCAATGTTTACGTGCATTGTTTCCATGTGTGGCGGAAACTCGACCCACCCCCAGATCAAGGAGGCAGCACAGAAAGCAAGTAGCACAGAAAGGAAATATAGCGCTTCCCTTACGACTCCCACATAGAACATGGTTGTACTCTATACATGAACATGCAACCCTAGGCCTTGTGACAAACTAATGAAATAGTGTAGGTTTGTTTTTTCTAAACCCCATTCTTATAGTTGGTAAAGAGTTATTTGACTGCTTGATTGAAAAAAAAAATTAAACTTTGTTCAAATAGTTTCGCAGGTAAAATAAAGATGTGTTTTATTTTGTTTACCCTCCCAGGTTCTGGCGTAGGGGTCAAAGTATGGACTAGTCACTACACCCGAGGAGCCCACATGGTGTTTAACTGGTTGGGGGGGGATATCAGGGTCCGGAAATTATGGGAGTTAACCACAAACGGGTCTGTCAAAGATATGGTAGATAGACGCTCACGCCCCGAACACACACACACACACACATCCGTATCTTCTTTGGTGTGATATTAATAACGATAGTGACCATTATAGACGCTAACTTATGGGGCTTTCTGGAAATCAATTAAATGTTTCGATATAGTGAAGCATGAAGGCCTGTTCATGTCTTGAGGTATTTCAACATAGAGAAAGGTCTGACACAAGTCACGGAAGTTCTCTGTAACCATGCATGATCAAACAAACTTAATTTCAATGTGGCAGACGTTACTGTGTCTCTATAACTTACACAATACACTCATTGAGCTGACTCCCTCAAGGTACAGGTATCATCTCCCCATCTTTATACACAATTAATGGTTTAACTACATCAAATATGATCCGTTTGTTTGTTGTTTTGAAACGATATCTTCCAATTACATTAAAGTGTGCTAACAATCAAACCAGACGGGTCAATCATGGCTACTATAAAGTAGAAACTCTAAGGACGGAGGTGGTGGTATAAACATCTCGCGAACTGTTGGGTTCACTATATGGGTGTTAACCTGTGAGAAACCACCAAATTTTCAGAATGAGGCAGCTATAAATAAACCACTCGCTAGCACTCGGTGAAGACAGGTATGTGAGCTCACTACTTGAAGAGAGAAAAAAACAAACCAGAAACTTGTATTTAAAAAAAAAAGATCCATTTCTCAAAGCTGCTTAAAAAGAAAAAAAAAGAGTTCATCAAACTGTGTGGGAGTGCGAGGCCCGGGGGGGGGGGGGAGGGGGGAGAAGAATCAGCAAAATACGAAGCAGGAAATGAACGCAATAAATAAACTCAGTATCTAAGGTCGTTAAAGGCAAAGACGGGTCAAACTTCCACTAATCTCAGATGGAGCCACTTTGTACAGCCACATTAGCTATCTACCCCCCTCCATCAGCCACAAAGGCGCGTATAAAGTTAAGGGGGAAAGAGGGGGGGGGGCCGAGCGGCGTCTCAGCCTTCCACCGACCGGGCACAATTATTACAGCTTACCGGTAGACACAATGAATAGTGGTAAATAAGCCTGGTGTGATGATAACCTGGCAATCGTTTACAAACCTTCTTAACTGCATCTTTACAACCCACAGCAGCCAGGTGTTATTCAGTAGCAGGTCGGTGTTGCATACGGGATTTAAACACAAAAAAGTTACTTAAAGTCAAATGTTTAAAGTTTATTCCAATTCAAATGAAACAACAGACATGTGTGTGCCTATATTAGAAATGCATTTGATCCGAACTCCTGGCATTAAACAAACTGTTTCTAGTGGTCAGCCCGAGCATTTCTAAAAAATCTAACACTCAGCAGGTGATACAAGAGTACAATGACTCCATTATGACTCAACCGCAGATACACGCGTCCCATGACTCCGATCTGACTCAACAGCCGATACACGCGTCCAACGACTCCAATCTGACTCAACAGCAGATAAACGCGTCAAATGACTCCAATCTGACTCAACAGCAGATACACGCGTCCAACGACTCCAATCTGACTCAACAGCAGATACACGCGTCCAACGACTCCAATCTGACTCAACAGCAGATACACGAGTCCAATGACTCCAATCTGACTCAACAGCAGATACATGCGTCCAACGACTCCAATCTGACTCAACAGCCGATACATGCGTCCAACGACTCCAATCTGACTCAACAGCCGATACACGCGTCCAATGACTCCAATCTGACTCAACAAGAGATAGAAGAGACCAATGACTCCAATCTGACTCAACATGAGATAGAAGAGACCAATGACTCCAATCTGACTCAACAAGAGATAGAAGAGACCAATGACTCCAATCTGACTCAACAAGAGATAGACGAGTCCAATGACTCACTCCAATCAAAGGCTCAACCCCCATTAATCGTTTAACACCCGGAGGTAAGAAATCTGAAACTGGATCAGTTGCCATTCACTGTGATCATTGGGCCGGCACTAAGTATGCTTTAGATACCCCCACAAATATCCATTTGGTCGGGGGAACATAAAAACAAAACACTGCAGGTAAAAAAGAAACGATACAAACCCACCCAGTAGTCACACAATTTACCAGTCAATCAAAACAATCTTTCCTTTATGTCGTAGAACACAGAAAACCGGCGGATGGGGGGGGGGGTTATACCACACCTGAGCACAGGTGGATAACAAAAGTACCCCCTCCACACACACACACACACACCTCTTTTTTTTAAACATGGCTCCGAACGTTTCAGAAAACAAGCTTAGGTCACTGGGCTCTGTGTTATGTTGATCTATGTGGTGTATGATAACTTGTGGGTGAGGAAAAGACTGGCTTACCACTAGCCTCTGGCTTCGAAATCGTGTTTCATATTTAACCCCCGTCTTGGCTAGCACTGGCTCTGGCTACCATATAATATTTCATCCCAGCTTCCATCTTGAAAACCTGACAGCCAAAGGGTTTTCAAACTATACCCGTGGGCCGCAATGGGTTATTACATTTGTCACAAGAGCCGGACTAAGACCAGACGAATGTCGAATGTATACGAATCAATGTGAATAAAATGTAAACGTCATCGTAGCATAGAAGGTTTCGGGGCACGGGCCTGGTCAAACAGCCTAACGGACGGCACTTGGCCCACGGACCTTAGTATGGCCACCCCTGCTTATTCGTTTAAGACAATATGAACAAGATTTAAAAAAAAAAGCAACAAATGAGCGCACACATGTTGTACCAACAACTCTAGACGTAACTGTACACTAATATCTAACGAGGTTAACATACTCAGAGTACAATTCTTCACTCCGCATACAGTTTACCGAAACACACGGTTCAGACATATAGTGCAGTGAAAGTTATACGACCAATATACACGCACAAGGGAAATACGAGTAGGGTAAAAAAAAACTAAGTCACAAAAGAAACGAAAAAAAAATAATTTAAACGTGTAAAATGTCACAATAAAGCCATCAGTCATTTTTTTGGCAAGATTCGAAAACCAGTGAGTGACACGTAGCACGTGACTACCTCCGAACAAATACAAACACAGACATATAAATAAACATACAGAGAGCTCTGCCGTTTTGTCCCACCCTCTGTTTAGTGCCGAGCTGGATGTCAAAACAAACGACACGGTCAAAAGCGGGTGGTACAAAGCGTACTAGTGGAACTATAATTAAACCCAAACCGCCCGTGTTCAGCGGTCGGCAACAGTAAAAAGTTCTCCAATTAAGTGGTCCCCGAGAACAAGATTCTCCAATTAAGTGGTCCCCGAGTAAAAAGCTCTCCAATTAAGTGGTCCCCGAGTAAAAAGCTCTCCAATTAAGTGGTCCCCGAGAACAAGATTCTCCAATTAAGTGGTCCCCGAGTAAAAAGCTCTCCAATTAAGTGGTCCCCGACAAAAAAGTTCTCCAATTAAGTGGTCCCCGAGTAAAAAGTTCTCCAACTAAGTGGTCCCCGACAAAAAAAGTTCTCCAGTTAAGTGGTCGCCGAGAACAAAGTTCTACAATTAAGTGGTCCCCGAGAACAAAGTTCTCCAACTAAGTGGTCCACGAGGCTCGAAAGATTGCCGGTCGTTGGACTAAACTAAAAAAAAAAATGGCCTACTGGACCCTAAATCCCCAGAGGAGATGAAATCAGTGCCAGTTCAAATCTTATCCGGAGGCTAGCATTCTAAGGCTCAAGTCTAGTTTAAAACGTCACGCTACTTATAATGGGCGAAGCAGGGCGTTTTTGGGCTCATGGAGGTCGTGTGCAGGTTCGAGTCCCAATAACTATCACAAAAATAAGATAAATAATAAAAACCAAAAAAAAAAAAGGCAGTCGATTCGAGATCAAAATCAAAATACGATCAGATCAAGGTGATAAACATTCCTATTTTCATATAAGGGTGTGAGGGGGGGGGGAAGAGGGGTGTGTACCACTATATGACACGATAAACAGACTTGCATGTTTCTGTTCTTGAGTTACGCTTCACTTTTTTGGTGCCATGAATTAGAACGATTGTTAACTGTATAGGTAGTAACAATCAAGATACGCCGCCGTAGCAATAAGACGTTTTACAACTGTACACGTGTTAATGTTTGTGCATGTGTGTGTGTGTGTGTTTGTATGCAGAGGCGGATTAAAGGTGGTTGAGATACAACGGTGAAGACGTGTGTCGTAGACTACTTAGCGTCTATCACTACTTCAGCAAAGTGCAGTTTTTAAATTGAAATAATTTAAAAAAAAAAAATTATAATTTAGCTCTTGTGACTAATGTAGTACATTTGAAACTTTATTGCAAACGTACATGCCAAGTAAACAAAAGCGGGGGATGGGGGGCTAATCTGTCCTAACTAGATTTACGAAGTAAAATATCCCTATACGCAATCACCCTGCTACTGTGTAATTAAACATTCCATAAACCACACTGTAATGATAATCATTCCCCCGTATGAGTTCACATGAAATAATTATCCCATAAGTGAACAATGTGAGAAGTTCATAATTGTTCCATTACTCACTGCAGTTGAATACAGACACACAAATCAAACAGCGCGCGTATTATACGTGACTTATTAAACACTAACTTAAGCCACACACACACACATATATTGGAGAGCAATGGTTCTTTCTGCTATGCGAGTGCTGTATGTGGTGAAAGAAAATAAAATATCCAGTGCCAGAGAAACTGGTCAAACACAGCCAAACGTTGGTTTTTTTTTGGTCGCAATTATATGGCAGCCATCCGTGCATGACAAAAACCCTCGATGCGAGTCTCAATTCACGTGCACTAAGAACACGGTGTGTGTGTGTCTGTCTGTCTGAGTGGGTCTTTGTTACATGACAGACAGACATGCACGCAATTAAAAACCACTTTTGATATCGGTTATTCCCACCCCCTCCCCACTTAAGCGAGACAACTGCATACTTTTTGCAATATGTCTGTCTAGCAATAGAAACAATCTATACAGTTACATTGAAATGTCATGACACAATACTTCCATGAACAAAGATATTCGCATTACAATGTTTGTTTTCTTAAAGAGAAAAAATAAATAACATGTTCAAAATTAGAATACAATACTTGGCAACCAATGATTCCCAA
The DNA here is from genome assembly GCA_021962125.1 of Bulinus truncatus. NCBI lineage: Eukaryota > Metazoa > Mollusca > Gastropoda > Planorbidae > Bulinus > Bulinus truncatus. The sequence continues at coordinate 1,169,586 of JAGDYQ010000211.1, read as the reverse complement.
TGATGTAGCCTATGCTACATGAGACCTGGTGGGAGGGAGGGGGGCCCACATACATTCACCAAGGGCCCCCCATGGCGATGACAGGAAACACAAATAAATGTCACTCTCCATTAACTTGTAAACATACAGGGAGGGCCTGAGTGGATCAAAGGCACATTATCAAAAAAAAAAGGTCCCGAAAGTTAAAAAAGACTGGAACCGCTGTACAACCCCCCCTTTCCCTTTTTAAAGCACATCCGTGATGAGTATGTATCACTTAGCTTAGACCTGGGGGTGTCCACACATGAGGTCAACATTCTGTATGTCCAGATAGTGTTACAGTGGTTATCGTGGAAGACCTTTACATTTACATCTCTCTCTCTTGACTATCTGGCCACGGACAGATTTATAAAAAATACAATACACGTCACACCCAATACCCATGTTCCCCACCCCCTTATATTTTCGTGTGCTTAAAAGTCTGACTTGAATAGATGCAGTGTGTATACATGAAAGAATGTCCACACAACAAAATGGATTTATATAAATAAACACAAACGATGTGGTACAGCGGCTAGGGGGTACGGCGGGGATTAGGCCTTGCAGCAGTTACAAGCGGCCGGCTACTGTAAACTGCCAGGGATGGGAGGGGGGTGCGCGCAATGACACTAGGTTGCTGGTCATTAAGGCGGCCACGTGCACATTCCATGTTTATCTACACTTCACCGCGGAGTTTATCACACTGGGCGCTCTGGCCCACGAGCTACACAGGGGGCGGGAAATATAACCACGAACGAAGAAATTGCAAAGGAGGGCGCGAGGCGCTTTCACAACACCAACATATCACTGCACGGTGCAGACCCCATGGGGGGGGGGAGGAGGAGCAGGTTGAGCGCTGAGGATTAAACCTGGGATGGGGGCAGGGGGGGGAGGACAAGATAAAATGAGCTGACTTTAAATCGGGGTGTAAGGGGATGGATATATGACACCCGTCCCCCTTTATCCCAGTCAAGTGGCTATCCGCACTGAACAGTGAGTAACAGTTAACACGAAGTTCCGAATGCCCGACAACAATGACCACAGGGGTGAAGAAAGGAGTGGACTTTGTCGGCGGACACACTGAGAATCAAAGCGAAAAAAAAAAATCAAAGTTTATTGACAACCGGAAGATATATTAGTTACAAACGTGATACGAAATGAGTCAATGATCTGTGAACAGTCGCCGGAAATCACATATAAAATAAAAGAATGACAAATACACACACACACACACAAAGACCAGCGTTCATAACCTGTGACACCCCCCCCCCTCCCCGCGGTAAATGTACTCAAGAATCTCGATTTTACAAACATATGCAACATCACAACTTTGATGACATGATCTGAAAACATGTAATCGAATGCGCGGTATCGAGTGTAACGGTAAACACACCCGAAAGAAAAGTCGTTACTTGGGATTAAAACAAAACAAGCAATTAAGCCTGTTCCATTCTGGACACAGGACGTGTTAGAGCATTTTCGTATTATGTATCAGTACGTTTGTTAGCTTTCAGTAAATATTTGTAAATTTTGGAAATGTTTAAAAATTCAATTGTGTAATGCATATATTTGTAAAAAAAAATTATAAAGACGTTTCTTTATATTTGAAAAAAAATTATTGTCTCTTAAATCTAACTACAAGTGGTTTGTGGTTACTGAAATAGGACTCATAATTGAAAACATTCTAAATTATTGTCATTTAATCGTCCGAAAACTCCGTCAATTGTTGCATAGCTCTGATACTTTCAATTAAACTCAGAACACAAGCTTACTATTTCATTTGATGAGTTTCTTAATAAATCTTGGTGAAACTACGTGCTGCAGTATTTCGCACCAAATGAACGGGTTATTGAACGTACAAGGTGTATATATAATATATAAGCCCCTTAGGAGCCCTGAAGCCCGGCCCTCAGAGGTCCTGTCGCAAAATGAACTTTTGATGTACACATGGCAGGCCAAGACCTATAAAATGATATATACATCATGGGTCTAGGACTTATAGTTGCTGAGATATAGCGCTCCTTTATTAATATAGCTTATATAGTAAAAAACGGTACTAAGGCCCCTTTTACGGCCCTGAGAGGTCAGATCGCGAAATGGAAAAGTCATTTCTTGGCAGGCCAAGACCTACAAAATGATATATACATCATGGGTCTAGGACTTATGGTTGTTGAGATCTAGGGTGATGATGGACGGACGGACGGACAGACAAAACGGGGACAATTGAGCATTTTTTTTTCGAAAATGCTCTAAAAAAAAACCGTACACATTCTATAAGCAGAGTCGATTATTACAATTTAGACAGACATTCCGTTAATAATAAGACTAATATACATGCTGAATAATCAACAGTGAATACACTATTAAGTGAAGACGTTTTTCTTTTCAATGTACAGGCCTATCCTGAGATTAAGAGACGTGCGTCTCTACACTAGTTGAGTGGGGGGTGGGGAAGGATTCTAAAAAAAGTCTGCAACATGTGAAGAAATTGTAAGATGAATTTGAACAGAGTCGAATTTGAAAAACACTCACTGCTCACCACTATTTAAACCAAGTATCTCCATGTTCTGTGTGAGCTGGTTTTAAATAAAAAAAATGTTTTAAAGATAACAAAAAAAAAAGGGACGACCGCTCTGACCTACATCTTTAGTCTTATCATTAGACTGACAGATTCTAGCCAGATACTTTAAATACCGACGGCAGACCAAGATCTTCTTCAAACGTGTACAAGATGAGTAATACAAGATTATATGTTCGCATTTTTAAAAATATTTTTCTTTTGCTTTTTTTTTTTAAAATTCTCACTCGTCTGAAACAAGAAAAAATGCGCAAGGAAAAGATATTTTCTTACACAATGAAAGATACGCAAGAAGGGACAAGGCGTTAAGTTGACTAAATATAGTCGGGGGTGGATAGTAGTGAGATTAGGTGAGGGTGGGTGAGGGAGGGGACAAGGGGGGGGGCAGAAGTCGGGTCAATGTTTTAAAAATAACAAGTCTTTAAAAAAGACGGAACGGAGATAATACTCGAAGCAATACAAGCACACTGTCTCAGGAGGCCCGCTAACAATAAAGTTTACCCGAACACCGCTAACAATAAAGTTTACCCGAACACCGCTAACAATAAAGTTTACCCGAACTACAAATGGGAAAGCGTGACATAGACGAGCATTTAGAATAATTCAAACTAAACGAAATGAAACAATTGTTCAATTTCTTCACTACACCAGACGGCCTAATGCGGCCTACAATTGTTCAATTTCTTCACTACACTAGACGGCCTAATGCGGCCTACAATTGTTTAATTTCTTCACTATACTAGACGGCCTAATGCGGCTTACAATTGTTCAATTTCTTCACTACACCAGACGGCCTAATGCGGCCTACAATTGTTCAATTTCTTCACCACACCAGACGGCCTAATGCGGCCTACAATTGTTCAATTTCTTCACTACACTAGACGGCCTAATGCGGCCTACAATTGTTCAATTTATTCTCTATACTAGACGGCCTAATGCGGCCTACAATTGTTCAATTTATTCACTACACCAGACGGGCTAATGCGGCCTACAATTGTTCAATTTCTTCACTATACTAGACGGCCTAATGCGGCCTACAATTGTTCAATTTATTCTCTATACTAGACGGCCTAATGCGGCTTACAATTGTTCAATTTCTTCACTATACTAGACGGCCTAATGCGGCCTACAATTGTTCAATTTCTTCACTATACTAGACGGCCTAATGCGGCCTACAATTGTTCAATTTCCTCACTACACTAGACGGCCTAATGCGGCCTACAATTGTTCAATGTCTTCACTACACTAGACGGCCTAATGCGGCTTGTTTATGAGTTTGGTTCGACTCCCATTGAATCAGATTTTATTTCATTTTTCATCACTAAACATTTTTTTTTTAAAATAGTTAACATGACTGATCTATTTAGTACTTTAAACTACTTAAATAAAAACTGGGATGCGGGTCTCCACTACATCTTGAGGGGTTGTATATCACACAATGATATACTGTGTGAGTGGCGTTCCCTCTGTAAGCTGCGAACGTATTGGAGCACACGCAACTCGCCGAGATTTTTGCGCAAACACACACAAAAACATTCCGCCAGCCAAATGCAAAGAGAAGGGCGTCGCGTGCACCATGCCATAGCCACAAATCTTGTCAAAAACAAAGGAGATATTTTTTTTATTTAAGGCTTGGGACGGCGGAGCATAAATATCAATCAATAGGCGGGAGCAGGGGTGTAAAGACAATCCATAGGCGGGAGCAGTGGTGTAAAGACAATAGGCGGGAGCAGTGGTGTAAAGACAATCAATAGGCTGGAGCAGTGGTGTAAAGACAATCTATAGGCTGGAGCAGTGGTGTAAAGACAATCTATAGGCTGGAGCAGTGGTGTAAAGACAATCTATAGGCGGGAGCAGTGGTGTAAAGACAATCTATAGGCTGGAGCAGTGGTGTAAAGACAATCAATAGGCGGGAGCAGTGGTGTAAAGAATCAATAGGCGGGAGCAGTGGTGTAGAGACAATCTATAGGCGGGAGCAGTGGTGTAGAGACAATCTATAGGCGGGAGCAGTGGTGTAAAGACAATCTATAGGCTGGAGCAGTGGTGTAAAGACAATCAATAGGCGGGAGCAGTGGTGTAGAGACAATCTATAGGCGGGAGCAGTGGTGTAGAGACAATCTATAGGCGGGAGCAGTGGTGTAAAGACAATCAATAGGCGGGAGCAGTGGTGTAAAGACAATCAATAGGCGGGAGCAGTGGTGTAAAGACAATCAACAGGCGGGAGAAATATTTGTAAAAACCCGGAACAAAATAAATGAAACAAAGAATTGGTCAGAGCATCACAAACACTGTTGGTTGCCCATGGAAAATACATACTAGCCCACAGATACACTGGTGAATGAACAGTATGTACTGCACGGGATATGGACGGCATACAAACTCATACCGAAGTTCTGTACTTGGGTCTAGTGAATAGGCAGTATGTAAGACACGGCCATATACATTTACAAGCTCAGTACTTGGGTCCGAAGTAACAGACCGGACAGCTAAACCAAGACTAAAACTACAGATCACGAACCTATTAGTATAAGGGGCCCGTGCCTCTAGTTAAGGTGGACCAACGCCATGAACAAGATGACCAGCGGAAACACTGCTCATCCCCCACACCCCTTTCATTCATTCTCAGACTTGTTTCACAGAACATCATCACTGCACCATCATAGCGGAGCATAAGGTATTTGTGTGAGTTGAAAGTGTTGTATTGGGGGGGGGGGGGAGACTAATGATTCGCCCACATGAGCACAGGTGTGCTGCTCACGCCGTTTTCTAAAAATCCTGACGTATGTCCGTGAGTGCCTGTGAAGGTAATGGTGGTGAGCTAAAGACCAGGTATCAGATGAAGCATCTTTTTTTTTTATGTCTTTAATTTAAATCTTACGATGTTATCTGTTGTGGATGGCGAGGGCACCCACAGCCGTTCTCACTACACGGGGCCCCCTCCCCCTTGCGGATTTTTTTTTACTTTGCTGAGGCCGACAACGATTTAACAACTGGAGGGCCAGAGGGGCCACCCAATAGTCAACAATTATAAATGGGCCAAATATTTTTTCAACCAGCTATCTTCACAGCGCACTTGCCTAGAGCAGTGCTTCTCAAACTTTTTGAAGTCACGGCCCCCTTGGAACGCCAATCAATATGTCGCGGCCCCCTATTTTTTTTTGGTCCTAGATTGCTCAAATTTATAATTTTTCAGACCCACGGCCCCCTCCGGACAGTCCACGGCCCCTAGGGGGCGGCCCACCACTTTGAGAAGCACTGGCCTAGAGAAAACCCCTACGTACTTTGAAATAACGCCCTCCCCATCTCCATTCATAAACGTCAGAATGTCTTGGTGTTTGTTTGTTTTCAACTGAACGAAACAGGGTACAGTAAATGTTGGGACAAACTTAAAAAAGGAAAAAAAGAAATAAAAACAACACTGAGTTTTGATTTAAACATGAAACCAGTTCAAACAACGAATATCGCAGAGTGTGTCAGCATATCCGACAAAAAAATAAAAAGAAGTATTAAAAATAGAATACTCTGAGAAGTACGGCCTACACACGTTACATGTGAACAACACCTGAAGTCATTAATATGTATCCACGAATTGCAACACAACCCACAGAATGAAATTAAAATGGGAGCACGTTCACTAGCCATGAACACGCTGTGCATCTGTTTTTTTACCTGAACTCGCAGAAACTTCACAAGAAAATTTGAATAAGAAAACAAAAAAAAAACAAAAGCTACACATCCGCGCCGCTGCTAGCTTCCATAATGAACACTACTCCAAGCACGAATGCCGTGAACTCGAACTGGCGAAATTTACACACCAAACGGTCACGAAATACGAGAAAAAAATTTTCTTCTTTTTAAATAATCCGCTTTTCTTCTTAAAACAGCAGACATACGAAAATAAATCTAGCAGAAGGGAAAAACTCCTCTCTGTATCTCCTTTCTGGCCACTGGCAACACACGCAAAAAATTCTCTCTCTCTCTCTCTCTCTCACACACACACACACAGAGAGATGAGGCAGAAAAAAAAATGTTTCCCCGAGTCTGGAACCCTCGTCCACCGCAGAAACGAAGGCAAATATTTCTACGTACGAGCGCAGGCTCTTGCCGTAAACAAGAGAGGTGAGGGGTGATTCACGGAACGAGGGGAGGAGGTACGGCGAGGATAACATCAATGGGGGATCGATATACCCTCATCAATTCATTTGTTGTGGAAAATATCATTCGGCACCAGTCATAATTTGTTACAATCATCTCCAGTCATACTTTTTACAATTACCATCAGTCATGGTTTGTTACGGTCACATAAATTACCATCAGCCATGGTTTGTAACAACTACCATCAGTCAAGGTTTGTTACAATTACCATCAGTCAAGGTTTGTTACAATTACCATCAGTCATGGTTTGTTACAACTACCATCAGTCATGGTTTGTTGCAATTACAATAAGTCATGGTTTGTAACAATTACCACCAGTCATGGTTTGTTACAATTACCATCAGTCATGGTGTGTTACAATTACCATCAGTCGTGGTGTGTTACAATTACCATCAGTCGTGGTTTGTTACATTTACCATCAGTCATACTTTGTTTCGCTCATAGGGGCTCATCCTATTTTTCCAATCACGCCCGTGTGTCAAGTTGAACCACTACATCGTTGTGAACAGAATCAAGTCCCGTCAACTGGGAAGTGACATCATCACAGGAAGAAATCAAAACCACCGATTCAGCAAACAGCACACACAAACACATGACGTACGTGCACAAAATACACGGAAATAATTCGTTTGTCCACCCCCCCCCATAACCCCTTTCGATTGTAAACATGTCCAATCAAAGGCACGAGAGAAACCACCACGCGCCGTACTTATAGCTTGAGTTACAAGTCACAGCTTTGTACACAATCTCGTTTCACTGTAAGTGTATCGTGCAATAAATTTAGTTTTATGAGTTTTCAAACACAAAACACTCTCCACCCGTGCAATCACCCACTTACATGCAAATAACACACACACACATATATATAAGTGTTTATATACATCCCGATTACGTCGAGCTCTCAAGTCGTGACACAGAACGGCGGGCGAGAGTATTACATGAATTCCCGCCAATGTTTTGTACAGCTTGAGGAAGGTAAAGGAATGAAGAAGGATTTTAGAAGAAGTGTGAAGCCATAATAATATGTATATCTATATATCTATATATATAAAAGAGAGAGAGAGGGGGGGAGGGAGGAGGGAGATAGAGAGAGGGGGCAGAGGGGAGAGAGGAAAGGAGGGGGAGAGAGGGAGGGGGGAGAGAGAGGGAGGGAGAGATAAAGAGAGAGGGAGGGAGAGAGATAAAGAGAGAGGGTGGGAAAGAGATAAAGAGAGAGGGAGGGAAAGAGATAAAGAGAGAGGGAGGGAGAGAGAGATAAAGAGAGGGGGCAGGGAGGGAGGGAGAAAGGAGGGAGGGAGGGGGGGAGGGAGGGAGGGGTGGCGGGGCAGCAATTAGGTAATAATAATACGCCACCCGATGCTTCATATTCAAATGGCGGATTCCAGGGTCCAGCCCAAGACGCTGATATCTTGCCGGGTGCCGTGGGGCACATAATAAAGGGGTGTGTTTTTTTTTTTTAAAGGAGGGTTTTTCGTATGCCATGTATGCTTTCTTGTGGTGCACCCATCGCCACGGCAGTACATGAAGTCCTATATGAAACGTTTATACGCCAGACTAGCCCAACACCCACATCATCTTGGGTTAGACTAGCATGACTCAAAATGCTTCTTGCATAAATACACATAAATGCACAATTTGAGCGTTGTGCTAGCCAAACGGACCCTTGCTATGCAGTGGCTACAGAAACATTTACTCTTTTCTGGTGGCCTCCATGGGCCGTGGGAATTTCACATATTTTACAATATGCATTGTTAACTAGCCACCGATGTAACTGTTAAAAATAGACAGCTAGAGTAAATCTTGCTACCGTTCATTCCGCCAAAATATTTAATTATTTCTCTTAGCGTGGTTATTAATTGCAACACATCGATTACTTTAGTTTATCCTTGCCAAGTCAAACTTGTGTAATACTGCGCATGTCTGGAGTGACCAGGTAGACCAGCAAGGAACACAGACCGAGTTGTGTGTGTGTGTGGTAGGCAATCATTTTAAATGGCGAACGGTACAACTGTTCGTGCTCGAGCTGTCTATTCAGGGCGAAACATTTCTGTAGTTGGAGGAAGGGAAGGGAAAGGTTGTGTTGCGGCGTTACTGACGGTTGAGCTGCTGCAGGTAACTGACCCATGCCGCTTAAAGTGAGTCACCGGCACCAACATTGCGTCGGGTTTGTGGAATATATACCAAGGGCAATAGATTCTCACGGCGAATATACTGCTGAAAAACCGCATCGCACCAGGTCTGTTAAATGAAATAGCCTTTAACAAAATATGAGGTTCAATTCACAAGAGGGTAACTTCCACACGGCACAGATGTCTGGTTTAAATCTCGTCATTCCACAATACCCCCCTCACACACACACATACAGGTTCACTAAGTACTTTCTCTTTCTTGTCTTTCTCACCATCCTCCCTCCCTCCTCATCCAAAAAGGTGAATGATGGTCGAACTTACCCTCAGCACGTGAGTCAAGCATGACCTTGTAGTCAAGCGTAGGTACCGACGAGTGAGTGATTTTTTTCTCTCTCTCTCTAAGTCACAAACATATGTTGACGGTGTGGGGTGAACAGATTTAGAGAGGGATTGGGAGGGAAGGGACGGAAAAGAGAGGAGAGATGGGGAAACTCACTCTGAGAACAGCTTGCTCAAAATACAAGTGAGCGATGTGTGGAACTAGGAGCACTGACATAATGTACGCGATATATCGCCGGTTTATTATCACCGCTACGTCACTTCACGGAACACAGTCTGATGCATGACTAGCAGAATACTGTTAACTAATAAAACAAAAAAAAAAACATTTACGTCTGCTGAAAGATGAAAGCTGCGAGAATTATGATGATAATAATAAAAAGTTACACATTTCCAACAACAACGAACTGTAACGATCATAGAGACAAGATATCTTAAATACATCATAGTCGTTCAACAGGGAGTTCTTTTAAAAGTTTCCGAACTCAACTGAACTTACAGTTTCGGCGCTCATTACTTTATCAGAATAATAATAATGTATTTTATTTTATTTTTAAAAGCAACAAAATAGCGAAATGCTAAAAAGACGAGCAGGCGTTGGGTCAGTACAATGACGAGCTCGTATCACAGGGAGAACACACTTGCCAGATATACACTTCAACCCTTGTTATCATCTGCGTGCAGCGGGCGAGTGTGTAACGCGAGACGTGCTGTGTGTGTGTATGTGTGTGTACAATCAGAAGAACGAATACAAACATCACCAGAACATCAAATATAAAGCCCGTCCATCATGAGAGTGTGCGTGTTTGTGTGTAAAGGCATAACACTGGATTGGGAAAGGGGGTGAGGGGAGGGAGAGAGAGAGGTGAGCATCGGTCGAAAATGTCAATGTACATGTGCACAGCGAGCCAATGCCCACACAATGTTAAAGGTGAGTGAGTGACCGTAATGACCTCACCCCCCCCTCATCGCTACCAAACTGAGTCATCCCGGTCATAGGTAAGGGACTTGAACAGGGGCTTGAGACAGAGATTGCCTCTATTATGGGTATGTGTTATGTGCGGGGCGGATGGTCGTGCGGTCTGTTGACGTGTTGGTTCAGGGTTCAACCTTAGGTGAGAACCTAGGGCCTTTTTCTTCGGGCCTGATTTTAAAGTTCCCTCGCTGTCTCCCGTGGCGCCTCCTTCGGCCATCGTGGGCACGAAAGAAGGGCACTTTAAAAAAAAAAAAAAGAACCGTCCAATTAGTTGTTTACAGGATCAAAGAGATAAACATATAATACCCACAGTGTCTTCACAGATGTGTAAAGATGTTGTGAGGACGGGAAATATGGACACTTATTAACAAAGCCTTTTAATAATATATATATATATATATATATATTATAGGGTCTAAATAGTCCGGCTTTTATCGACTACTTGATAAAGCTCGTTGTGTAATACGGCTCTTATAAAAAAGGTAGATTTTTTTTTTCTTCGTTATTGCACCCTAAGCCTAAATAGCTCGGTCCTCCCCCCCCCCCTTCTTCTCTCTCTGTCTCTCGGATGCACACGCAAACTCACACAGAAATACACGCGCACATATATACACCTCAAAGACTAGATTTATTATGGACTGGATCGATCATTGTTTACTACTTCGCACAGTTTAAACACACACACACACACCCCGTCCTCCCTTTAGAAGATGGGAGTGTGTCATGACGTACGAGCAGAAGTCATGCAATACAAAAAGGAGAATCTCAAAGATGTCTCTACACGCTATACATTTTCTCTGTAGAGGAATTTTTCTCTTGGTTCATTCAGAACATCTGGTCACAATCTCGCACTTTAAGATAATGTATTTATATATTGCCCTGTTCTATGGGAGTTTGAGAACTGCTGGAATCTGAGATAGTTGCATTGGCCAACTTGTGAAAACAGAAATTTTAAAAAAAAAAAGGACAATGTTAAAAATGTGATCAGCAATTTTATAAGAATAAATCATTGCGACTGTGCCTAGACTGAGAACGACTGTGCATAGACTCAGAACGACCGTGCCTAGACTCAGTGAGAAATATTTCTCTACCATATCTACAGAGTATAATCCCATTAAATGGCGAACGTTACGATTGAAGGCCTGCACTACCGGTTGGCAAGTTATGTCAACTACTGCAAAAATAACATAACAAATAAGGGACTGTCCATTATTTATGTCAACACATTTTTGGCGATTTTTACCTCCCCCCCTCCCCCTTGTCAAACTTCCAGAGACCCCGTCCTATAAAATTACGTCAACATTTGATTACCCCCCCCCTCAAAAAAAAAAGGTGGCTTCCAAAATGTTTATGTGGCAAAATTAGTAGGAATATAGTTAGTTTAATTAAAATACTGAATGTTAGGCGAGTGTGTAACACAGGACTACAAACGCTGCCTTATTTTCCTTTATTTAAGTAATCATATTACATTTTTAAAAAATAACATTGTTGACGTCAACTTTTCTTGACCCCCCCCCTTGTCAACAATTGTCAAAAATTTTCTGACCCCCCTCCCCCCTTTTTTGTTGACGTAATTAATGGACAGCCCCTAACTGTATCAACGGCAATTGTAATGATTGAAACAAAAATCAAACCACACTGTGAGAACCACTGTTCTGATTGACTACCATTGAGTCCCAGTGTGGCTGACGAGACAAACAGATGGTACGCAAGAACCGCGCCTCATCCTAACAAAGAGTTATTTACATCGAAAACCATTATCTGCAGCTATCTACATTGAAAACCATTATCTGAAGCTATCTACACTGAAAACTAGTGTTGTTTTCGTTGACGAAAACTAAAACTAAAACCTTCGTGTGACGAAAATGTTGACTTTTCGTCAACGAAAATAAAAGTAAAATTAGCAGCAAGACTAAAACTAGACGAAAACTGAAATTATTACAGAAAAAACGAAATAAAAACTGAAACTAAAATATGACCTGGGACTAAAACAACACTACTGAAAACCATTATCTGAAGCAATCTACATTGAAAACCATTATCTGCAGCTATCTACATTGAAAACCATTATCTGCAGCTATCTACATTGAAAACCATTATCTGCAGCAATCTACACTGAAAACCATTATCTGAAGCAATCTGCATTGAAAACCATTATCTGAAGCTATCTACATTGAAAACCATTATCTGAAGCTATCTACATTGAAAACCATTATCTGAAGCTATCTACATTGAAAACCATTATCTGCAGCTATCTACATTGAAAACCATCAACTGAACAAAGTATTCATGCCGACATCAAATTTACCCTTTTTTTTTTTTTTGTAAATCGGTCAGAAACATGCTGGTCTGGTCTTAAATAAAATAAATAAAACTCCATGTTAAAAAAATAAGTCTTCTAAACATGGGAGATAAGAAGGGCGGAAGTACGAAAAAAACAACAACTCCGAACCGAGAGAGGTTGACCACCTTAAAACTAGGATAAATATTAACTGGTTGTAACATCACCTGTGTCTTGGAGATGTTTCTTTTCCCAACACACGTAGAATATAAATTTAACAACTTTGAGGTCATGATACAATTTTCCGGATACCTTTACTTAAATACACTTATATATATATATGTATGTATGTATGCAAGAATTAACGTTTCCTCAGCCGGATAGGGTCATCGGGGCAGATGAAGTGTTGAATTCATCTATCTCTATAACCTAGGCGGATAAATGGGGTTTCGTTACTAGCACAACGCCCAGCCGCTTTTACTCCCCAAATTAAGCCAGGTACCCACCATTCAAAGCTGAGTGGGCTAAAGGGGAAACTTTCAACCAACTTTCACCAGAGCTTGGGAAAATTCCCGAAGGATCGAACCGCACTCTAAACCTACTAAACCGTTCCCTAAATTATCAACTGACAAGTAGATGTCACACAATGTTAAAAAAAAAAGAAAAGAAACAATGCTATAGCATAAACAGGACACTTAGAGCTAAGCTGTATAGTTAAGTGACATGGTGTCTGTGTATTACACAGATACCATAAACTCGCACAACAAAGTTGGATCACAGCATGTATTAAAGCATTTCCCGAATCAAATTTTAAACACAATGTTCACCTGATGAGCACAGAGAATATAATGAGCGAACAGGTGAATAAATACAGCACTGCCTGCATGAAAAATCTCTGTAGTCCAATCAATATCCCTAACAAATAACCTAATTAATGAAAATATGTCAATAACACCAGCCAGTAACCAGCACTATTCAGAACACTGTATTCCTCTAATTTACACCCCCCCTTCCCATTATCCCATAACTTTAGATTGAGTGGCACCACAATCATCCAAGTGATTTTGTCAAGTACAGGACTTAATTAACAGTGACATCCACTCTTCATTCATCGCCTTTATTTTTTTCTCTCTAAACAATAAACTTTGTTTCCCCAATATATATATATATGTATGCTGTGACACAAACCACCATGTCTTCACTCTTTGTCACTTGACAACAAGCACTCCCCCCTCCCCTGTTTATTAATAATAATAAAAAAAAACAATACAAAAGTGAATTGTGGTGGGTACAATAGACAATGTTTGCCTGATACCAGAGCCTAAAAATGGAAATTAAAATTAAAGCTGTGTGTACTCTGCCCATCATCTAACATACTTTGAAAGTCAAATCAGAGGACAAGATACTCACACAAGCGAGTATTGATAGACTGAACCCACAATACTACAAAGTATTGAAATTGAAGTTTTGCTTTCCATTCTACCAGGGCTGTATAAACCTAGCAAGAACAGATTAGCATAGGGTTCTAAAATACAGCATTTGATGCCAAAATTTTTGACTTAGTAAAATAAAAATAATTCATAATAAAAAGATCCAATTTATACTAACTCAAAAAATACTTAGCCCGACAGCCAAAAAATAACAATAGTATGATAAGAACAGACAGTTTCAGATGGAAGAATTCAGGGATTGCTTAAAATTTAGGATTAAAAATCATCCCCAAGTTTTTTTTCATCTAAGAGATTTACCAACTCAATGCAGTGAATCATAAATTTTTCTACAAGAAAATTTACAAACTGCAATAAATATTCTTTCTTCCAGAATATGAACAATGTAATGCTAACATAAAGATGGATTAAAGAATAAAGATATAATAAAAGGCGCACACAGGGGTCGTCAAGATATTTCATCTGGGGGGGGATGCCCTGGAGATAACCTCATTTAAACACAGTTGTATACCCTCTTGTTATCTATCCTCTCCTCATCTTGGGTGTAGGTGTCTTAAAATAACCACAGTAACCCTAAATATCTTAAACCACCAGCCAACACAGATATACTATCACTTTAAAGATAGCAAGTTAAAAAAAAAAGCATGTTCACTATTTTACAAGTCAAATTTAATTTAAAAAAACATAATTAGTTTTCTGGTTAAGTTGAAAAACTTATAGTGTGTACAATTGCAGCTAGTTTTAAATTTTGACTATAGTAGCACAAAAGATTTAATTTACATGCATAATCTAAATTTTACTGGTTCATCTTAATTGACCAGGAAAGAGAGTGATTAACTTTATCTAGTAGTGAGAACGCAGACATTAAAACCTCACCACTTAGAAAATAGATAAAAATGTGTCAAGGGGAAATAATTAAAGGATTACTGAAACTTGTAACAAGTTAGTTATCTTACTGTTTGTGGTAAACTTTGTGATTTCGTATTGTCAGACACTGCACTGTCATAACACTAATTTACTTTTCCTAACACAGACATTGATACATATACAAACAAACATTCTAAGGGTATTTTTTTTACGTGATAACATCTCACATCACAACTTGAGTATCAAGGTCCGTTGGGTCAATAATCAAATTGCCAATGTTAGTTAATTAAGAAACAAATGGTCCAGGCCATTGAGTTAAAACTAAGTCATCCTCAAGATCTGTAACAATCTTGAAGATTGTATCAAGAATGTACAATATAATATAATAAAAGCGGTCTCACTTCTGCGTTATATTGAAAATGGGGAATCAAGAATTCAAAATGGCGTCTTGCCGCCGTCTCAATTCGATAAATGTTTTTTAAAAATCCATGGTTTTTAAATAGTTTCTGTGGTTTTCCAACAAGTAACCCAAAGGCCAAAATAATTCAATTTAAATATTTTTTTTGTTTTGTATTTTTGTAACATATTGCATCTTTAAATTGTAAGAAAATAATGAAAAAAATCGGATCTGTCCAAAACCAAAAATAACCTATCCTAATGATCAAACCTAAGGGAATATAACTCTATGCAAAGGTTTTACAGGGTACAGCTAGTTATAAAATAATACTGAAAACATCTTGAATGCAAAAATAATAATAACATCAGTCAACCAGAAAATGAACAAACTATTCTAACTTAATGTTGACAAATTAATTTCATGGTATTCAGGTTATTAGCAGGAAAATTATTTTAAAATGCATGTATCCTGTAAATAAAGCAGATAATAAAGATAATAGAATATATAAAGTAGTATTTTTTTTTAAATACAGAAGCAAACACGCTTACCTTTAAAAAAATGTATGATCTATGTGAAAAGATGATATGATGTCTTCTGCCTAAACTGGAAAATAAAATATACATATAAATCAATATACTTTTAAGAAATTAAAATATTTACATCTTTAAAAAAAAATACGACAACTACAAGGTTACACCAAAAATCAGGAAAATCTGCAAAGAGGATCCTGTTTGAGTAATTCACAATCTGGTGGAATAGTATTGCATTGATTGCTATGGCAACCAATTGCAGCATATCTAAAAACAGCCAACATTACTGTATAAATTCATCATAAAAAAAAATATGACCCAATTCTTCGCATAATCAGTTTTGTATGTGAAAAGAAAGAATTTATCTTTAAAAAAAAATGGATTAGTGCAACATTAAATATGAATAGGAACATAAAACCAAATTAACCATAAACTGCAGGATTAATGTATCTATCTTATTATAATGCATGAAAAATATTGTATTGGTTAATCAGCATAGTAAATTTACCACTAGGGGAACCCATGACATGCTGCGTGAGACTATCAGTCGAGATAGCTTCTAACATTAAAATACAACACCTTACTTTACAATATTTTAAATAGAGTGTTGCTCCGTTCTGCTAAATGACTTTTAATGTTAGTGTGCCCATCTAGTATAGTATATAAACTAATGTATGTATAGAACACACAATTCTTCAATCTGAAGGTCCCACTAACAATTTTTCTTTCTCTCAATCCAGCCGAAATCAGACTAGGGATCATTTATTTTTAAAAACCAGCATTTTTAGCTAAAACCAGTGACAAAGCCTAGACCTATACAGATGAAAATGGCACTTAAGTACAGATAATTTTGGCAATACAGCAAATTTAAATTGAACACCTCATCCAGACAAAATTCTATTGTCATTGTTAGTAAGCAATGTTTAGCTGAACAAGGGAGTAGGCATGACCAACTGGTGCAGGTATAGTATTTCCACAGAAAAGCAAAGCAAAGTTTAGAAATAAGGCTGAAAACAAGCAGTCCATGACAACGGAAAAGGTGTGTGGGGAAAATCGGCATCCTCATCATGAAACGCTAGACAGAAAAAAAAAGGATAAGACTTAATTTCTTCAAATTTTTCAGCATTTTAGAAGCCTTGATAGAAAGATTTGTTGCTGTTCTTAATTTTTGGGCCCTATGAAAAAGTAATTTGGGACACTTGGCAAAAAGCACTGTCAAGGTCACTGTTTACAAATTTGCTCCCCTAAAAAAATCTCTGCTCCTCTAAACCATCTGTCATCATATTTGACCAGTACCCCTGCCCTAGAGTGGGAAATGTTTGTGACCATGTGTTACTAAAGTAATAAAAATAGATTAAACTTGAAATGTTTCTTGGAGTAAGGCTAAGTTGTCCAGACAGGCCCCTTCCACCCTTAGCATGGTCTGTCTTGTTAATTTCTGAAAAAAATCTGGTATTAATTAGTTTTTTTTAAGACATTAACTTTGACAACTGGCTTCTTTAAAATGTATGTTTTGAATAGTATCTTCTTCAATATTGAACCAACAAAAATGTGTTCTCACGTATCACAAGCTTTTACCCTTTTTTTTTAAAGTTACTTTTAGTAAAAAAGTAATAAGTTACCAAATATATCAAATCAATTAGCTTTTTACATTACGATTTTCATGTGTGTAAAAAAAACAACATTCCAATTAACACAAGGTATTTAAAAAAAAAAAAACAGTTAAATACCAATGAAGCTTTTCTTTTAGAAATGCAAATTTTGAAAATAGAATTTCATTCTTAGTTAATAGTTATTCTACCTTGCAATATACTGTACTAGTATTTACAATTACAAATATAATTACAAGTCAGGAGAATATATTAATCGGCTCAGAATTAATAAATGTAATTGATAAATACAAGTTTAACCATTCGCCACAAGCCTGACATTTAAGTGACAGGCCAAGATGAATTTACGATTTTCGGGGCCCTAGGCCAACAAAAATTTGAGGCCTCATTTTCAAAATGATTTTGAAAAATAAAAAATATTGCTAAGCCTCAGTTGTTTTTTTTTGTGTGTGTTCTACTCAACTTTTTGGGAGTCCCTTATTTTGTGGGGCCTAGTCAGCTTGTCTGTAAATATGGCCCTGGTGGCAAGCACAATTTATATTGTCAATACATATAATTTATAATTAATATATATGACATGACTCTCAACAATATTGCCAAATATTGGCAATATGAACAATAAATGACTGATTCGATTGTTCATCAAGTATAAAAACACCTGGATTAAAAAAAACAACCTAGCCGATCTCAATCTATAACATAATACTAATTTTATTTTATGCAGCACTGTTTACTATAGTTTTTATATCATAACATTCAACATACCCATAAGAAAATTTCAAAACAGATACAAGATTTCTGACACAGTAATGACAACAACAAAAATAGAAAACCAAAGAATTTCACAACAGATAAAAAGGTGATGCTATTTCCATTTTAATGTTATCCGTCATTGCACATTAACAGTGTTTTTCATTTCTATAACATATAAAACATTTGCATTACTTACATTTAGTCAGTATCAGGAAGAGGAATATGGCGGAAGTTATATCTATGATGTCATTTACATCGGAAGTAAACCCTAAGGGAGATGTCATATTTACCAGTTACATAAAAGTAAAAGTATTATTTATACAAAAATATTAATGAATAATTAAATTAATTATAAAAATATAAGTTTAAATTATTCAGTATATATACAAAAATATTTTAGGATTATAGTGTAATTATAAATCGTAAAATGTAAAGACACTATTAGCCTCCCTTCCTTAGAGATTCCTTATTGTTTGAAAATGGCTGGTGATGCGGCAAAGTTTACTTTTTTACCACTTGCAAAAACTTTTTCCAGTTTAGAATCGAAAGATAATCAAGAATATTTTTTGAAATGGTAAAGTCTTACACATGTATTTAAGTTATAAAATGTTTATTTCACAGCAGTTAGTTTATATATATATATATATATATATATATATATATATATATATATAAACAACTTTTTAAACAAGTCACCGGTTGGTGGCTGTAAATTCTAAAGTTACTAAAAGTGTAGCATAGACTGGTAATTGACTCATAGTACTTGGTTTTGTTCCATGAGTGTGTGTGAGCCTACTCTCACATTTACACAAGATAATGAAATTTTCTTTTTAAGTTTTACAATTTTTTCATTAATTTCTGTTATGATTTTTTAATTTAGAAAAGAATGATAGGTCATACACAAAACAAAACCTAATTTCCTGCATTAAACTAAATGGTACTATGCATTCAGAAAGTAAAAAAAAATACCATAACTATTTCTACTCAATCTTAAAAAATATTCATTAAAACTCTAAAATTGAAACTAAGTTTAAAATACTAATACATTGAAGACTGAATTTATACTTTTATAGGTATACTAGTATACTGTGGGTTTGGAGTTATTTATTATTCTCTTCCTGGATGAGGATCATTGGTGTCTCCTGGCAAGCTTAAAAATAACCTTTTGCAAAAGTGGTGGTACCAGGTTTAATGGAGTTAAGCTGTGACAATGGTATTCACAGATGAAGATGGTGATGGATATAGTCAGCACAAATAACCCTTCCACTCTCAGTATACCATTTCTGGCAGAGGGGTTTGGTACATGACACCCTCCCCCTCTGTTTGTGGTGGTCATAAAAAACTCTTTCCTTGCCATTCTAAAATTCTTTCATTCTGCAATGCCAGCTGATGTAGTGGGCATACTAACCCCACCACTCTGTTGGTATGGCAGACAACCATAATGTGCAGCTGAAGTGACAGACACATGAAACCCTGTCATGCTAGCAGTGGTGTTGCAAAAAAATTGGGCTGAATTTTTAATTTCAATAATAATAATTATTCCTAAACAATTATAGTGACTGGAGATACAAATTGTTTAGAATTGTTGTTTGTGTTGTTCTATGACTTAATGAAATTATTTTCTTTTTTATATTACACCTTGACTTTTGCATATTATTTTTTACAGGTCATTAAAGAACAGATTGCATGCTAAAATGTTTACCTTTGATCAGTTTTTCCAGCTTTATGAGATTGATAAATTTGCATTGGTTAGTTATTGTATTTTTTTAACTTTTTTTAAACTAAAAATTGTAATTAATTATGAATAAAAATAATCATTTGTATCATGCATGCTTAATTTTTTTTCTCTGTTTTTATTAGGACTTTTTTAAGGACTCAAATGTAATTGCCAATGTTCAAGTTTCAAATGATTCAGGATCAACTACATCCATAGGTATGATACTGACTGTTTTGTAATATTTTTATGATGAACGTTGAGAAAATTTACTAAAAACAAAGTGACACTGGTCATCAGTTATCCAAGGTATTTGAATTGGATAAGTCCAGGACAGGCCAAGCATAATTAATGAGAGCCACAATATGTGTTTTTATATAGTAAAAAATTATGTAGTAAAGAAATTGTAAAGAGCCGCACTATATCCCATTCATTGAAATTTAGTGAACAAAAGTAGTTAAATGATAGAAGAAACTGGCTTATAGGAAGCCACACAAAACTCATCAAAGTTCATATTGGTGTTTTTTTTATTATTTAAAAATGAATAAGATTAAAAAGAAATTATTATATGCTGATTTCTTTGCAATTTTTACCACATCGTTTTATCAACAGTAACTGTTTTTTTTTTTAAGTTATAATCATTTTCTTCTTTTTGGAAGTCAAATTATAAGAAACAGTTATATTATATCTGTAATATCAACTAGTACATCATTGGAAATAATTGTTTACTATTCTTTAGATTTCTACTAATTTTTTTTAAGGTATTAAAGCAGGAAGAGTAGAAGTGAAATATGTGCCATGCTCAATTCTGTCCATGACATTTTTTGACAAGATTATGGACGGAGAGATAGCTCGTGAGGGTGGGGATGTTAAAAAATGTTTTGATGACTTCATGCAAGACTTTACAATTAGTGACAACCTACGCCAGGTGAGCTCCCCTTTAGGAAGGATGGCTTATGTAACTGAAAAGTAGCAAATTAAAATTTTAGATTTTTCTAGAAATATCTATATAACATACATGTAAATGCTGTCTTTGATATCTTTGTCTTATCTGCCTGTGACAGAGACAATACTTTCCAGTCTCCATATAGATTTTTTTTAAAACTTATTAAAGACATGCATCAATGTGTACTATATTTACTGTCAGAATGAATGCTCTTGCGAAAGGGAGGTGTCACATAATATTTTAACTTAAATGTTATGATTTAAATTGTTATATGAGATTTATGTTATCATGGCCGTGGGAGAGTTTGTGGAACTTATTGTGAGTTTATGCTGTGATACACCATTTTATGTATTGGTTGTATAACTTGTATAAGTTTTCTTTCTTGCATATGTTTTAGTAGAGTGTTCAGGAGGCGATTCTTATGTGTCAATCACTTTTACATACAACCGTCATAGAAATCAATTAGTATAGCCAAGTCATTAACTTTATTCAGACTTCAAATAAACAAATCAATGAAATTATAAATGAGACTTAACTGGCTAATAATTAATTTCTGAATTCTTTTGTTTATTGGTGGCAGAATGTGGCTTTTTAAAGTACTTTTCATAATATAAATACCAAAATGTGTACCTTTATATGGCCACCCTTGTATTATGTTGTTAAGAATATTAACAGTAAAGAATTATAGAATGTATTTTTTTTCCGCTACAAAGAAAAGTTTTCCTCGTCTTTTTGTTTTCATTTTTTAATTCCATTCTTTGAATAAAATTACTTGTTCGGAAAACATAATTGATCCATGTAATGACAATTAAGTAGATGGGCACAATTTTGTATTATGTTTGTTGTTTCAGATGCTTCTTAATGAAGATTCTGATGTCTACTGCCAGTACAATGAAAAGGAAAGAGAAGAATTCTTGTTTTTGTTATTTTCACACCTTTGTCTTGGTGGCAGACTGTGTCAATATGAGGACAATGTCCAGCCATACCTGGACATTACTAAAGCTCTTTACAAAGATCTCATAAGGTACTGTTGGATAAACCATCGCTTGAGCTAAATTGACACCTGAGAACACAATATAACTGGAGTGCTCAGTGGCCTGAAATACCGGAAGATATTTATCTGCCGTCATATGGAATGGTGTTTTTCAGACCTATAAGCTTCACCCCCACATGTTGGAAATCTAGGTATTTATACCTGGCAAATCCTGTATATGTTTTACTGCAATATATACTATTATTGAAACAAGTTTGGATTTCCACTGCAGAGCAGCAAAATTTGCAATGTGAATAAAAAAGTGTTTTACATTAATATATAACAACATCATTCCGTGCAGTCCCTTGATGTCTGAATTTCGGTCCAGTGGTAAACAAGGGCGCATAGAAATGTTGACTCAAATTTTCAAAATGTCAAAATTAATGAATTGGTATATTTGTAACTAAACAATACTTTAGACATATATGTTAAGAAGAAAATTTCAGCTGGATCTAATATTGGGCAAAAGTTAATAGTAAATAAAAAAAAATTTATGCTTGGCAAATCGCTTATTTATGTCTATCTATATATCCCACTGTAGTAATAAATTGAAACAGAAAATTGATGTACTGCTGTGAAAATTTTTATATGCCAGTGAAAAAAACACCAAGGGTATAGCATCTTTTTAACACTGACAAATAATACTAAAAATGATTAGTGCACACTCCAGTTATATTAGAGCTCAGGGATATAAGACCCATACAGTACAAGTACAAGTTTCTAGGTTCAACTCAGTATATTTTCTCTTTACAACTAGAAATTTTCTTAAACCTCTACTGTTTATGTTATACACCCCTTTAAAGTTTTCAGTTATATGTCCATCAAAAGAGACATATTTTTGGGCTGATGTTTGCCAACCAGCGACATTGGAAAATGCTCACATTGGTTGGAAGCTACTGGCCATATCTCAAAGTGATGATGGGAACAGTATCCTATGACACAGATAACATCAATTACGAATTAGTTGATGAAGAAAAACATTAAAGCAAGATAAATTTATCGCTAACTTATTGAGCCCTGGACCTGGCTGACTGCCTTTACATAATTTGACCAGATTTAGCAAGCTATCCCCACGAGGGTCTTGGTTTGTTTACTGCTTACTGTTATATAATTATTTCATTCATATTGTTGATCAGATTTTTACCTCTTGTGAACTTTTCAGTGTTCAAAAAAATCCAGACACCAAAGAACTCTCCATTATCTCCCATGTATTTAAAGTTCATTGCTATGTAAGTAATATCTATGGCTTTTTTTTTTTGTTGTAGCTTTGTTACACATATTTTATATTTTTTTTATTATTATCGATTTGTGTGTGTGTGTGTTTTTTTTTCCTCTTTTTTCCCAAAGATTTTCTTTATTTAAGTTTCAGTATTCATATTTTTTAAATTTTAAGTAAATATCAAGATATCCTGCCTTGATTGCCAATCATGTTAATTACGTACCTTTGAAAATCTTGAAATTGAGTTTATTTTAGATTATTGTCTAAAAGACTCTGATAAAAAAAACTTTTGATCAATTGTACGTATGGTCAAAAATATAGATTTAAATATACATGTAATAATATAGTTAATGAGATGCAGATTATAAAATCGTCTCGCTTACTGCTTCTCAAGTGTGAGACAGAGGCTGATTTGAAGAGGGTCACTCAATGTTTTAATGGTCGCCTATTTGTGATTGTATGCGTTTAATTTAAACCTTTCTTTTAATATAACAATTTTTTCTTTCTTTCAAATGGGGTTACACATGCTGAGTAGGTTTCTCTTAATTGTAGTACCCTACACAGTTCCATAACCAATGCATGTTTCATTTCACTGTTTTTTTTTTTTGCTGTTTTTATTTAATTTATAATTTTTCATATTTTTAAATCACGCTATCTTATTTTACAATATTTTTGTTTACTGAAGTCTTGACCGTCTGGACATTTATATAGGCTATATTTTTTTCAACAATGTTTTTTTTTATGCAATTAAAAAAAATGAATGCAACTCTTGCTAACTTGTATTAACTTTTCTTAATCTTATTTATCCCCCTTCTTCTTTATCATATACATTTAAATGCAGATGTCGCTAATTTTTTCTCAGTAGTAGCCTTCTGACATATTTTTTTTCAACTAAATTTGTTTATTTTTTCTTTAATTTTCATTAGCTTTTTATTTTACTGTGCGCTTTAGTTTTTTTCCCTCAGTCAAAGTGTTCATTAGCGTTACAAAATCCTCCCTATAGTATAACTAATGCAAACTCGATGTGCTAAAACAAAAATGTACAGACAAACCTTCAGACATGAAAAAGTACGTGTTACTGTGTGGCCAAGTCTAGATTAGATAGCATTAGTCACAATTATACTAGTGTTCACCTAGAGATGTTGAATCAGACCTTAATTTGTCATTCGTTGAATTAGTTTTCATCTTAGCTGGTGAGTTGTCCAAGAGTCGTTTTTTTAGGTTACGATAGGCATGTGTATATTTTAGGGGCCCTAGGTATATGTGCATTTAGGGGCCCTGGGTATATGCACATTTAGGGGCCCTAGGTATATGCACATTTAGGGGCCCTAGGCATATGTGCATTTAGGGGTCCTAGGAAAATGTACTTTGGGGAGGGTGTGAAGCCTGGACAAAATTAATTTGTCTACCTAAGGTGAAGGTACATTTGGGGGCTTGAAAGGCTGTTAGTCCACCTCTTGCGAATTTTGGGCACCTTGAAAATTCGCCCTACATCCTCTCCTAGCTATTAATTTGATCTTAGCCCGGGGCACCATTAAATGCATAGATTGCCATCACTTCTATCTGGCAAAATAAAAATTCTGACTGGGTTGGTGGGGGAATACGGAAGCCTTCCAAGTAGGGGCCCCATGCAGCTATTTTGTTTGTCTATCTAAAACGGCCCTGATTATACTCATCTCACGTTTATGCCCTTATGTCAGTTATATTTCTTTATTATTTTTTTTTCACTGCTGCGTAGTCATCATCTCCAAGGGAACACATCATGTTCTCTAGCCTTTAGTTGTGTCCCTTGTTTTAAACTTGGCCGACAAAACGTTTACAATTCTGTATAGTTGTGTGGACATATTTCAAATTTACTCCTCCTGTTTCTTTTATTTGGCTGGTGTAGTTTTGTACTTTATTTGAATACAACGTCCGCCCGTGCGATTAAATCTGTATGTAGGCCTACAGCCTCTCCTGAAATAAAAAAAAAATAATCCATGACCCAGGAATGCAACAGTGAACAACAATATGGGGTCTCTTTCTTCCTGTCTCCCCTACTTCTCTCTCTCTCTCTCTCTCTCTCTCTCTGACTCACTTACTCACACTCATATGTATGCACACGTCTATTCATTGAGCAGAAACGAATCCATTTAATTTCGTTTGTCCGCGATTAAACTTGTGAAACGACCCCCTGAGCTGTAGAGATGGCATAGTGCTAAAGTAGCTGAGACATGGCCGTCTTCATTGGCTGATCCAACTTTGTTGTCTCCGTAGATGAATGGTACGCCATCGTAAAAATAATAGTAAAGTTCCCTTAGCCTTAACGGGCCTCACCGAGGATCGAACCCAGGACTCTCAGGTCGACAGTTGAGTATCTACTCCACTCGGCCATCCGTCCCACGTAAAAATAATAAGAAGAAGAATAATAAAATTGAAGGGGGGGGTCACGTTAAGGAAGGGGGAAAAAAAAGTGGGGATTTGCCCTCTGTACGCTGACACACTCAAGGGGAATAAATCTGTAAATGCTCTTGTGCCCGAGTTTCTTCCGGGTAGTTATGTGCCCATGCGCCCCGCCCTCTGAGCTAATGATTTTAGACTTGTGATTCTTTTGAGGTGGAAACCAGTGGAGCTTTTGGAAACTCTGGGCTACCGGAGAAGGGAGGGGAGGAGGAGGAGGAGAAAGGTGGGGGGGGGGGTTGGGTTAGAAGGGTCGATGCACGTTCCGCGTATGGACAATGGTCGAAGAAGGCTTGGAACGGGGTAACTGGCAAGAGATGTCAAGGTCTCCATTTATATTTATGTCGGCGCACTCCTTGGAAGTAATTGCTGCCCCCCCCTCCCCCCTCATCTATTGATCCTGTCCTGCAAAAATACTTCAAGTTCTGAGCTATGGTAAGAAAGAGAAGAACACTGATGGTTGTATATGTGTAGTGCGTTTAGCTGACGTACTTAGTTGATAACTTGATATCTATCTGATGCGAAGAAGGATACGCCAGTACCTTTTCCCCACATATCTCGTATTGTGGTCAATGAGGCTGCAAGCGTCAGGAAATAAAAACAGCAAAAAAATGATTTTATTTTAATTAGCTGGCACAAGTGGCAGTTACAAAAACAAGCAATTAAGCCTGTTCCATTCTGGACACAGGACGTGTTAGCGCATTTTCTTGTTATGTATCAGTACGTTTGTTAGCTTTCAGTAAATATTTGTAAATTTTGAAAATGTTTATAAATTCAATTGTGTAACGCATATATCTTTAAAAAAAATATTATAAAGACGTTTCTTTATATTTGAAAAAAAAATATTTTCTCTTAAATCTAACTACAAGTGGTTTGTGGTTACTGAAATAGGACTCATAATTGAAAACATTCGAAATTGTAGTCACTTAATCGTCCGAAAACTCCGTCAATTGTTGCATAGCTCTGATACTTCAATTAAACTCAAAACACAAGCTTACTATTTCATTTGATGAGTTTCTTAATAAATCTTGGTGAAACTACGTGCTGCAGTATTTCGCACCAAAATGAATGGGTTATTGAACGTACAAGGTGTAGAATGGGGCCATATATATAATATATAAGCCCCTTAGGAGCCCTGAAGCCCGGCCCTCAGAGGTCCTATCGCGAAATGAACTTTTGATGTACGCATGGCAGGCCAAGACTTACAAAATGATATATACATCATGGGTCTAGGACTTATGGTTGCTGAGATATAGGGCGCTCCTTTATTAATATAGCTTATATAGTAAAAAACGGTACTAAGGCCCCTTTTACGGCCCTGAGAAGTCAGATCGCGAAATGGAAAAAAGTCATTTCTTGGCAGGCCAAGACCTACAAAATGATATATACATCATGGGTCTAGGACTTATGGTTGTTGAGATCTAGGGTGATGACAAACAGACAGACAGACAAAACGGGGACAATAGAGCATTTTTTTTAGAAAATGTTCTAAAAATGTACAGATAGAAGAATGAACTACTACACATTTATGTTGATCGAATAGGTGAAAAAACATAGTTGTTAAATTTAAATCATCACATATATTTACAAATTTAAACAACAACAGCAAAAACAACATACAGTGGAATAAGTGCAGTGATTATCAGAAATATAAAAAAAAAAGATCATAAATCAGACAAACCAAAACTGTGTAAGTTTTTAGCTATGGGCATAGTCGGAGACTGCCTAGGGACTTATGTTGGGGACTTAAAAGTTATAATATGAGTCGGAATGAGAATAATTGTGTACATGCTCTTTACGGCACGGGTAGAAAGCCCCTTTTCGAATTCGCGAGTGCTTTGAAAACAGAAACTGTGCTCACAGTAAATGAATAAATAGCTCCATCTTGAACAGCAAATAAAAAAAAGTTACATACTTTTACTAAACTTGGCGAGGGGACGGTTCGTCGTACGGTAAAGCGCTCGACTGCCGACCTGGGGTTCCTGGGTTCGATCTCCGGCGAGGATCCATGGATATTTCAAGTCATGGCCAAAGCACCCGCTTTATCTCCCGCGCTGCACCCACAGCCTTCGCACTGTCGGCTGTGGTGGAGTTGAAAGACGGGCACCATAAAACAACAGTCTTATTAGTGGTTTATAGGATCAAAGAAATTTAATCTCATCCTTACAGGGGCGTCACACACACACACAACATGGTACTGCAAAACTATTGTTGGGCCACCGACATTTTTGTTTTTTTATGATTTAGTGAATTTTATCTTTTTACAACATTGTACTTGTGAATAAAAATTTGTGCGCATTCTTAGCGGTTTTTTTTGTTTCATTAGTTTAAAAGTTAATTGAATGTTTTTTTTTTTTTTTAATTTCTCTGTTTTTTCAGATCTGTTCATAGCTGTTCATTGATCTTTTGTTTCTTGTGTATATGTGTTGTAAATATTTCTTGATCACTTTTTATTCATTTATGTACAATTTACTGACCTATACATCATAGACAGTGCCGACGAGTTTTAGGGGCCCGGACTGAGCTGGCCAATCAACTTTTTGAAAATATTATTATCAGCTCGGGGGGGGGGTGCAGTGACAGCCCTGCCCAGGGGGCCGAGATTTCTGTCGTTGGGCCTGATCATAGATAGTAACTGACATGTCGATAGATAATCACTGACTTCACTCTTAGAATTTTTGTTTCTACACCTGTCAAGGTTGCAGGGTAAACCTGCCACCACCACACAGGTATGGTGCTTGAGAACCCCCCACCCAACCGGCCAGCCAGAAAGGCGAGGTGTTCTTGGTCATTCCGTTATTTAGTGAGTGGCGAGGTGAGCAAACACCCTCCATTTCTGCCGATGGCCAGTCTCAGTTCTCCCTTCTTACCTAGCCTACAGACCCATCTACATTTGTAGACTTCTACACTGACCAGGACTCTTTGAAGTTCTCAGTAGTAATTTAATTAAGTGCTATCGATTTTTATTGTTTGCGCGACCAGAGTTCATTGCCGCTAGTTTGTTTAGTTAATATAGACTGTGCATGAATCATCGTCAACACACACACACACACACACACACACACAAATATTTAACAGCCAGAGAATATTTATCATCCAGAAAGTACATCGCAATTTTTTTTTTAAATCCTCTCTTAATGACTCAATAAATGCCGTCATTTGTGATCTTCTCCTTTTTAATAGTATAGCACCATCGGACCTAACTGCTGGTAGAAATTAGCTCAAAAACACAAACATGGCGGCTATCGGAAACATCCAAATAAATTATCGATGCGCCTTCTGTATATTTTATATTATGTGGTCATAGTTACGAGGTACTGCTATAATCCCCCGATCTCTGCTAAATACACTTTGTGCCCGAATCATTTGACAGTGTCAGTAACTCTTTTAGCCCTAGCGCAACACCCATATCTACTTAATCAATACAATTATTTACAACCGGGAAATTATTTAACGTTAGCTAAAAATGTATTTTCATTGATTAATACCTGTAAGTTTGTTTGTCCAGGTCCCTGCTGCCACTCCCTGCAAGTAGTACAGTCTGCCGAAAAACACGTATCCCTCCCACCCACCTTACATAAGTCCCTAGGCAGTCTCCGACTATGCTCATGCCTCAAAACCTACCCAGTTTAGTTTGTCATATTCATGTTTCTTTTTTTTTCTCTCTCGTAGGCTATCACCGCTGGCCACTACGCTAATTCCACTGTGATTTTTTTGTATAACACATTCATTATTCATGAAAACAAAAATTAAAAATCATAAGTTATAACATGCATTTAGTATATGTGAGCTAAGAAGCTATTAATGTGACAGAGAGAGATACGCCGAGTTGAGTGGACAGCAAGTTGCTCTGGTCTGGGCGAGTTTGAATATCAGTCGAGTCTACGGCCAGTGTCTGTAGGCTATATAATATTATAATAGTGTTATGATCCTGTTTATCTCCACATCACCACCCACCCCCACCTAAAGACGTAGCGAGCTTAACTCGCGCCCGTGGCACAAAGCTTTTTTTTAGCGCCTCCCCCCCCCCCATTCGAAATTTGAAAACCATATAATATGTAAAATATACCATTTGGCGCCCCTTTGTGAGTAGCGCTCGGGGCATGATGCCCCCCCTTGACCACCTCTCACTACGCCACTGCCCCCCACCCCAACCACACTTGTATTTTACTTATGTATCTCAGTAGTTAAATACTGAATGGTAAATAGAGCAGCCGATTGTTGTTTTTTTAAATACCCCCCTCCCTTCCCCAAAGTAAGTAAGTAAAAGTAAAGTTTCCCTTCTTGGCCCTAACAGGCCAAATGGGGCAGATGAAGTGTAGAATTCATCTGTTTCCATAACCTCGGCATATGAAAGGGATTGTGTGGTTAGCACAACGCCCAGCCGCCTTTACTTCCCCAACTTTAAAGTCAGGTACCCATTTAAAGCTGGGTGGGCTTGTGGGACGACTTTGCACCGAATTTCACCTGGAAAAATTCCCATGGGCCTCACCGAGGATCGAACCCAGGACTCTCAGGTCGACAGTCGAGTATCTACACCACTCGGCCATCCGTCCCATCCCCCTCCCCAAAACCAACGGTTATTCTCATCTTTCTCCACTAACTCAAATAACAACATCACACTAAACAACACAAATATTGAAAGCGTACAAGGCTTTTTTATTTTTTTTATTTTTCTTTCAGTGTTGAATATTTATTGATACCATAAAACAACAACAGCAACAGCAACAATAATGTTACAATAAAAAAAAGACATCAGACCTCGTTTCCAGACCACATATGGGCCTCACGCGGCATGTGTGTCACACCGACATTTTCTTAACATCATCAAGAAAATAAATAAATTATGGTTTACTGACACGTTAAGGACTTAGAATCATTTCCATTAGTTATCGGTTTTGGCACATTGATAACATTAAAATCATTTCCATTAGTTATCAGTTTATTCACATTGATACAATTATCTTATTCACCCCTGGTCTAGAATGTACAATTACAATATCAACTTGAAATTTGTGAATTTTGCAGTAGAAATTGGCCTTCGTTGGCTGAAAATGTGTTCTCGTCACTTATTGACTATGAGTTTGTCATGCATTGACTGTGTGTTTGTCATGTATTGACTTATGTACTTATCTATTGACTATGTGTTTCTCATGTGTTGCCTGTGTACTTGTCATGTTACTGACTGTGTTTGTCGTGTATTGACTGTACACTTATCATGTGCTGTATGTAATTCCCAGTGTTCGACTTATCTGCATTCAGACTGTTTTACCGAGCACAAGGACTTACTGAGAATTTGCGTCATTGTGCCTTTTTTTTTCTCCCCATGTCTTTAGTTGTTTTGTTTTTAGATGTCATTGCTTACACGGTGCATCACCAATCGCTGAACACAAATTTAGCTAAAGGTTAGAGTTATCCCTCATGTTGTTATAGTTACGTACTGTTTGTTTAGTTGTATAACTTGTTTTAGGATCAGGGTTTACCTAAGACGTCCAAGAACTATGGCGTTAATTATATAAGCAAAGTCCCTTTATCCTGCATACATCCTTGAATTTCTCGTGTTTTTTATTTTTTTTTCTGTATTTACATTATCAGGGTTAAAAGAACAACAATGTACACAAATACAAATATTTATTTTTAAAAAAATTAAAAGAAACTTTCCCCCACCGTTGTTATATATATATATATATATATATATATATATATATATATATATATATATATATATATATATATATAAACGGTTTAGCAGTCAACATTGTTAAAACAAATCACTGTTACAGCACTTAGAACTGGACTCTATCGGTGTTGAGAAATCTTTTGTTTACCATACTCTCGCAACTATTTGTTCTCAGTTTTCAAGGGACAGCGGAGTACGGCTGCTCATCAGAAAGGAGCGTGTTTAACGTGTCCCTGGAGGCACCCTGAGACGCAGCGACTCCGGAGCAACTGTCCGCTCCGGGCATCGCTCTCATCTGAAGCAGTTCGTGCGTGGAGCTGGACGACTCCGAGCTGAGTATGCCCGTGGAGAAGGCCCCGTGTGAGCTCTTGGACAGCCCCAGCCTCAGCGGGATGGTGGCCTTCAGGCTCGAGCAGCTCCACGACGAGGAGGAGGAGGGCTTCCCGCCGTAGTCCTCCCCCGTGAAGCAAGGCAGCGTCCTCCAGTTCCACCGCTTGGGTGGGTCGCTGCAGTGTCTGGCCGTCGACGCGTCCAGGTGTCCGAACTCCTTCAGCCGCCGGTCGCAGCGGCACAGGTAGATAAAGCACAGGGACAGACAGATGTAGAAGGTGGGCGCGCAGATAGAGATGGGGATGATGATCTCATCATTGTAGAAGCAGAGGTTGTTGACGTGCTCCTTCACCATGTCGCCGCAGTGCTGCACCTCCCGGTCGAAGTTGATTCTAGTTCGGGCCAATCTGTCTGGCGAAGAAGGCGTCGCAAAGCCGGTCGCTTGTTGCGTTGGATGCTCCGAGCTGCCGGATGGTGGGCACACGGTGAGATAGGTCCGGCAGACATCAAGGCACTCTTGGACTTCACCGGACCGCATTTTGAGGCTAAGCTGAGTGAAGAATCGACTATTTGGCCAGCACTGACCTTCGCCGGACCCTTTCATCGTCTTCGCATTTTCATGTCCTGTCGTTCTTGAAGTCTGCAGTTTTATACCAGGGTTCACATGGATGCGCATCTTATTATGGAACTCTTCAATCAACTTTTTATCTCGAGATCTTGAAAATTCAAGCTCCGATTCGGTGTCTCTGGTAAACGAATTACGGCTGGACTCTGCGGGCGTTTCTTTGGGATTGAGTGTTGAGGAATCAGAAATAGCATTCTCACGTCGAGTGGCGGGCTCTGATACATCATAAGTCAAATAACGAATGTGAGAGGAATAGTTGGCAGCCTTGGTGCTCGTTACGCGCGGAACATTAGATGTGGCACCGCGGAAAGCAATCGACGTCCCGTGACGACCGAATCTCGCGTCGTCGCGTTTTACTCTCTGCTGCTCGCTGCTCGGCGCCCTGCCATTCTCTAAGGCGATGTAGAAGAGAGGGGTGGGGTACCCCACCGGCCTGTGGCAGGCGGTCAGGCTGGAGTTGACCGTGTCCAGGATGTCCCGGTGGTCGATGGTGTTGCACTTGTAGAAGGCCAGCGTGGTGACGCTCTGCAGGATCTCCACGGAGCTGATGATGATCAGGGCGTAGCCGGTCAGGCGCCTCCCCGTGCAGCCCAGGCCGAAGACGGTGAAGAGGATGGTGCAGCAGGCGAACAGCGCCGGCATGCCCATGTTGGTGCAGAAGAGGGCGTGCTCGGGGATCATGGGGCGCACCGTGGCGAAGCTCTCCCTGCAGTTGAGCATGAGCCATATGGAGGTTGTGATGACGGCCACGCAGGAAAGCGTGAGTACCAGAAATACCTGAGGAACCACGGGAAAATAATGTATGTAGCATTGTCATCATTGAGTAGTACGTACATGTTAAACCAATGTCTTTCTTCTTATTTTTTATTTTAAAGGAACAAAATAAATAAATAAATCACGAAACATTGAAGTTGCTCGAAATTATTTGTAGATTTATACCCATGAAAAAATCTATATACAAACATGTTATGATTTGTGTTTTTTTTTTTGTGGTGAAACAATGTTTATTATTTTTGTTTTACCGAATCCTATACAATCACTAACTCTTTCCTAAAGTGCAGATTCCGATTCGATTTCCGATATATCGAACGAACAGTTTTTATAGATAGGTTGAAAAAAAAAGTTAGATAAGGATTTAATGAATCTGATGAGAAGTCGGAATTCGAGTGCAAATTCTCCGATTCCTATGCGGGATCCGATTTTTTCATTTTTTTCCTGTTTCCATTGAATCATCCCGTCACTATTGATAAAAACCAACAAAACATTAAAAAAACAAGCAATTTAAGTCTTTTCCGTTTCGGACAAAGGACATTTTAGAGCATTTTCGCCGGACGAAATCCGTATT